>CATIWC010000819.1:0-390000 GCA_948472305.1 Vicia faba | reverse complement strand
CATGTGTAGTGTCCTCGTCAGCGTAATAGTATAAATTGAATTTATTTCATGTACTGAGGTTTATGAAAGAAATTATTCTTTTGAATCAAATAGAGATTCTAACCATGGTATGCGTTTTAAACTTATGATTTATTTTAATATTTAACACATTACATCTAATTAATTAGTTTTAACTAAATCATATTATGTTATATTATGTAGTACTTTGATGAATACAAGTATTCTACTTACTCGAAAGATCAATTGGGTGAAATTAAGGAGGATTGGCGTCAATACATTATTGAGATGAGAATTTTATAAGGTATTGTGACACTTTCATTGATGAGAATTTTGATGGTTTCCTCTGAGCTAGAGCTTGCTGAGCCTGTTAAGTATTCTAGTTTGTAGTGGTGTTTGATTATTGCTCCACTTGAATTTTGGATGATCTCTCCAACCTGGATTGTATTTGTTAGAATATGAATTATTCCTCTGAAAATTTGAAAATTGTGCTTTTTCACTAGCGCCTTTGCTAGAACACATTCCGTTTGCATGTCCTTTTCCATAGAAATTACACTTTAGTGCTTGTTTCTTACTCATGTTAGCTTGATTCAAGCTGCTTTCAGTCAGTCTTTTATTTAATAATTCAATTTAAGCTAATAAAGCAGTATGAGCATCTAAAGTTATCATACCTTTCGGTGTACCTACAGGTTTAACCTTAATAGTTATCTCACTTTTTAAGCGGTATTCATTCAAACATATTTTTTCAATTAACTCTCTTACCCGAACTTCGGCCATTATTCTGATTGTGCCTTCCGCAGAAGCATCCAACAACATACATGTTTGACTTTTGAGCCCTTTAATAAAGCTCTGCATTTGATCCATGGTGCTAAAGTTATGATTTAAACACCTTCGTAATAAAAATTTAAATCTCTCTCATGAATCATAAATATATTTTGTCTCTTAGTGCTCAAAATTCATGATTTCGTCTTTTCTTTCAGTAAACTGCATGGTAGTGAAGAATCTTTCCAGGAACATGTCCTCTAGCTCTTTCCAAGTTCCGATGGTACCACTAGGAAGGCATATTAACCAATATTTGGCTCTTCCAATCAGTGAGGACCCAAACAACCTCAACTTTACTTGATACTTAGTAGCATTAGTTGGTCTTCACATTGATCCTGTTTCATTGCAGCGAGCAAGACACTCCCAAGGATTCTGAATTGTATTTCCATTAAAAGGGATATCGCTTAGACCTGAAAGCATAAATTTTTAATATCAAAATTAGCAGGTCAGTGAGTATAAAGCCCCTATAGATTTGCCCTGCGTCATTCCTTTTGGAGTAGTCCCCATAGTTTAAGGTGGTGGTATGTCTGCCATGGTGGTTTCTTTTTCTGACTCACTATCTGAAGACAAAATTGGATTTTCCTCCACTAATGTATCTCGTGATAGAGTGGCTTCTCTAGCAGATTTCTAATTTTCTCGTGCCGTTCTCTTTATTTCTTGATCAAGTGGTATTAACTTTGATCCTGAAATGTGTATACACAAACAAAATACCTTAGTAGTAGTACGTAACAAAAGTTAAATTAAAATAGAAAAAAAAACAAAAATTAAAACAAAACAAAACAAAAACGTTGCACAAGCGTTGCGTTGTTGAAATTATCAACAGTCCCCAATAAATGTGCTCCAATTCGTACTTCTAGTGTTGTAAATCGTCACTTGTAGTGTAAAATCTCAAAAACCTTGAAAAGGCGACAAAAATTTCCTTTTAAAGCCTTCATGAACAATTAAATTGCATTAGAAATTTCCCAGAAAAGGGCTCATCGCGCGCGTCATGCACTACATCACACGCGCAATGCGACTTTAACAGATCCAGCATACACGTAATGGCGCGCGACGGGGGGCAAGATTATTCTAGTAAGTTATTTGCTTTTACTCCCTTTTTCAATAAATTTTCCCCAAGTCCCTATTTCTTCATACTTGTTCATTTTTACTTCATTATTTGGCCATTGTTCATCAAATTTGGTGATCTTCGACATGTTTTTCTCTATTTTTGACAAAATACATGCAATGACAAAGTGTCATCAACACCACTCTAGTGGAAGAAGTGATCAGTGATGTATCGATCCAGAGAAGGGATGTTAGACATTCCTTGATAAATGGTGTGTTGTATATTCTCGGAATCAAGTGTAATCTTATTAGTTTTGGTCAATTTATTTACAATTTTACAATATTTATATGGAGAATAAGGCACTACGCGTTATGGATGCAAACAAGGTTTTGGTCCTAAAGGCTCTTATGGATCACAATAGAACTTTCAAGGTTGATTTTAAGGTTATGGAGCATAAATGTCTTTCTACATCGGCTATTTGAGAATAATTGATATGGAACTATAGGCTTGGGCATCATAATTCCTGAGATCTCAATGCCTTACAAAAAAAGAATGATAACGAGGCTTCCATTTATCAACTTACCATCTGAAATTTGTGAAGAATGTGTATAAGCAAAGCAACATAAGAGAAAATTTAGCAAGGGTGAAGTTTGTAGAACCAAGTGTCGCCTTGTGGTGTTGTATTCGAATGTGTATGGACTGATGCAAGTTGATTCGACTGGTGGCAATAGATATTTTGTCACATTCATTGATGATAGTGGAAAGTTATAGACGTACCTAATCAAGAGAAAATGTGAGGTATTTTAAGTGTTTGAGAAGTTAAAGTTGATGGTTGAAAGGCAAATTGGTCACAAGCTTAAAGTTCTCAAAGCAGATGGTGAATACGAATGTGTCTCAAATGACTTTGAGAGGTTTTGTGATTAATAGGGCATAGTACATAAGGTAGTACCACCTTATACACCATAACAAGTAATGTTTCTGAAAGGAATGATTGACAAATTATGAACATGGTGAGAAGCATGTTTAAAAGGAAGAACTTACCGAAAGAATTATAAGGAGAAGCGGTGTCCATAACTGCATATTTGTTGAATAGGTGTCCAACAAAGAATCTTGAGAAGATAACACCAGATATGAGTCACTTGAGAGTGCTTGGCTCGGTAGTATATCAACATGTGCCTGATCAACTTAGAAAGATCTTGATGACAAGGGGGGAACAATTGATACTTGTAGGGTATCACTCTACTAGTGGTTACAAATTGTATGATGCAGTGAACAAAAGAACCGTGATTAGTCGAGACGTCATTTTTGACGAAACTAAAGAAGTGTTGTAAAGTGAAATCGGTTGCACTAATATGTCAACCGGTAACACTAGTAAACATATGTTCCTGCAGTGGTGAAATATGCAGAACTAGCCTTCCTTGAAACCCGAATGGAAGAAAATGTGAGAAGATCAATAAGGAAAACATGTTTGCCTCCAAGACTTCAAGATTGTGAGTTGTTTCGAGATAAAGAAGTCAATCATGATGGTGATTTAACCCATTTTGCACTTATGGCCGTATCCAAACCCGATAAACAGAGGAGGCTTTGAGTGATCCAAATAGAGTTGTGCTATAAAGGAGGAGCTAGAAACGATTGAGTTCCACAACTCCAAGAAGGGACCACTCATACACCAAAAAAGGTATGCGCTCGAGATTCTGAAGAAGTTTGAAATAAATCATTGTAATAAGGGAGTAACTCTAGATGAACCGAGGTTACAGTTATCAAAAAATGAGGATGAGCAAGATGTTAATCCAACTCAGTATATGAGGCTAATTATATCCTTGTGTTACTTGTGCAATATGCGATCGAATTTTACGTTTAGTGTCAGTATTGTGAGCAAATTCACGGATAGACCAAAGATGTCTTACTTGGTAGTAGTCAAGAGTATTCCAAGATACGTCAAAGGATCTACTTGTTGCAAAATTCTCTTTCTAGCAATGGACAAGGGAAAAATTGTAATTTACTTAATTTATTGATTCCAATTGGTGCAGAGATAAAGATGATAGAAAGTCTACGACTAGATACATCTTTATGCTCAGAGAAGGAACCGGTAGTGACACTCTCTTCTTGTGAGACCGAGTATATTGTAGCTTCATTGTATGAGTGTCAAGTCGTACGGTATAAGAATTGCTTAAAAAAGTTGGATAAGAAAGAGGGTGACACTGTAACACTCATGGTTGATGACGTTTCCTCTATGAACCTTGCTAAGAATCCAATTAAACATGTAAGATGCAAGCATATTAAGATGATGTTTCACTACTTGAGAGATATTTCTAGTGAAGGAATGTAATACAGTGGGATAACTGACTTTACTGGTTTTGCATTTTCTCGCAAATGTTGCGGTTAGCAAGATTTGCCACTGAGTTTTCTTTTATCCAACAAAGGAAAGGGTGAAAAGAACAGGAAAGACCTTCCGAGATTTTTCTGAGTAAGGGGGTAGGTTATGGAAAGGGAATGTGTTAGCACCCTTTCCATCCGTAGTTATCTACGGGCTCTTAGTTGCTAGCTCATTTCAAAAATGCTTTTTGTGTAAGTGTTTTTTGAAGATATTTTGAAAAGACACCTTAGTGTGGAGAACTTTGTAATGTTTCTCATTTTGACAAGAACGTATACAAAGTGCTTTTTTGCTTTTGAAAATATTTAGAAAAGAGTTTATGTATGTGTGAGAAATTTTTTTGTTTGTTTTTATGAGCAAGCAACTATGAGCTATCTACCTACTCGAAAGATTTGTTCTTTTCCTATTTTTCTTTAGACAGTGTTATCCTACTATTAGTGAGTAGGTAGCGCTATCGTTGGATGTTTTAAGGGACATGTGAGGGTCATTGTACAGTCACGAAATCAACTCGAAAGATACTTTATTAATTACCCTAAGGTTTTAAGATCATATTTCGAGGTAACGTCGTAAGGGTCATCGAGGGACTTATGATCTCAAAAGCAAAGGGTTACCACTAAAATATCCTATGTTCGAGAGACGCGACTGTTTGTTCCGAAGGCAACAAGTGGAGGTACCTTAGATGTGCGCTTGTGCGAGTGTGTTGTGTTTCAGTTATTTATCTTTGGATGTTAGTTCTGCCAACATTTGCTTTTAGTCTTATCATACAATCCTATTAGCATTCATCTAAAAGTTAATATCAGTGCGAAAAAATAAAGTGTGAAATTTGAATCTACACTATCACATGGCTTCGGGGTGGGGGGATTACAAACCAAAACTGGGGAAAAAAAGTCATAATTAAAACTATTACATCCTTTTGTCAATTACATAATTCATGGAGGAAATAAAAATGCGAAATTAAATAAGCGCGCGAAGATGGAGGCGGTGTCAAACACCATAAAAAACTCCTAAACAATTAAGAAAATATCTTTGTTGTTTTTGTTATTTCGGGAAAATATTTAAATTAAAAAATAAAACCTAATTATAATTGATTTTAATTAATAAAACTAAGACTTAATTTTTTGTGTTTTATCAAAAAAAAAGTTTGGAGTGATTAGTCCTAATTTTAATTCAATTAACAAAATAAAACTAAAATAATGACTAAATTAAATTAATTTTTTTAAATTGTAAATATTAAATTAATTAATCTAAATCCTAAGTCTAACTCTTTTTTTATGATTATATTTTCTGACTTAAAAAAAATTAAAACAAAAAAAGAAAATTACAAATGGGCGAGTGTTGTAAAGAAATCAGGGGGTGTGGATTTGAAATTATTAGGCCCAAATTAATAGACCCAAGCGTGGCAATCAGGAAATAGAGGGGTGTGAACTGAAGTCCCTAAGCCCATCAACGTGAAGGCCCGGACGCTCCAAAAACCTGCAAAAAAGAAATTGTTGAAAACACAAAATGCAGAATCCGGGATCGAACCATGCCCTCCAGGCTTACACACGCACTCTTCACCACCAGGCCATATGTTCATTCGTTGTTTAAAACAACAAGATAATATTATATACAAAATCAGTCAATTTTTTCAAATTTTCAAACGCGCGCCAGATTGTATTCGAATGGACCAATGAGGGAGGGACATGCCTACCACCGGAGTCAGCCCACCAGAGTCAACTTTCTGGTTGTCTTCTCCGGTGGGCTCAAAGACCAAACCTGCAAAACAACCACAATCAAGGATCCAAAACGACCCTACCCCCCTTAAAAGTCATCCTGAATCCAAATCCGACATTGGTTTGGACTGAAAATGGTTGTATCAACGAAACTGAAATTCAAACATTCTTAAACCCAAACAATGGTAACCTGCCATTTCAGCACTTAAATTCACATGTAAAACGTCAGATCTCTTCTAATCATTATCACAAACATATATGCATGCATTAGATGGATCAACAATACATATTTTAACAGATTTAAATCAAAGAAATATACCAAACCGATGGTTATTGTGGAGGTTGTTCTGGCGTGATCCAAGCTACAAGGAGGACTGGAATAAATTCCTTGGAGCTTCAGGGGCACGATGCAGGGATTGGTTTGGATCAATATGGCTTAGAAGATTGGATTTCGAATTTTATAACTTTGGTATTTTTGTGAAGATTTTATAGAGCTCTTGTACAGTGGTTTTTTCGTGTCCTTTGCTTGCCATCATGTCTTGTATTTATATAGAAATGTAGAGGTACACAAACATGGCAAGAATCAAAGCATTAAGGCCCCTTTTCAAAGTAATATCAAACATATTAAAATGTTTCCAAACTTGTGATATCCTTGCCATTCTTGACATGAAATGAACCTGGTCCTCTTCTAAGTATTTTTGCACAAAAATATAGGCTTCTTAATGGATCAAACCAAACCCAAATGCCATGGCCAACTATTTCTTTCATTTTTATCTTAATTTATTTAATTTTAAATTAAATAAAATAAAAATAAATACAAATAAAATCAAGGCCATGCAAAAATAGACTTAGAGGTCCTCTAAGGCATTATGGACATGTTTGAAGTCTAAAAAGTAGGCTCATTGGTCTAAAAATTCAATTTTGCTCAATTTGTACTTCTTGAATTTCTTCAAAATTCCCCAACTTGTGAAAACTATGAGTTGCTCAATTTTTATCTTTTGAAGATTGTCTTGGACTCTTTGTAAATCCCAAGATATCCTCTACAATCTATATGTTGACCATTTTTGCTTTTGAAGAGATTATCTTGATGTAAGTTGACTTGACAAAAAGTGTCTTTTGTTGACTTTTTTAAAATGACTTGTAATGTATGAGCTCATATCTTCCAAATGAAGCATTTTTTGGACTTTAGAATAAAATAAAAGTTGTAGATAATTTAATTTTATTCAAAATGGGCTCTGGTTAGGGAAAAGTTAATGAAGCATGTGAAAGTTATGCCTGGTCAAAGTTCAGTTGAGTTCTCCTAAGGAAACCCTAATTTAAAAATTCTTGACTTTTGATGATCTGAGGACTTTCCTTGAGGAATAATGATCAACCCTTGATAAAATGATGAATATCACTCCAAAATTTTGATGTTGACCAAAAATCTTGAAGTTTGACTGTATATTGACCACAGTTGACTTTTTGACCAATACAATTGATTTTCAAGCATTTGAACCATTGACTGAGAAAACTTATGATGTAGGGCTTGAAACTTGACATGAATCTTGTTGAGGACCTGTGAAGAACCATGGAAATAACTTGTGACCTTTTCAAACCAAATTTCCTTGAGAAACTCCAAACCCTAGTTGTGGGCCTTTGGTCTAGGAGGTGCATCTTGACTAGTCAACCCTTGAGTGTCTTGATCATTTGAAGAGCCTTGAAAGAATGCTTTGAGAAAATTGAGAGGGAAAATTTTGGGGTATGTAATACGATGGGAGAACTGACTTGGTTGTTTTGTGTTTGATTTCAATTGTTGCAGATAGCAAGTGTCGCCACTGACTTTTCTTTTATCCAATAAGGAAAGGGTGAAAAGAAAAGGAAAGACCTTTGAGATTTTTTCTTGAGTCCGGGGGGTAGATTATGAAAAGGGAAGGCGTTAGCACCCTTTTCATCCATAGTTATATATGGGCTCTTAGTTACTTGTTAGATCACTTGAAAATTCTTTGTTTGAAAAGGTTCTTTGTGATGGGTGTAAGTTTGAAAATATTTTGCAAAATGCCTTTGTTGCGGCTAACTTTGAATGATTCTCGTATCTATAAGAATGCATAAAAAGTGTTGGTGTTGAAAATAGTTCAAAGAGATGTTTGTTTTTTAAAGATGTTTTGAAAGTGTAATTGTGGAAATGGTTTTAGTTTGTGAGCAAGCAACTATGAGCGTCCTACCTACTCAAAAGGTCTATGTTCTTTTCCTCCTCCTTTAGATATTGCTATCTTACCAATGATTTAGTAAGAATCCCTATCATTGGATATGAAGGGACATGCGTGGGTCAATCATATAGTCATAGAAGGCAACTTATGATACGTTTTAGCAATTTTCGTAAGGGACTAGATTGTTTACCGGAGGCAACATCGAGGGACATCGAGGGACTACGATCTTTTTATCGAGGGTCTTTGCTAAAACGCCCATATTCGAGGGACATGACTATTTTACGAGGAAACAAGCGAGGTTATCCTAGAGATGTACGTGTGTTAATAGTGTGTTTGATTGCATGCATTTTTATCTTTGAAATTAGGGTTTTCTAATGGTTGATTTTATCTTGCCATACACACCATAATTTACTAGCATTTATATGAAAGCGGTAAATTGCATAAAGTAAATTTACTATGCTATTACATCATTTGGGGATGGGGTGTATAAATTTTCAAATGAGGATTTCAATAAATTAAATCCTAATTATCTATTACAACCATATTGAACTTGAATAATGTACAAGAATTGAAAGGAATATAATGTACAACACATGAATGAAAAGAAAATGAATTTGTTTTGATTTTGTTAAAGAAAGATTTTGGCCTATTTAACTAAAAGGAAATTTAATTAAACTAAAGAAAAATTAAGATTAAGTTAAAGAAAAGAAAATAAATAGGAAAATTATTTTGGTCTTTTTCATTGTAAGAAGTTAAATAATATAAACTAAATAATTTAAATATATTTTTGGTGTTTTTTTGTTGAAAACAGTTTTTTGTGTTTAAAACAGTTTTTGTGTAGAAAACAGTTTTGTGTTTGGGCCCAGAGCCTGTTTGTTAGTTAGTAAGCAGGGGGATAAAACAAGACAAAGTGAGAAAATATGAAAAATGACAAAAGGTCTCGCTGGGGCTTGAACCCAGGACCTTCTTCATGGCAAGGCTTTAGTGCGCGCAGTTTGTACCACTGGGGTGGTCTGTTTCATTCGTTGGTTATACAACTTGCACTAAATATAAAATGAACTAATTTTTGAATGTTTAAACATGGCTTCATCTTCTTCCTTCGTGCGCACGGATGCATGACTCCAATGTTAAGCTTCGAAAGGTTTCATTTCTCAACCAAATCGAAAGATGTAAATATCAAACCTGCTCAAAATTTTAATACAAATCTAACCATGTAACTTTCAAAAGTTATGAGTCAAAGGTTAGCAATGAATTTTATTCAACACAAAAATCAAAACCTAACTAGTCAGAGTTGAAATTCTCAAGACACAAGTAATGAAAATCAAAACTAAGAGCATGGTCAGCTTCCTAGACATGATGTCTACATTTTTCCTTCACAAAGTATATACAAATGATGTTTGAATGAAGAGTTCCAAGTTTAAGAAAACTTACCTCTTGGAGTGAAACTTGAGGGACTTCGACAGAACCTCCAGGAACGGTTTGATGATGGATTAAGCCTGCTTCGACCTCCCTGAAACTAGTGGATTCGGTACTTCACTTTGAAAATTACTGAATTGAAATTCTGGTATATGGCAGTTGGGAGTGAATCGAAAGGATCACAAACTTCCTTGAGAGGTTTTTTAAGGGCTTTAGGTTTGTTCTAAGGTTGGTATATGGAAGCTTTAGTGAATCGAAAGACCCAAAAAACGCACAAAGGGATTTTAGATTTTGTTTCTAAAGTTCAAAGGTGCCACGTTTTGTGTGCAGGTTCTGAGTTTTTTGAGAATTTCGGAGTGTTTGAGGATTTTTTCAACACCACAAGAATCTGGCCCTTTGATTTGCAAATGGTCTCTATATTTATAGAGAAAAGGTTTGGGAAGTTGGAGAAACCAGATTTGTAAGATAATAAACTATGGTTTGGTTGAAAACGAAAAAATCAAGTTGAATGAATTTTCATGGTTCTCAAGTTCAAGTACAAGCGAGGCCTGATGTTTGTTGGGTGCAGGAGACTTGACTCATGCTTTTGATGTTGCTTGCAATCAGAGATAAAGGTCACAAGGCTCAATGCATTGACAATTTGCATAAAGCCTCCTTTCCTGAAATGGAAATGGTAACTTTGTGACATACATGGAAAGATCTTTTGGACAATGGCTCAGACACTTGGTTAATAGCTTAATTCATTGTGTAAACAATTAATTATGGAGTGAAACACAAGCTTGAGGCCTGCAAAGCAAGATCATGTAGCATGGCCTATGGTTTTAATCTATGTTCTTCATAATTTTGTCTTCGATTTGATTCCTTGAATCGAATACTCCATCCTTTCGTTTTCATCACAATGATTCACAACTCATCAACAAACAAAATAATATATGTTTCCCCCAATTGTGTGTTCTTCCAATGGACCACTAATTGTATGTTCTTAGAATGGACCAATTGTATGTTCTTTGAATGGACCAATTGTATGTTCTTCGAATGGACCAATTGTATGTTCTTCGAATGGACCACCAATTATATGTTCTTCGATTGGACCACCAATTGTATGTTCTTCAAATGGACCACCAATTGCATGTTCTTCGAATGGACTACCAATTGTATGTTCTTCGAATGGACCATATTCATCTGATTGTACCACCCGAAGCTTGTGGATCGAAGCAAGCATGAAGATAGACTTGTAATTTGTAGTGTCGAAACTATGTGTGTCGAAGGGTTTAGTATGTGGATCGAAGCAAGTTGCTTCGAAGGAAGCCAATGCCAAATCGAAGCTTCGGGATCGAAGCAAGCTGCTTCGAAGGAATCCAATGCCCAATCGAAGCTTGGGGATTGAAGCAAGCTTGTTCTTCTTCT
Source organism: Vicia faba (assembly GCA_948472305.1). Lineage (NCBI taxonomy): Eukaryota > Viridiplantae > Streptophyta > Magnoliopsida > Fabales > Fabaceae > Vicia > Vicia faba. Next base: position 379,041 of record CATIWC010000819.1, on the reverse strand, counting down.
ATTTTGTCAAAATTTGCCAACCACTCCTTTTCGATCAGTCATGTGGTTCGAACAGCCAAACCAGATTTTGAATTCGAACTTTTATCTACAGCCACTTCTTTCGATCTGCTTTGAGAGCCCAATATGATCCATGGAAACTATTTAAAAGTCCAATTCTACTTGTCCAAACCCAAACCTTAATTTGAGCCCAGTGTTGAGGAAGTTCCTTGAGCCTTATGCCATTTTGAACAATGGAGAATTTGTGAGAGAATCTTTGAGAAATTGAGGGGGGAAATTTTGGGGTACAACAGCTGCCCCTGTTCAATCTTCTTGAACCCGAAGAAGTTAGATTGGCGGATCAGACATTTGTGACTTGAAGGTGAAAGATGATAGAACACTAGAGTGCCTAGAAATATGCACTCGCCGATGTGTTAGCTAATTGTGTATGAGGTGGACTGTTTGTTGATTATCGGGAATGGGCTTAGAGATTCCATTTGGAGAAATGATGAAGATTTTGCGGGAGATGGGCTTACAGATGCTATCCATAGTGATTGTTGGTGGAAAAATAGAAGAAGTATCAGAATAAATCTTTTGGTCAATTTATACTGAAACATCAGATGTCTTTTGCCTATTTTTAAATGGAAAAAATAAATCTCGCCAGAAGAGGTCTTTGATTCGCCTGCCTTTAACTGGAAGAAATAAATCTAACAAAGAGAGGTCCTTGATTCGTCTGTCTTTAACTGGAAGAAATAAATCTAACCAGAAGAGGTCCTTGATTCGCTTGTCTTTAACTGGAAGAGATAAATCTAACCAGAAGAGGTCTTTGATTTGTCTGTCTTTAACTGGAAGAAATAAATCTAACCATAATAGGTCTTTGATTCGCCTGTCTTTAACTAGGAGAAATAAATCTAACCAGAAGAGGTCATTGATTCTCCTGTCTTTAACTGGAAGAAATAAATCTAACCAGAAGAGGTCTTTGATTCGTCTGTCTTTAACTGGAAGAAATAAATCTAACTAGAAGAGGTCTTTGATTCGCCTGTCTTTAACTAGAAGAAATAAATCTAACCAGAAGAGGTCTTTAATTTTCCTGTCTTTAACGGGAAGAAATAAATCTAACCAGAAGAGGACCTTGATTCGCCTGTCTTTAACTAGAAGAAATAAATCTAACTAGAAGAGATCTTTGATTCCCCTATCTTTAACTGGAAGAAATAAATCTAACCAGAAGAGGTCTTTAATTCGACTGTCTTTAAATGGAACAAATAATTCTAACCAGAAGAGTTCTTTGATCCGCCTGTCTTTAAATGGAATAAATAAATCTAACCAGAAGAGGTCTTTGATTCGCCTGGCGTTAACTGGAAGAAATAAATCTAACCAGAAGATGTCTTTGATTCACCTGTCTTTAAATGGAAGAAATAAATCTAACTAGAAGAGGTCTTTGATTTGCCTGTCTTTAACTGGAAGAAATAAATCTAACTAGAAGAGGTCCTTGATTCACCTGTCTTTAATTGGAAGAAATAAATCTAACCAGAAGAGGTCTTTGATTTGCTTGTCTTTAACTGGAATAAATAAATATAACCAGAAGAGGTCTTTGATTTGCTTGTCTTTAACTGGAAGGAATAAATCTAACCATAAGAGGTCTTTGATTTGCATATCTTTAACTGGAAGAAACAAATCTAACCAGAAGAGGTCTTTGATTCGTCTGTGTTTAACTGGAAGAAATAAATCTAACCAGAGGAGGTCTTTTATTCGCCCGTCTTTAATTGGAAGAAATAAATCTAACCAGAAGAGGTCTTTGATTCGCTTGTCTTTAACTGGGAGAAATAAATCTAACCAGAAGAGGTCTTTAGTTCGCATGTCTTTAACTAGAAGAAATAATTCTAACCAGAAGAGGTTTTTGATCCGCCTGTCTTTAACTAGAAGAATTAAATCTAACCATAAGAGGTCTTCGATTCGCCTGTCTTTAACTTGAAGAAATAAATCTAACCAGAAGTGGTCTTTGATTCGCCTGTCTTTAACTGGAAGAAATAAATCTAACCAGAAGAGGTCTTTGATTCGCCTGTCTTTAACTGGAAGAAATAAATCTAACCAGAAGAGGTCTTTGATTCGCCTGTCTTTAACTGGAAGTAATAAATCTAACCAGAAGAGGTCTTTGATTTGCCTGTCTTTAACTGGAAGAAATAAATCTAACCAGAAGAGGTCTTTGATTCTTCTGTCTTTAACTGGAAGAAATAAATCTAACCAGAAGAGGTCTTTGATTCGCCTGTCTTTAACTGGAAGAAATAAATCTAACCAAAAGAGGTCTTTGATTTGATTGACTTTTCCTGCAAGGAAGAGGGTTAGTTGCATGCATAAGTATGCATGGCATGATGATGTTCTCAAAATAAATGAGATTATGTTATATGTGTATGTTATATGACGTATGAATGTGAAATGTTATTGTAATGCATCTTTTTCTGGGAAAATAAATCCCTGGCCACTGTTGGGGAGTTTTGGGAAGTTAAACCCCGGATTGCAATTGAGGATGAAGAGTATGTGCATCTTCAAACCTTGTTTAGAGTTTTTTCATGGGGGATTCATGATTTGTTATTTTTTAGGAGAATTCCCATGGGAGTTTTTCCTGGTTTCACACCAACTTGCTAGGGATAATGAAGTTAACTGTTATCTGGTCGAGTTCCAGGCTTTACAGTAACTTACTGGGAATTGTAGAAAATTCTACTGGGGAAGAGGAGTTTTACTAGCGATTTTGTAGGAATTAAACTGCTATCTGGCCAGATCTAGGCTTCAGCAATTTTGAACTTGAGGTTAACTAGCATTTGGTCGGGTCCAGGTTTCAGTAACTTGAACTGTTAATTGGTTGGATCCAGGCTTCAGAAACTCAAACTATTATCCGGTCAGGTTCAGGCTTCAGCAATTTGAAGAATTTGAACTATTATCCGGCCAGGTCCAGGATTCATAGTAACTTCGGGGATAGTAGTGACTCTGTTGGTGACTTCACTGGGGACTAGTGGTTGTGGTTCATTGATTTATAATAGTTGGAGAGACAAACTCAAGCTGGGGAATTTTTCCGTTTGTTGGGGAAATAAAGCGTGTTAAAAAGGATATTGGATGAACTGCTGGGGAGAATATTCTTTAAGAAGAATTCCACAAGGCTCTCTTTCAAGACCCACTCAACTGGGGAGAGGACCTTCCGGAGATTGAAACTCTGGCGAGGATTACATGAATCCAACTTTGCATGGATAATTCTGTGGGGATATCCTTATAGAGATTGCTCTGGCGACTTCACTGGGAATCTCATTATGAAAGGGACTTTGTAAGTGTTATAGCACTGCCTAACAATTTTGTTTGATTGTACATGCTCCTTTGATGGAAATCACGCTCGACGCCCCAAGTGATGGAGACTTGCCCCTGGTTATTCAGCACTTCTTGAGAGATTTTTTGGAATCTCGACTTGATTGCCACAGATGAGTTAGACACTAACATGTCATGCCACCTTGATTATGGGAGTTTTGTCATTGGAAGTGTCTTCCCATTTGAAATGATTATATTTCTTGAGAGAATTCCTGTTCATTGGATATTCGTCGTGCGAATTTCTCTGTTTGTCAAATAATTAGTCATATGCAAACAATGGTGTATAATGCAAAGTTTATGTTTGTCTTGAAGTTTTGAAAATTCATTTTTAGCAAATAAAAGAATTTTGTAAGAAAATGAATTCGACTCAGGATTTACCGTAAGCCTTACAGGAGTCAGGATACCATTTGTAACAGTATGCTTTCGAACTAACCCATGCTTCAATTAGGACTTTTGAAGGGTTGTAGTGTGGCCTGGTTCACTTTTTAAGAAACAAAGAATAAGGCTTAAAATGTATTTATACCCAACCCGTTCTCCATGATGTTATCCAGTCCTATATTCAGTTAATTGCGTGTTTTGAATCCTAATTGAGTCTGGAATGACATTTTAGTGATGGTTCAGATATTAGAAGTTTACTTGTGAAGGTAGTCATTTTTTGCAACATTTTTCTGTTATTGGGGATTTGTAGCGACCTCCTTTTTTTTATTTATTGTCCCTATTTTTTGTCTGACTATTTTGAGATTATAGTCAGCGGGATGCCCCAGTTTTTTTAAGTCTCCTTCATAGGTTTTGACTCAGTGGGATTTTATTTTGAGAGATATCGACTACCTATTTTACAGGGGGGCATCATCGTCTTTTGATTCAGAAGGATGGTTTTGATGTCACTCGTTGTGTACGAAGTGAAAGCTTGCGACTGAACGCGCATTTGGATTAACTGAGAAACTACCCTGCCCCAGGTTTTGATTAAAGGTTTCAATTTGTGTGAAAAAGAAAACTCCTACTTCTTAGGCTCAAAGGGGTTGACTAGGGATTATCTTCCTTATAACTCCACTGTTTAGGAATTGAAAGAATGCTTATACATCGTCAGCAAGGTCTGTCCAAAAGCATACTATATGAGATTATGGCATTATTTTCGTCATCCTCCCTCTAAAGGCTTACAACTTTTAATGAGAGTTGAATATCATAAAAGGTAGTAAAAGCATAGTTTAAATATAGTGAAAATGAAAGGATTAATTCAAGACAAACATATACAATGCATTAATGAAAGTAACCAAAGTCTGACATAAAGATAAGTGTTTAAGCAAACAAAGAAATTATAACTTAAAATTTGAATGAAAAAAAATTTCTGCCTAAATTTGTCACTTCAGATGGTGTGTCTTTGAAGGATCACAGAAAAATTCAATCTGACCATCTTGTGCGAATTAAACCGCTCCTTCATTGATCAGGTCTTGAATCTTATATTTCAAAATCCAACAACTATCAGTATCATGTCTCGGACTGTTGGAGTGATATGCACACCTTTCATTGGGATGGTAACTAGGAGCGGAAGTATTAGGATTCCGAGGAGGATCTTTCAATGTGACTAAATTCAACTTCAACATGTGTTGCAAGACTTGCGACATCGGCATGTTGAGTTTGGTATATTTCCTATTGGATATATCATGCTTACGCAGATTACACTGTCGTTGTTGGCGAGGTTGTTGTTGGGCTCGTGATATTGCAGCAATTTGGAAAGGTCTACTTTCCACCAAGCCAACTTCTTGTCTCTTCGGGGGCTGATTAATGACTTGATCCCCAACCTCGATTGTTTGTTTCATACGGTTGCATCCATCTTGATGAAGCTTGTCGACAAGAGTTCTTAACTCTTCTTGTCCCCGATCTAAGTTTTGGATAAGAGCCATTTGTCCCAACATCTAGATTCTCATCATTGCTATCTCTGCTTGCAATCGTCTCATCTGACCCTCCTTGTCGTCTTCAGGATCGTTGTTGGACATGCTCTTGATGAAAAGTGTTTTCACTTCTTCATGCCCCTTGGATAGATTCAGGAACAATTCTTGAAGCTGAGCATTTTGGGTCTGAAGATCCTTGATAGTCTGTTCTAGAGCCATTTTTACTGAAATAAACAGTAAGCGGAGGAGAAACCTGTATGGGGAAAACCTATTATGATGATATGCGTGATATGTGAATGTTTTCAAGGATCTCGTGAGGTAAACACAAGAAGATGTTAGGAGTTGAATTTTGATCACAACTTTGATTGGAGAACTTCGTATCATTGAATTTCCTTCCACGAGAATCAAGCTCACCATGTCAAGTGGGTCATAGCCCTTGACTCTTGTTACCGTGCTTTGGTCTTTGACAGCATTTGGTTTGAGTAAAATAAATCCTCTTGCCCCTTGATAGACGTCTGGTTTATCATGACCCTGCATCACAGGCCCTTGAGATCTTTGAAATGGTTATTGACAATGCTATGGTATGATATCATGATGTTATGTACAAGTAATCATACACAAGCAAAAGCGAATAAGTCGTTATGTACAAACAAATCCTTAGGTTTAGGCTTTCATGGAGCTTATAGGTAAGTACCCTCTTGAAGTTTCAGCTGGCTCAACCTGTCCTAGTCATAGTAACCGGGTTCTAAGGAGTCTCATATCACTGACCTTTATTTTAGGCATTTCTCTAGCTCAAGCACCAAAGTATTGCGGCCAGAATATCCCAAAAGTCCAATCTCAATGAGTGTAGCATCGAGTATCAACCAATCTTCGGTCAGAACCAAAGCCGGCCATATCACTACTTTCTGATGGCTTAGGATGAGTCAATTAAAGGTTCTAAAGGTCAGTTAGCGCTTAATGACACTATAAGGAAGCCTAATGTTATCCTTGACTGACTCAAGGAACATTAGTACAAGCCAGAGTATCACGCTAACGTATCTATCACTTCGTCTGTATCAGTCTATGATGTATAGCTTCCATAATTTATTGCTACTTACCTAAAAAGGTGCCCCAGATCTGGGTAGAAGATCAAAGCAAAAACCCAAACAAGGACCCAAAAATGTAAAGCAAGCAAGTCAAACAAGGAAAACAAGTAAATGTGATCTAGCTCTAAGGTAACCCCACTTTTAAGTAAAGTCCCCAGCAGATTCGCCAATTCTATAATACGGTGGGAGAACTGACTTGGTTGTTTTGCGTTTGATTGCAATTTTTGCGGATAGCAAGAGTCGCCACAGACTTTTCTTTTATTTAATAAGGAAAGGGTGAAAAGAACAGGAAAGACCTTTGAGATTTTTTCTTGAGTTCGAGGGGTAGATTATGAAAAGGGAAGGTGTTAACACCATTTTCATCCATAGTTATCTATGGGCTCTTAGTTTCTTGCTAGATCACTTGAAAATGCTTTGTTTGAAAAGGTGCTTTGTGATGGGTGTAAGTTTGAAAATATTTTGCAAAATTCCTTTGTTGTGGCTAACTTTGTAATGATTCTTGTCTCTATTAGAATGCATACAAAGTGTTGGTTTTGAAGATAGTTTAAAGAGATGTTTGTTTTTGAAAGATGTTTTGGAAGTTTAAGTGTGGAAATAGTTTTAGTTTGTGAGCGAGCAACTACGAGCGTCCTACCTACTCAAAAGGTCTATGTTCTTTTCCTCCTCCTTTAGATGTTGCTATCTTACCATGGATTTGGTAAGAAGCCCTATCATTGGATGTGAAGGGACAAGCGTGCGTCAATCGTATAGTCATAGAAGGCAACTTATTAGACGTTTTAGCAATTTTCGTAAGGGGCTAGATCATTTACCAGAGGCAACATCGAGGGACATCGATGGACTACGATCTTTTTATCGAGGGTATTTGCTAAAACGCCCATATTCGAGGACATGACTATTTTCTGAGGAAACAAGCAAGGTTACCCTAGAGGTGTACGTGTGTAAATAGTGTGTTGTATTGTATGCATTTTTGTCTTTGAAATTAGGGTTTTCTAACAGTTGATTTTATCTTGCCATACACACCCTAATTTACTAGCATTTATATGAGAGCGGTAAATTGCGGAAAATAAATTTACTATGCTATTACATCATTTGGGGATGGGGTGTATAAATTTACAAATAGGGATTGCAAGAAATTAAATCCTAATTATGTATTACAACCATATTGAACTTGAATAATATACAAGAATTGAAAGGAATATAATGTACAAGACATGAATTAAAAGAAAATGAATTTGTTTTGATTTTGTTAAAGAAAGATTTTAGCCTATTTAACTAAAAGGAAATTTAATTAAACTAAAAAAAATTAAGATTAAGTTAAAGAAAAGAAAATAAATAGGAAAATAATTTTGGTCTTTTTCATTTTAAGAAGTTAAATAAAATAAACTAAATAATTTAAATATATTTTTGGTGTTTTTATGTAGAAAATAGTTTTTGTGTTTAAAACAGTTTTGTGTTTGGGCCCAGGGCCTGTTTGTTAGTTAGTAAGCAAGGGGGTCAGAAACATTAAAATGTCGAAGCCCAACGGTGGAGGCCCAGGTGTGCTTCCTCCAAACAAGATAAAGTGATGAAATATGAAAAATGACAAAAGGTCTCACTAGGGCTTGAACGTAGGACCTTCTTCATGGCAAGGCTTTAACTCGCGTTGTTTGTACCACTGGGGTGGTCTGTTTCATCCGTTGGTTATGCAACTTGCACTAAATATAAAATTAACTCATTTCTTAATGTTTAAACATGGCTTCATCTTCTTCCTTCATGCGCAGGGATGAATGACTCCAATGTTAAGCTTCAAAAGGTTTCATTTCCCAGCCAAATCGAAAGATGTAAATATCAAACCTGCTCAAAATTTTAATACAAATCTAACCATGTAACTTTCGAAAGTTATGGGTCAAAGGTTAGAAATGAATTTTATTCAGCACAAAAATTAAAACCCAACTAGTCAGAGTTGAAATTCTCAAGACACAAGCAATCAAAATCAAAACTAAGAGCATGGTCAGCTTCCTAGACATGATGTCTACATTTTTCCTTCACAAATATATATAAATGATGTTTGAATGAAGAGTTCCAAGTTTAAGAAAACTTACCTCTTTGAGTGAAACTTGAGAGACTTTGACAGAACCTCCAGGAATAGTTTGATGATAGATCAAGCCTGCTTCGACCTCCCTGAAGCTAGTGGGATCAGTACTTTGCTTTGAAAATTACTGAATTGAAAGGCTGGTATATGACAGCTGGGAGTGAATCGAAAGGATCACAAACTTCCTTGAGAGATTTTTTTAGGGATTCAGTAGTGTTCTAAGGCTGGTATATGGAAGCTTTAGTGAATCGAAAGGCCCAAAAAAAACACAGAAAGGGATTTGAGATTTTTGGGTCTAAAGTTCGAAGGTGCCAAGTTTTGTGTGCAGGTTCTGAGTTTTTGAGAGTTTAGGAGTGTTTGAGGATTTGTTTCAACACCACAAGAATTTGGCCCTTTGATTTTCAAATGGTCTCTATATTTATAGAGAAAAGGTTTTGGAAGTTGGAGTAACCAGATTTGTAAGATAACAAACTATGGTTTGGTTAAAAATGAAAAAACCAAGTTGAATGAATTTTCATGGTTCCCAAGTTCAAGTACAAGCGGGGGCTGATGTTTGTTGGGTGCAGGAGACTTGACTCATGCTTTTGATGTTGCTTGAAATCAGAGATAAAGGTCACAAGGCTCAATGCATTGATAGTCTACATAAAGCCTGCTTTCCTGAAATGGAAATGGTAACTTTGTGCTATACATGGAAAGATGTTTTGGACAATGGCTCAAACACTTGGGTAATAGCTTAATTAATTGTGTAAATAATTAATTATGGAGTAAAACACAAGCTTGAGGCCTGCAAAGCAAGATCATGTAGCATGGCCTATGGATTTGATCTATGTTCTTCATAATTATGTCTTTGATTTGATTCCTTGAATCGAATACTCCATCCTTTCGTTTTGATCACAATGATCCACAAATCATCAACAAAAAAACAATATTTGTTTCCACCAATTGTGTGTTCTTCGAATGGACCACTAATTGTATGTTCTTCGAATGTACCAATTTTATGTTCTTTGAATGGACCAATTATAATTTCTTCGAATGGACCACCAATTGTATGTTCTTCGAATGGACCAATTATATGTTCTTAGAATGGACCACCAATTGTATGTTCTTTAAATGGACCACCAATTGTATGTTCTTCGAATGGACCACCAATTGTATGTTCTTCGAATGGACTACCAATTGTATTTTCTTTGAATGGACCACATTCATCTGAGTGTACCACTCGAAGCTTGTGGATCGAAGCAAGCATGGAGATAGACTTGTAATTCATAGTGTTGAAACTATGTGTGTCAAAGGGTTTATTATGTGGATTGAAGCAAGTTACTTCGAAGGAAGACAATTCACAATCAAAGCTTGGGGATTGAAGCAATATGCTTCAAAGGAAGCCAATGCCCAATCGAAGCTTGGGGATCGAAGAAAGCTTGTTCTTCTTCGATTTTGTCAAAATCTTCCAACCACTCCTTTTCGATCAGTCATGTGGTTCGAACAGCCTGAACCAAATTTTGAATTCGAACTATTATCTGCAGCCACTCCTTTCGATCTACTTTGAGAGCCCAATATGATCCATGGAAACTATTTAAAAGTCCAATTGTACTTGTCCAAAACCAAACCTTAATTTGGGCCCAGTGTTGAGGAAGTGTCTTGAGCTGATCAAACCTTATGCAATTTTGAACAATGGAGAACTTGTGAGAGAATCTTTGAGAAACTGAGAGGGAAAATTTTGGGGTACAACAGCTGCTCCTGTTCAATCTTCTTAAACATGGAGAGTTTGATTGGCATGTCTGCCATTCGTGACTCGAAGGTAGAAGATGATTGAACACTTAAGTGCCCAGAAATTTCCACTCGCCTATGCAAGAGGTAACACTATTGGTTTATTGTAACGGAAATGGGCTTAGAGATGCCATTTAGAGAGGTGACGGAGAATCGTCAGAGATGGGCTTAAAGATGTCATCCTAAATAACTGTTGACTTCAACTGGAAGAAATATCAGGAAAATCTTCTGGCGACTTTAACTGAACCAGAGGAAGCGTCTATCGGAAAATAAATCAGGGCAAGTCGTTGATCGATTTAAGCTGAACTAGTAGAGGTCTTAAATTATTTTTAACTGGAAAACAAAATCAGAAAAATCTTGGAGTCCATTTAGCTGAACCAGAGAAAAGAGTCTACTGGAAAACAAATCAGGATAAGTTGTTGATCGATTTAAACTGAAACAATAGAGGTCTTGAATTAACTTAAACTGGAAAACAAATCAGAAAAATCTTAGGGTCAATTTAACTGAACCAGAGAAATACTCTACCGGAAAACAAATCAGGATAAATCATTGATCAATTTAAACTGAACCAACAAAGGTCTTGAATTATCTTTAACTGGAAAACAAATCAGTAAAATCTTAGGGTCGATTTAGCTGAACCAGAGAAAGAAGTCTACCGAAAAACAAATCAGGATAAATCGTTGGTCGATTTAAACTGAACCAGCAGAGGTCTTGAATCATCTTTAATTGGAAATAAATCAGCAAAATCTTGGGGTCGAACTAGCTGAATCAGAGAAAGAAGTCTACCGAAAAACAAATCAGGATAAATTGTTGATCGATTTAAACTGAACCAGCAGAGGTCTTGAATTATCTTTAACTGAAAAACAAATCAGTAAAATCTTAGGGTCGATTTAACTGAACCAGAGAAATAAGTCTACCAGAAAACAAATCAGGATAAATCGTTGATCGATTTAAACTGAACCAGCAGAGGTCTTGAATTATCTTTAATTGGAAAACAAATCAGTAAAATATTAGGGTCGATTTAACTGAACCAGAGAAAGAGTCTACCGGAAATCAAATTAGGATAAATCATTAATCGATTTAAATTGAACCAGCATGGGTCTTGAATTATCTTTAACTGGAAAACAAATCAGAAAAATCTTGGGGTCGATCTAGTTGAACCAGAGAAAGAAGTCTACCAGAAAACAAACCAGGATAAATGGATGATCGATTTCAACTGAACTGGTAGAGGTCTTGAATTATCTTTAACTGGAGACAAATCAGCAAAATCTTAGGGTCGATTTAGCTGAACCAGAGAAAGAAGTCTACCAGAAAACATATCAAGATAAATCGTTGATCGATTTAAACTAAACCAGCAGATGTCTTAAAATATCTTTAACTGGAAAACAAATCAGCAAAACCTTAGGGTCGATTTAGCTGAACAAGAGAAAGAAGTCTACTGGAAAACAAATCAAGGTAAATTGTTGATCGATTTAAACTGAACCAACAGAGGTCTTGAGTTATCTTTAATTGGAGACAAATCAGCAAAATCTTAGGGTCGATTTAGCTTAACCAGAGAAAGAACTCTATTGGAAAACAAATCAGGATAAATTGTTGATTGATTTAAACTAAACCAGCAGATATATTTTGAGAATGACCTTCTGAGGAAAATGATGAAATAGCTCTTCGTCAGATATAGTCTTTGAAAAGATTGTTAGGTCGTATAAGTAGTCGATGATATTCGTTGGTCTGTGAACTTCATCTGAAACGATAAAGAGTTAGCTATATACAATATCATGACGTATGAAATGCATTGCGTAATGATGATCTCAAAATAAATGAGACTGTGTCGTATGCGTTTCATATGCATATGCTGTGATATTTTGTAAATGATGTATGAATGCACAGTGTTTTTTGGGAATTTGGGCAGCATCTTAGTCTGGGGAAAATAAATCCTTGATCGTTGCTGGAGATGAAAAGAATGTGTAATCTTCAATCTTCTGGGAGATGTTTCCTGTTGAGGACTCCTGCTTGCTGTTTGAGGATAACTCCTGCTGAGAAATATTGATTTCTGCTTTCCGAGGAAAATCTGCTGGAGAGTGTTAATTCCTGCTTGGGGGAGAAGAGTTCAAAACTTTAGTCATTCTTTGCTCTACAGGTGAGTTATAATTCTTTGTATACCCTAACCGAGGATAACATTAATGGATAACTTTCTGGCTCATCTGAGGAGGATAGAGTTGACTGATATTTGATCCAATTTCATATTCAGTAGCAACTCTCTAGGGATAGTGATGACTTCACTGGGGAAGGGAAGTTTTGCCGGTGACTCATTGTCATCTGAGTAATAGACTCAAGTTGGGAGATTGGACCTCACTGGGGAAATAAACCCTGTTGATGGAGGAATATCCTTTTGAGGGAAGCTCTTTATTGAGGAGCATACGCTCTACTGGAGAGAAGTAATCTGCAGGGGCTCTTACAGTTTTGAAAACTCAGCCAGGGAGAAGAATTCCCATAAACTGTAAAGATTGGGATCCTGTAGATAGAAAATATTACTGGGAGGAAGCTCGCACTCCTTTATCTGTTAGAGTGATTTGCTGGGAAGATTGAGGGGAATGTATGAACTTGTGAGGATTAACATACATGGATAATCTCATGGAAGTTGATCTGTGGGGATTCATGGGTGGCTTGGACGTCATCCCAACTCCTACAGTCTTAAGTAAATGCTCGTTCCTGTTTCTTATGCATATATTTGTTAATAGTCAATTGTATTCATATGCATATGATCGTTCAATTTTAGTTTATTGGACATTTCGCAAACAAAACAGAAAAAGTAAAAACAAAATTTTGGCTTTAAAATTGTTTTTATATTGATAGATTTGCCCATAAACAGGCAATTTTGTATAAAGAGATAGAAATCCTAGTAAGAGGAAGTCATCGAAGAAAAGATTACAAAGTGAAAACAAAAACATATAGCTATGTGGAAATAATCTCGTCATATTCCAACTCTGCTATTTCCCTAGTGTCTTTGAACATATCATCCCTTGTTGTCGGAAGAAGGTGATTGAATTGATCTGTACCGTTTGAATTTTCGACGTTGCTGATAAAGCTTACAATGAGTGATCCAATGGGACATAGTTGTACGCTTTAATCCCTAATTTTTCTTGGACCTCCCTTTCTGGTTTTCAGTCCACTATGATACCCTTTTTTGCCCAAGCCGCCTTTTTAGGTTTTTGACTTGCCGGGTGTACAATCTTTTGATATATATCCCTAATTTTTGCCCGGACCCTTTTGGTTTGCCGGGTGCCCTTATTTTTTCCTAGGCTAGTCAACCTAGCGGGTTGTTTTCACGCGTAACATTTTTTGACTATGCCCGCGTTCACAGGATGCAGGAAATCTTCACCGTCCATGGCGGTCAATATCATAGCACCGCCAGAGAATATTTTCTTAACTATAAATGGCCCTTCATAAGTGGGAGTTCATTTTCCCCTGGGATCACCTTGCAGTAGAATGATGCGTTGTATTACCAAGTCACCAGCCTGATATACCCGATGCTTGATCTTTTTGTTGAATTCCTTGATCATGCATTTCTGATACATCTGACCATGACAGACTGCTGCAAGTCTTTTCTCGTCAATTAGATTTAATTGGTCTAGCCTGGTCTGAATCCACTCGTCTTCGTCTAAGTCTGATCATTTCATAATTCTTAGTGATGGAATCTGAACTTCAATAGGTAAGACAACTTACATACCATAGACCAAAGAGAATGGGGTTGCCCTAGTTGATGTTCTAACCAAAGTGCGGTAACCATGGAGAGCAAACTGTAACATCTCATGTCAATATTTGTATGTCACAACCATCTTCTCTATAATCTTTTTGATATTCTTATTGGTGGCTTCCACTGCACCAATCATCTTTGGACGTTACGAAGACGAGTTGTGATGCTTGATTTTGAACTGAGTGCAGAGTTCAGTGATCATGGTGTTGTTAAGATTGGTACCGTTGTTTGTGATGATCCTTTCGGGGATGCCATACCGAAAGATTAGGTTGTGCTTGATGAACCGGGCAACCACATTCTTGGTGACAAAGGCGAAAGAAGCTGCTTCAATCTACTTTGTAAAATAGTCAATGCCGACGAGGATGAAGCGGTGTCCGTTAGAGGCAATAGGCTTAATTTCTCCAATCATATTAATGCCCCACATTGCAAATGGCCAAGGAGCAGTCATGACATTCAAAGGTACTGGAGGCACATGAACTTTATCACTGTATATCTGGAACTTATGACAAGTTCTCGAGTGGTGGTGACCGTCAATTTCCATAGTTGACCAATAGTAACCAGCTCTTAAGATCTTTTTAGCCATAGTATGTCCACTGGAATGAGTACCGAAGACACCTTTGTGCATATCTTTCATAATTTCTTCTGCTTCCTTCTTATCCATACAATGAAGCAGGATTGAATCATGATTACGCTTAGACAGAATTCCATTGCTCAGGAAGAATTAGGCCGAGAACCTTCGTAGGAACTGTAGCGATAAAAAATGTAGCGGGGTAAATCGGAGATCGAATTATTGATTAATTCGTCTCACAAAAGCAAGAGTCGCCACCGCGCTTTATTATTTCCAAGGGAAAAGGGAAAAGAGCGAAATAAAACCCTACAGTATGTAATGTAAAATAATACTTCCTAAAAGTAATAAAAATACAAGGCGTTTTTGAAAAGAGGTCTATGGTTCGGGGGTTGATTATACAATGGGAAGGTATTAGCACCCAATGTATCTATAGTATTCTATAGGAACCTTTTGAAATATCTGTTTATTAAGATTGTTCGTTTGATTAAAAATAAATTGTTTTGGCCGAAAAGGGGTACGGACGGGTTTTTGAAGGTACGACGACCTAATGTCGAAGTTTTGACTTAAAAGGTATAAGTTTTGAAAAGATTGAATATTTGGGGGAAAATTGTCTTAAGTTTTAATGAAATGAAGATATTCGCGTGATTGGACTTGAAGACATGAAGTCAACAAATTTAATCATTTTTCTCTTGGATTTAGACGTAAACAGAATAAACAAGTAAAGACGAAATAATTAAACAGAAAATTATGCAGATAATGATTAAGTAGCTAAATGATATATGACCATAACAATGATTAAATAACAGACTAAATGATTTTTTTTATTTTTTTATTTAATATGTACAAAGCAAGAGAATTAATTAAAGAAAGTAAAATGTTTTTAATTTTAAGTTATTTTTATATGTATTTTTTTTGTATTAATATAAAGTATTATTTTAAGATTTATTAAATCATTCTAAACTAAATTAAAAATTAAAAGTTATTAACTTAAATCTAATTAAAAAAAAGAAAACTAAAATTACTGAATTAATCCAAAACTTAAACTAATAAAATTGGGTAAAGCATTAAAATTTGTCTAATTAAATTACACCTCGTATGATTAACCTTACTAATTAACTAAATTAATAAAAATTCTAAAAAAAGGGCTAAAGAAATCAAATAGAAAGAGATGCATCAAGAATCAAAGGGTAGATAATAAACCAATGTGTGGGCCAAAGAGTTTTAAGGGCCCAAAACAGAAATAGGATGGGGAGGTGTCTTAAGAAATTCGTTTGGGGCTTTTAGGCAGGGAAACGGGTTGAGCCCACACATTTCTCACAATGTTTAGGGTCATCAGGTTTTTGTTTACTTGAGTTAGGGTTAGCAGAGGGTACAGTGCCGTTCGTTCGTTCACGCATTCTTCTTCGTTCGTCTTCTTCGTTGCTCTCATGCCCGCTTCTGACCTTCCCTTGCCCGAGCCACCGACGCCACTTATGTGTTCTCCTTC
Source organism: Vicia faba (assembly GCA_948472305.1). Lineage (NCBI taxonomy): Eukaryota > Viridiplantae > Streptophyta > Magnoliopsida > Fabales > Fabaceae > Vicia > Vicia faba. The sequence continues at coordinate 363,094 of CATIWC010000819.1, read as the reverse complement.
CCACGATGAAGCACGCGATAGTCCAAAGGTTAACTTCCGTTTTATCTCTTGGGTTCTTTTATGATTTTTCATGTTCATGATTTACATCCATTTTGATTCTGACTCTATTTTTTACATATGGTTTCTGTTGAGATGGTGGAAAGGAAAAAGAAAAAACATAGATACCTTTATGAAGGAGGAGGAAGAGGCGTTCCGGAGGCTTGCCGGCGAGGGGTGAAGCATAGTGGCTTGGAGTCCTGGTATTTCGTTTCTTACTTCTTTCTGTGGGCTCGTCGTATGCTTGATTGTTGCCTTCGTTTGTATGCTTGACTGTTGCCTTCGTTTGTATGCTTTTTCCTCTTCTTCTTCTTGCCTTGTTACCTGGATATGTTGGTTAGTGTGTTTGACAGCCCAGTGATGAGAAAACTCTGAGGGCTTTGAGTTGTTATGGACTTGGATGGCCTTCTGGTCATGGTTTCAGGTTCGTGGCCTTGAGGTTTTCTTTGGCAAGGTTTGGACCATTTGTTGGTTACAGGCTTTTCTGGTTATTGCTTTGATGAGGCCTTACTGGTTATGGCTTTAGAACTGGGCAGGTTTCTTGTTGTTTTATTGCGGGTTCTATGGTTTAAAGCTTGAACACAGGTTGGAGCCTCTTGACAGGTTTACTGTTTTTTAGGCTTCAGTTTTGGCATGGAATGGTAAGGTTTGAAACAGGTACAGGTTTCGGGCCTAGGGACTGGTTTTAGGCTTAAGGCTTCGGCTAGACAGCAGATTGTTTACTGGTTTTTCAGGTTAGGCTTGAAAACAGGTTGAACAGGTTTTATGGTTTTAGGCCATACTGGTTTTGGTTGGACAGTTTAGTGTCTTTCTGGTTTTTTAAACCATGGTTATTGGTTTTGAGATAGCAGGTTCTTGAGGTTTTGGTCTTGAGACAGCAGGTTCTTGAGGCTTTTCTTTTTACCTTAAGAATTGACTTGGTATTTGTTTGACAATTTTTGACTTAAGGCTTCCCACAGGTTTTCAACCCTCTTCTTTTCTTGAAGGGTTTGTTGTTGTTATATCAGTTAGTTGGCTTTGATGGTTCAGGTTCTGAATATTTTTACTATTTTTTTTTATACTTCTGCACTCTATACTGTTTTATTCAGTTTGCTTTATCCTTTTCTATACTTCCCTTTTTTACTATATTATTGCAGTTTTGTTTTATATCCCTTTTCTGCCTAAGGCCAAAACCTGTAAAACCCACACTCTTTTCTCTCTTCTCTCTCCTTAGTACAGTTTGACATTAAAAAAAATGATGTTATGTACTTGCTCTGAAAAAGCAAAGCTGGAAAATGATGAAAATAAGAATGTTTTTGCTTGCATATTTGGTTTTAATCTGTACATGTTCTCCTTGCCATCTGCATTGTACAGTAGAGGAGCCTTTGTATTTTTGACCTCTTCCCATACCTTGGGTAGTTTACGTTGGACTTTGGCTTTGAAAATTGCATATGCTGTTGAACTATGCACTTTATTTGAAATATGCAGTTTTTGACAAAAATTGGATTTGTGCAATTTGTTTTGAAATATTGAATTTGTGCATATTTTTAACTTGTGCATTCATATTTATCAATAAAATTCATCCCCTTTTTTGTGAACCGGGAGAAATCCCGTGATTTGCAAAGAGGGTAAAAACTGATTCCAGCCGTTTGCTTTTAATGATGAACGCTAAATTAATTTTCTGCTTTTAATTATATATTCATTTCTGACTTTTTCTTTTAATTCTTTGCAGGTAAAATCAAATGAGCATCAAAGAAGTATTGGATAGAAGATGAAGATTTAGAATCTTAGAAAAATTAAAATAGTTTTTATTTTACTTTAAACATTTTATATAATTGTCATTGTAAATACTTTGTACATAATACAGTATTTAAACAACAATTGTAATAATTAGAATAAAGATGAATAAAATTCTATTATTTTACCAGTTAATTCTTTTCTTCTTTCCAATTATTTATTTTATCATTTATAATTCTTTAAATTATATAATAACTGAAAATCAATTCCAATTATTTAAATTTAGAATGATAAATAATTAAATAAACATTGTTTGATCAATTAATAAACTTCTTTTCCATTATTTACTTCATTATTTATAATTCTTCTAAATTATAATAACTGAAAATAAAATTTCAACTATTTAAACTTAGAATAATAAATAATTAAATAAACATTGTTTGATCAATTAATAAACTTCTTTTCAAATATTTACTTTATTATTTATAATTCTTTAAATTATATAATAACTGAAAATAAATTCCAATTATTTAAATTCAGAATAATAAATAATTAAATAAACATTGTTTTAGCATTGATCAACTAATAAATTTAGCGTTTCAAAAATAAACAGCTCTTGACTTGAAAAAGTTATGAATTTAAAATCTGCTTTGAAAATTGATAAAAAAAAAGGTCAAAACACTTGCAATGTAATGATGCAGATGGGAGATGGTATCTTAGGTCAAAATTTGGGGTACAATAGCTGCCCCTATTTAAGTTTCTTCTATCCGGAGATATGAAGATTAAAATCTTCGTCTCGACGAGATTGAAGGTACTTAAATACATAATACGCAAATTTTTGCCCTAAGATACCGCCATTATGTTTGATATGAATGTAGTGATTGAATTCACAGAGAAAGATATTGTATGAAACAAGACAATGCTGGAGAAATCAAACACCAACAAAACACAGGGACAAGGATTATACAATACTGGGGAAATAAACCATCGACTTCAAGTAATAGACTCTTGACGGCGAATAAAAATTTGAGCGAATACGGACTCTGACCCTAACAAAGAGGGCATCTTGCATAGGCCATAAAAATAGATTATTGACCCAAAAATATCAGTGAGCTCACAATTCAAGGTCAAAGATAGACAGAGAGTATCAAATTTGCTGATAATGGATTACCGACTTCTGAAGGTAAAGATTCATAACAAACTTCTCTGCGAGATTTCCGGAGATATACTCATTAATGCTGAAATAATAATAAGATTGTAGATACACAAGCTGCTCAAATAAAGAAGCTGGAACTTGCTGTCTTCCAAAAAAATATTATGACATACAAGCTGCTCAAATAAAGAGGCTGTCACTTGCGGTCGTCCAGGGATGTCAATAACATACAAGCTGCTCAAATAAAGAAGCCGCCGCTTGCTGTCTTCCAAAAAAAATATGACATACAAGCTGCTCAAATAAAGAAGCTGCCACTTGCTGTCTTCCAAAAAAATAATAACGTACAAGTTGCTCATGAAGAGACCGCCGCTTGTCGTTTTCCAAAAAAATAATAACGCACAAGTTGCTCATGAAGAGACCGCCGCTTGTCGTTTTCCAAAAATAATAATAACGCACAAGTTGCTCATGAAGAGACCGCCGCTTGTCATTTTCCAAAAATAATAATAACGCACAAGTTGCTCATGAAGAGACCGCCGCTTGTCGTTTTCCAAAAATAATAATAACGCACAAGTTGCTCATGAAGAGACCGCCGCTTGTCGTTTTCCAAAAATAATAATAACGCACAAGTTGCTCATGAAGAGACCGCCGCTTGTCGTTTTCCAAAAATAATAATAACGCACAAGTTGCTCATGAAGAGACCGCCGCTTGTCGTTTTCCGAAGAAACTCAGAAGGAAATTGTGATGACACTGGCAGAGAATAAGATCTTCGTCAAAGAGAACCATGAATCAATCCTTCCCGAGGAGATCACATACTTAAATGTGCAAAATAAATGCACCATTCGTCTAGGTCGCGACTTCACTGGGGAAAATCATGAGATAGCCTATGCAAGAGACAACAACTCCATCCAGGAATAAGCTAGAGGGACAATAGTCAAACAGTACTCCACCCAATGGGGACGTAACTTGATTGGGGGATTCATCTTATCCAGAAATGGACAGGGTAGGCTAAATCAAAAATCATCCACTAGGATTAGCTCAGTTGGGGAATTTAGAAAGGAAGCACATTTTCTGCCTAAGTTAACATTCTACTTGGAAAGAAACATGTACGCTGTTTGAATAAACAAAGTATACAACCCAAAATCAACGACAAATGTGAATATGCATGCGTGATATAAGTGTAAATGAGTAAATGAATGTTATGCTGACAAAACAAACAGATGGAATATCTTGAAGATGATGAGATGTCACAAAATAATAGATACTCGGCCAATCTTAAAAAAAAGACGGAAAATAACTGGAACTGGAACCACAAAGCAACGTCAGAGCGTATCACGCTACAAGGCTCAAGTCTTCTGAGGAGAAAAGTATTCAAATCCAAACTTCTAATACCAATAGACCACTGGCATGAGACAAAGCGTACCACACTACAGAAATCTGCTCAAATAAAGGTAACCAAAAACAACGCTTAACTGGAACAGCTGGGGAGTCACCAAACTTAGCACCGCGAGAAACGCAAGTTTAACACAACCAACACCTCATGACGATTTTGAAATAAAACATGTTCATCATGCAAGGACAACTTACTGTATTGTTTTGCATTTCATGGCTTGACCATCCTCGGAACAACTGTTAATATTCCTTTCATTATTCACGACACATTTTTTTTAAAAGAAGAATACTTTAAATAACTTTGTTTCAAATATTTCCGTAAAATTAAAATTTTGCCCACAAAAGGTAAATGCTCAAATTTCATTAATAAGATGGTAGTTCGCTAACAATGCAACTCCAACGGCTTACAAAAGTTCGGGAAATAGTACATGAAAGAAAGGGTTACACAGAAACAATGATCACTATTCTCCCTAAAAACTTCGAATTCCGAAATGTACTCAAATGCCAAGACTGGTCTGACCAAAAGCTTGCCTAAGCCGCCCCTTCGGGTTTTTAACTTAGCAAACTGTCAACTCAAACCTAAGCAAAATATCTCTTGACTGCATCGGTGTTCATGGAGCGCGGGAGCTCTTCACCGTCCATATTGGTGAGAATCATGGCACCTCCAGAGAAAACTTTCTTAACGACATACGGTCCTTCATAATTCGGAGCCAACTTGCCCCTAGAATCAGGTTGGAAAGATAATATCTTCTTGAGTACAAGATCACCTTCTCTGAACTCGCGTGGTCGAACCTTCTTATCAAAAGCCTTCTTCATTCTCTGCTGATATAATTGACCGTGACACAACGTTGTCAATCTCTTTTCTTCAATTAAATTCAACTGATCATATCTACTTTGACACCATTCAGCCTCAGAAAGTTTAGCTTCCATCAACACTCTCATAGACGGGATCTCAACCTCCACAGGAAGTACTGCTTCCATGCCATAAACCAGGGAAAATGGGGTTGCACCTGTTGAAGTTCGAACTGAAGTACGGTATCCATGTAAAGCATACGGAAGCATTCCATGCCAATCTTTATAAGTTACCACCATCTTCTGGACAATCTTCTTGATGTTCTTGTTAGCGGCTTCAACAACCCCATTCATCTTCGGTCTGTAAGAAGAAGAATTATGATGTTCGATCTTGAACTCCTCACAAAGCTCTTTCATCATCTTGTTATTCAAATTCGAACCATTATCAGTGATGATCTTGCTCGGGATGCCGTATCGACAAATGATTTGATTCTTGATAAATCTGACTACCACCTGTCTGGTTACATTAGCATAAGATGCTGCTTCCACCCATTTATTAAAATAATCGATCGCTACCAAGATGAAACGATGACCATTTGAAGCTTTGGGTTCAATCATTCCAATCATATCAATGCCCCACATAGAGAAAGGCCAAGGTGAAGAGATAACATTGAGGAGGGTCAGTGGCACATGTATCTTGTCCTCAAGTCGATAGCAACTTTAAGACCCATGATGCACGCTTCATATTCATCCATATTATTGGTACAGTAAAAGCACAACCTAGCAGTGAAGGGTGTATGGAAACCTGCAGGAGAAATGATCATAAAACCGACTTCGTTTCCATGTGCATTGGAAGCCCCATCAAAAACCAAAGTCCACCGGGATCCTGGTTCAGGTCCTTCATACGGTCTAGGTTCCTCACAATCTGTTACTTGCATAATGTTCTCGTCCGGGAATTCAAAGTTCATAAACTAATAGTCGTCTACATCTTGGTGTGCCAAATGGTCTGCCAGTACACTTCCTTTGATGGCTTTTTGAGTGGTGTATTGGATATCATATTCTGTTAAGACCAGCTGCCATCGAGCTATTCTTCTGGAGAGAGTTGGCTTCTCAAAGATATATTTGATGGGATCTATTTTAGAGATCAGTAAAGTGGTATGGGTCAACATATATTGTCTTAGTCGGCGAGCAGCCCATGCCAAAGAGCAGCAAGTTTTCTCTAGCAGTGAATATCTTATTTCACAGTCGATAAACTTTTTTCTAAGGTAGTATATTGCATGCTCTTTTCGACTAGGCTCGTCATGCTGCCCCAGTACACACCCCCATTGAATTCTCTAGCACCGTTAAGTACATGATCAGAGGTCGTCCCTCGACTGGTGGAAGCAGAATAAGAGGTTCCTGCAAGTACTCTTTAATCTTGTCTAAAGCTCCTTGACAATCATCATTCCATCTTACTACTTGATCTTTCTTCAGTAGTTTGAAGATTGGATCACAAATAGCAGTTAGATGAGAAATGAAACGGGCAATGTAATTTAAACGTCCCAAAAAACCTATGACTTCCTTCTCAATATGGGGAGATGGCATTTCTTGAATAGCTTTGACCTTTGCAGGATCGACTTCAATACCTTTTTTGCTGACGAAGAAACCTAAGAGCTTTCCAGACCTTATCCCGAAGGTGCACTTGTTTGGATTCAACCTCAGCTTGTACTTCTTTAGTCTCTCAAATAATTTGTGCAGATGATCAATATGCCCCTCCTAAATTTGTGACCTGGCTATCATTTCATCAACGTAGACCTCTATCTCATGATGAATCATATCATAAAATAAGGCTACCATGGCATGTTGATACGTTGCCCCTACATTTTTCAACCCAAAAGGCATTACTTTGTAACAAAAAGTGCCCCACTGTGTGATGAAGGTAGTCTTTTACATGTCTTCAGGCACCATCTTAATCTGATTGTAGCCTGAGAAACCATCCATGAAGGAGAATACCTAATGCTAAGCAGTGTTGTCAACTAAAACATCAATATGTGGCAGCAGGAAGTCGTCTTTGGGGCTTGCCCTGTTCAGATCCCTATAGTGTACACACATACGGACCTTACCGTCTTTTTTAGGCACCGGAACAACATTAGCAATCCACTAAGGATATGATGTCACCGCCAAGAACCCTGTGTTGAACTGTTTCATGACTTCAGCTTTGATCTTTTCTGACATTTCAGGATGCATGCGACGAACCTTCTGCTTTATTTAAGCACAACCCTCTTTCATCAGTAGACGGTAAACCATAATATCAGTATCAAGCCCTTGCATGTCTTTATATGACCAAGCGAAGAAATCAACATATTCATGTAGCATCTGGATCAATATGATCTTGACACTATCCTCTAAATTTTCACCTATCTTGACCTCTTTCCTATCTGCCTATGTACCCAGATTTATGACTTCGACTAGCTCTTCAAGTGGTTGGATAGCTTTATCCTCATGTATCAAGAGTCTGGAAAGCTCTCCAAGTATTTTACAATCTTCCTCACCTTCGTCTTCGGGTTAGTAGATCGGATCATCAAAGTCATATGTGGCAATAGTAGAATTGTTATCAACGAGATCCAGAGTGGATGAGTATCTGCAACATAGTGTGTGGGTGTGTGTGATAACACATAGCTATTTGAAATAAAATGCAATAAAATAAGAAGAAAGACATATATCACAAAATTTGTATGCAAAATGTCCAATGTTTTTATTGAAATTAGCAAATGTTTATCGATCAATCAACCCTTAACAAATGAACCATTGTGCCCCGGGTAAGGCACAAGGTTTTAACAGTCATTGTTCAAATTTTTACATAACCAAAACTTTTTAAACAATAAAAACAGGAAAATAGCCATTACTCCTGGCTGAAAGAGATAGGGAACATGTCTTCCTCTCTCCAATTATACAGTATGTCACCAATAGTAGGTAAAATCCAGTTGTTGAAGTCATAATCAATGTCTGCATCCTCTATGGCATTAACCCCGTTGTTGCTGATATGGAACAGAGGTCTCCCAACACGAGCATATCGAACAGCCTTCTAACCTTCTGCATTGAAACCCGAACCAAACTTGTTAGATTTATAAGGGATTTCTGGAAGCTGGCCCCAAATTGTACTATCACCTTATTCAATAGCGGCCATAGCATCTTTTAAGGAGGCCATCTTGTGTGGAGCTTTGGTGATCTTGGGAATGGCTGAAACATCCCCAATGGTAGTAGGGGAAATCACTTCAAATGTCTGGCAACGTGTCTCAATGAATTCTCCATCCATTTCCACATACCAGAATGAGTTGAGGTGGATGACCATATGTTATTCCTCCCCACAAACAGTAATAACTTTCCCTTTTACCGGATACTTCAGTTTCTGGTGCAAAGTGGAGGTGACAGCGCCTGTCTTATGGATCCAAGGACATCCCAATAGACAAGAATAGGCTAGCCGGATGTCCATCACGTTAAAGGTAGATTCAAATATCTGTGAACCCACTTTGATCAGAAGGTCCACTTCTCTATGTATCATTCTCTTTGATCCATCGAAGGCTCGGACTATGATGTTACTAGGCTTCAACACAACCCTTTCGCAGTCTAGTCTATCGGGAGCACCCTTCAGAAGAACATTTAGGGAAGAGCCAGTGTCAATCAGAATATGGGCCAACATAGTTCCCCTACAATCAATGGAGACATATAGAGCCCTGTTGTGGTTTCTCCCTTCAGGAGTCAAATCAGCATCGAAGAAACCCAAACTGTTATCAGTTGTCAAATTGGCTACATAACTTCCAAATTGGTCTACCGAAATCTCTTGCGGCACATGGGCGGTCTTCAAGAACTTAACCAAAGCCTTTGCATGGGCCTCGAAACACAGCAGTATAGACAACATAGAGATCTTTGATGGGGTTTATCCCAGATGTTTGACGATCTTGTAATCACTCCTACGAATGATCTTCAATACTTCTTCCAAGTCTTATTTATGGGTATCTCGGGCAGTATCTTCTTTTGGTGCCTCCGTCTGGGCAGGCTCTATCATTGGCTCTTTTCCCCAATTCTCAGCAGTTGTCTTAGCAGCAGTGATTTGAACTGGCAAAGAGATTTCTGGAGAGAAAATCCTTCTACTTCTGGTGATTTTGCTAGTATCTCCTATATTGACAACACTGGGATCAACCCCTTTCTCTTCTTTTTCAGACAACTCTTGCTTGACGCCATGGTAATAGACGTCAGCCCCATAGTTCCAAGGAACGGCTTTCTCCGAGGAATACGGAATGGACCCAGGTGTTATAATAATCAGAGGAGCAGCTTTTGGATTGACGATAATCCTTATAGTACCTTTGGAAGGGATCCTAAAAGGAGAACTAGATATAACAGACAGATCTTGGCAGAAATTGTTGGTGGACGAAACTTTCTCAATTAGAATAATATGTTCATTCATCAAGCTTTGAACACCCTTCTTTAGCAACCCGCAACCATTGGGTTCAGCTGCACAGTAATAACAACCTTCAACATAACCTGGAAATAAACCAGCTTGCAGCAAATTATTATTTATTATAGAAAGCGGAGTAACCATGTCATTCACAGAAGTAACATACTCCCTCCGTCCCAAGTTATAAGAGAAATTCACTTTTTAAATTCATTGAATAATTAATGTATTTGGTCTATATATAGATCAAATACATTAATTATTCAATGAATCTAAAAAGTGAATTTCTCTTATAATTTGGGACAGAGGGAGTACAAAATATCTTCAACAACACTTACGCCTTTATCATGTTTGGGCATAGGTGCTGTAATTACATTTGGAGTCTCTGAAGGATCGAACTCGATCTCCTTGTTGTCAGTCATATCTTGAATTTTATTCTTCAAGGCCCAGCATTCGTTGGTGTCGTGCCCCGAACTGTTGGGGTGGAAGGCACACTTCACGTTTGGATTGTATTTAGGAGATGTCGTGTTGGGATTTTGAGGAGGATCCCGTAGAGAAATGAGTTTAGCTTTAAGTAAACACTGCAATGCTTGAGACCAAGGCATATCGAGCTTAGTGAATTGTCTTCTCGAAACATTCAGCCTTTGACGATTACCCTGCCGTTGTTATTGGGTAGGTGCCATATTGAAAATCAAAACTGCTCCCACAGACTCACGACGATTAAATTTGCTATGACCTTTCTGGCCATAGATAATATCAACTTCCTTCTTACCTCTGTATGGCTTCTTTGCAGTACTAGAAGATGCGGCTACCGAGATCTTTCCACTTTTTATACCGCTCTCAATCCTTTCACCAGTCAAAATAATCTATGTAAAACCAAATGAGGAGCTCCCAATCAGTAAATTGAAGAATAGACCTGTAAAAGTGCCCATAAACATGTCTATCATTTCCCGATCATTCAGAGGAGGTTTCACTATACCAGCTAGATCCCTCTATTTCTTCGCACATTATTTGAATCCTTCTCTTGAGCCCATGGACATGTTTTGTAATTGCACTCGGGTTGGTGCCAGGTTAGATTTGTATTGGTACTTCTTGTAGAAAGCAGTAGCCAAGTCCTCCCAAGTATGAATATTTATTCCCTCCAGTTGGTTGAACTATTCCAGTTGTGTGCCGGCCAAACTCTCCTGGAAGAAATGGACCCATAACTTCCGGTCAGTAGTGTGAGGCTGTATCTTCCGAACGTATGACCTCAAGTGGAGCTTAGGATAAGATACCCCGTCATACTTAGAAAAAACACGGATCTTGAACTTAGGTGGGATGACCACCCCTGGAACCATACCTAAATCACAAAAATCTAGTTCAGACACCTTTTGGACTTCCATTGCTTTGAGCCTGTTTTCCAACTGTTTATATCAGTCGTCTACAAGAGGATAATGTTCATCAGCAAAGTATTCGCCTTCAGGAGTGTTCTCATAATCCTGCTTGTCTTTTTCATCCTTATAATTGTTATCATCTTCTTCAGATGAGTCATCTTCTACATGGACTGGTTGAGAGGGACCCTTGAATCTCCTTCCCAAGTTAAGGACCGCATGCTTCTTGGTCTTCTTTTTCTTAGCAAGGAGTGCCAGCAGATCTTGTTTCCCTATAGCCAAGTTCAGAAGAGTCTCATAGAACTGAGCATGTTGAGCTTGAAGATCTTTAACAGTCTGTTCAAGAGCCATTTTTTCTGCTGAAATAAATAGCGATAAAAATGAGAAACCTGTACTGGAAACCTGTTTATGAAATGATGCATGATATGGAGAAGCAAATCTTTTCAAGGACTTTGGGAAATTTAAATTTTTGAACCAAAATGAAACAAAGATTTTATTAGCAAAATTAAAATTACAACTGCCTTTTGGGCTTACAATTGAAAATTAAAAACTCTTAAAATCTAAGAATCAAGTCTCCCATGTGCGCTTCCTCTTCGTGCCGAGGTAGGCATTAAGACTCTTTTCTTTTTAAAGTTGATTTGTGAGCTCCAACACTTTCTTTTCATCAGTGTAGAATTGAGTTTCAAAGGTATCCCTCTCTTCCTTCACCTGAATCCAGGACCTCTGCAACTCTTCAAGATCAGTGGGCGTGTCAGGATGGAGAACTGTATAAGAAGCATCTCCTTCGATAACAGGCTCCATAACTATTGGAAAGATAGTTGTATACGACATCAAAAGGTTTTGGGAACGAGATTGTACCCAATTGAGATAAGGCTCCAAAGGAATGGAATTCCTATGCCCCCAAAGTCTTGCTATCAACCTTGTTTACCATGCCCCAATCTCGTACGAATCTTTGACAATACCCTTGAACATCATCCTCGTAGTTGAAAACAACGCCCTGGATAAGCATATCATGAGGACCATCCCTTCAAGCATAACCAAATTATCATAGAACCATAGAAGGATTATAAGTGATACCTCCCCTAATGCCAAGGAGTGAGACATTATGGAATTCCCTACAGCGTTCGATGATAGTGACATCCTCCATAGATCAGGAATACCAAAGAATATCCGAGTGAGAAAGTGACTTTATCCTTTGAGACCAACCCAAACCTTGTTCATTTTTCAATACTGATTGAGGAAGGTGTGAAGTAAACCACCTAGACAGCAATGGTATGCAACACATAAGAACCCCTTTTCTCTTCATGGTACGAGTGTGAAGAGAATGAAAGATATCTCTGAGCAAAGTAGACATAGGGTTACGAGAGAGGAAAACCTTGACAGTATTCACATCTATGAGTAAGTCCGGATTAGGGAACAATACTAACCCATAGATTTGAAGAGCCATGACTTCTTTGAAAGCTTGAAAATCCAAATTATCCTAAAATAATTGAGCCTTTTCTAATAGGAACTTAACTAGGAAACCCTTGACTCCGCTTCTTATTTCCCGGTTGGATATAATGTTGGACCTTTTAAAATGCAAGGTTGCTGCAATGATCTCTGGCTTTGGAGCTTCCTTTAAACCGGTGAAAGGCATCTGATCAAGAATAGGTACTCCCAGTAATTGAGAGAATTCTTCCATGGTGGGTACCAACTGATAATCAGGAAAGGTGAAGCAATGGTATTTAGGGTCAAAGAACTGAAAGAGTACACCCATCATTTTCTCATCAAAGCTTGAGGTAACTAGGTTGAGAAGTCACTCATATTTCTTGGTGAACGAGGAATTCTCAGGAACCCTTGATGCTAAATCTTTGAGTTGGGGAGGTACTTTCATAAAGCTTATTCGGATGGTATTTCTACGAACGGAAGCCATGGTCTGTAAAACGGAACAAAGGTAAATTCCATTGGTCCTTGAAATGGTTAGTGAAATGAATATGGATGTTATGGTGCATGATGTTATGTTTGAACAATTTAATCACACACAAGAAAAACACACAAGACCTTAGGTTTAGGCTTGCATGGGGTTTATAGGTAAGTACCCTCTTGAAGTTTAGTTGGTTCAACCTGTCTTAAAATAAAGTAACCGGGTTCTAAGGAATCTCAATATCCTTGATCTTTCTTTACCGAGCATTGTTTCAACTCAAGCGATCTTTTCTCGTGGCCGAAATATCCTGAAAGTCTGATCTTAATGAGTGTAGTATCGAGTATCAACCAATCCTCAGTTTTATACTGAAGCCGGCTATCTCACTACTTTCTAATAGCCAAGTTTGTTCAACTAAGGTTCTAAGGCTAGTTAGTGCTTTATACACCACACAGCGGCCCCATATTCTCCTTGATTCAACACAAAGGATACCAGTACCAACAAATGTGTCACACTAATGCAGCCATCACTTTAACCATATCAGTCTATTCCGTACAATCTCGATGATCTATTGCTTCTTACCTAAAAGTGCCCCCTATCTGGGTATAGGATCTATAGCGATAACCCAAACATAAACCCGAAAGGTAAAGCACACAAATCAAACAAGGAAATCATTTTTAAATATGATCTAGCTCTAAGGTAACCCCACTTTGAAATCAATGTTCCCAAGCAGAGTCACCAGTTCTATAATACGGTAGGAGAACTGAATTTACTGGTTTTGCGTTTTATCGCAAATGTTGTGGTTAGCAAGAGTCGCCACCGACTTTTCTTTTATCCAACAAAGGAAATGGTGAAAAGAACAGGAAAGACCTTTCGAGATTTTTCTGAGTAAGGGGGGTAGGTTATGGAAAGAGAAGGTGTTAGCACCCTTTCCATCCGTAGTTATCTACGGGCTCTTAGTTGCTAGCTCATTTCGAAAATCTTTTGTGTAAGTGTGTTTTGAAGATATTTTGAAAAGACGCCTTAGTGCGGCGAACTTTTTAATGTTTCTCGTTTCGGCGAGAACGTATACAAAGTGCTTTTTTTCTTTTGAAAATATTTAGAAAAGAATTTGTGTATGTGTGAGAAATTATTTTGTTTGTTTTTATGAGCAAGCAACTATGAGCTATCTACCTACTCGAAAGATTTGTTCTTTCCCTCTTTTCCTTTAGATAGTGTTATCCTACTATTAGTGAGTAGGTAGCCCTATCGTTGGGTGTTTCGAGGGACAGGCGAGGGTCATCATACAGGAAAGCAACTTGTAAGATACTTTAGTAATTATCCTAAGATTTTAAGATCATATATCGAGGCAACATTGAAAGGGTCATCTAGGGACTTATGATCTCAAAACTAAAGGATTACCACTAAAATCTCCTACGTTCGAGAGACGCGACTGTTTATTTCGAAGGTAACAAGTGGAGGTACCTTAGAGGTGCGCGTGTTCGAGTGTGTTGTGTTTCAGTTATTTATCTTTGGATGTTAGTTCTGCTAGCGTTTGCTTTTAGTCTTATCATACAATCCTATTAGCATTCATCTAACAATTAATATCAGTACAAAAAAATAAAGTGTGAAATTTGAATCTACGCTATTACATGGCTTCGGGGTGGGGGAATTACAAAATAAAGCAGGGAAATAAAAGTCCTAATTAAAACTATTACATTCTTTTATCAATTACATAACTCATGGAGGAAATAAAAATGCAAAATTAAATAAGCGCGCGAAGACGGAAGTGATGTCAAACACCCTAAAAAAAACTCCTAAACAATTAAGAAAATATCTTTGTTGTTTTTGTTATTTCAGGAAAATATTTAAATTAAAAAAGAAAACCTAATTCTAATTGATTTTAATTAATAAAACTAAGACTTAATTTTTTTGTGTTTTATCTAAAAAAAGTTTGGAGTGATTAGTCCTAATTCTAATTAAATTAATAAAACTAAACTAAAATAATGACTAAGTTAAATTAATTTTTTTAAATTGTAAAAATTAAATTAATTAATCTAAAGCCCAAGTCTAACTCTTTTTTTTATGATTATTTTTCTGACTTAAAAAAATTAAAATAAAACAAAAATAAAACAAAAAAAATTACAAATGGGCCAGCGTTGTAAAGAAATCAGGGGGTGTGGATTTGAAATTATTAGGCTCAAATTAATAGACCCAGGCATGGTAATCAGGAAATAGAGGGGTGTGAACTGAAGTCCCTAAGCCCATCAACGTGAAGGCCCAAACGCTCCAAAAACCTGCAAAAAAGAAATTGTTGAAAACACAAAATGCAAAACCTAGGATCGAACCCAGGCCCTCCAGGCTTACATACGCGCTTTTCACCACCAGGCCATCTGTTTATTCGTTGTTTGAAACAAAAAGATAATATTATATACGAAATCATTCAATTTTTTCAAATTTTCAAATGTGCACCAGATTGGATTCGAATGGACCAATAAGGGAGCGACGTGCCTGCTGTGACACCCCAAATTAATTCAAGTGTTAAATAATTAGGAATTTAATTATTAAATTAATTAAAGGCTTAATTAATAATATTTTGGATTAAATGGATGAATTAATTATGAAATTAAAAAGGAAGACCGGGGGGTGTAAGGTTGAATTAGAGGTGTGTGAAGTAAAAAGTTCTACTAAATAATAACTAATTTATTACTATTATTTGGAAAATAATAAAAGGAATATAAAAAAGATGGATAAACAGGAAAAGAAAAAGAAGGTTATTTGGAAAAGTCATTATACGTGAAATTGGAGAAGAGAAGAGAAGAGAGGAAAAAACCAAACGCCGTGAATTCGAAGGATCATCGCGAGGTAAGGGGTGATTGCTCTTAATTATTATGCCTTATAGGTTTTGGAATCAATAGGATTGATTAAGTCTGTTAGGAATCCCAATTTAGGATCGTTAGGTTTATGAAATTCAAACCCCAATTCCCTGAATTTTATGTTTTGATTCAATTTGATATTATGAGGAAATTGTATGATGTTATGGTGTGTTACAATCTCATTGGAATCATGCATTATAACTTATTTTGACATTGCTGTGAGTTGGATTCGTATGGGTATGAATTGGATGGGATTGGAGTAGTAAAATGCTGTCAAAAGTGCAGAATTTGACTCTGCAGGTCGTGGGAACCGGTTCCCAGTGGGGAGGAACCGGGTTCCACTGTGTGAATTGATAAAAACTGGCAAAAACACACGTAGGAACCGGTTCCTGTATAGGTAGGAACCGGGTTCCCATACATTTTCTAGAAGCGTGATTTTTGAACTTCGCAGGAACCGGTTCCTGCATATGTAGGAACCGGGTTCTGCTGTAACTTTTTGAAAAATATTAAACTTTGAAAATTCATAACTTTCAAACCGTAAGTCCGTTTTGAGTGCTGTTTTGGACGTTATTTCTTAAATATAATGCTCTATTTTATAAAATGAAAAGATTTTCTAAAACCTGAAATTATTTTGAAAATGAGTCAAATCCCGGAATAAGTGATTATTGGCTAACGCACATGGGTGTGTATGTAGCAGTGAACCTGTGATGGATGGATGTATTAGTATTGTGTGAATGAAAGGCATGTTTATGTTGCTAATGATGGTGTGCATGATTGTTGAGATATCATGTTTTTGGTTTTGGTTCAGTTATGATAAATTGATGTATTTCATAGACTGATTTGATGTTGCATGCTAGTGATGTGCGTGCATATGCATTGTTTTGGTGAAGTTAATTCCCATTGTGTGGAATTTGACTTGTATTACCGTTAACTGATACCCGGGTGATGATGGGTGGTTAGGCTGGATTCGTGTCCGGGTGTTTATGGACGAATCGATGGTTGCTGTATCCGGTTGATGATGGATCAGTGTTGGGTGACTTGGTCACGTGTTGGTACCACATGCATTGTGTCTGCATTTGTGTTTGCATGGAATTGTAACATGTTAGGATGTCTTCCAGTGTTACAATTCTTTGGTTGATTATTAATTTGTGCATAATGACTTGTATGATTGGAACTGCGTGTTGAATCTGAACTTATGCTAAAATGGGTGAAATAATATGCTTGTGATATAATGTTGATTGAGAAGCTTATAATGCGTGTTAATTATGAGAAATCTCACCCTTACTTTAACAATTTCAGATTAAAGTTAGCAGCTCAGGAGTTGGTGAGGATGGCTCTAGAGCTATGTTACTTTAAGTTCGCGTGTCAGTGTCGTGCTCTGATAGGTTGTAACACTGGGGAACGTTTAGTTGAGGAATTATTTATTATTCAATTGTTTCTTTGAATTTCATTGAGAATAATTATGTTTTGGTTTATTCCGTTTTGGTTATGGTATTTTTCCGCTGTGTAAGACATGGTCTTAATTTGATTGAATTATTTGAATAATGACCCTCAATGTAGCATGACTACTGTTTTATTGGAAGTTTTATTTATTTCATAATTGTGACATCCCTTGTTTCGTGTTAACTCTGATGGAATATGTCTTTAATCATTGATATAATTAATATTATTCGGGGTATTTTAGAAGGGGTGTTACAATAGTGGTATCAGAGCATAGTCGATCTTGTCTTGTGTCGTTATCCCTTTTGTATACGACTAGTGTAAGATGACATTGTCGATACTTGTGTGCTGATGAGGTTGTTTTGTAATGTTACAGAACAATGGCCGGAAGAGGTAACGGAAGAAACGACGATGCTATTGTTGAAGCATTGGGAATGTTGGCTGGAGTACTCGGAGGGAACCAGCAGGGAGCTGTGATTGGTGTTGACCGACAATTGGGGAATTTTCAGAGGAATAATCCTCCGTTGTTCAAGGGTGAACATGATCCCGAAGGTGCTCAGAAGTGGTTGAAGGAGATCGAGAGGATCTTCAGAGTAATTGACTGTGCTGAAGGGCTGAAGGTGATATACGGAACTCACATGTTAGCAGAGGAAGCTGATGACTGGTGGGTTGCTACCAGAACTGAAATGGAAGAAGATGGTATTGCATTGACTTGGGCTGTGTTCAGGAGGGCTTTTCTGAGGAGGTACTTTCCTGAGGACATCAGAGGCAAGAAGGAGATTGAGTTTCTGGAACTCAAGCAGGGTAACAAGACTATCAGTGAGTATGCTTCGAAGTTTACTGAGTTAGCGAAGTATTATGCTCATTATACTAACGATGCAGATGGAGAATTTTCCAAATGTATCAAGTTTGAGAATGGTCTTCGTGATGAGATTAAGCAGGGTATTCGGTATCAGCGTATCCGAAGATTTCCTGATCTGGTTGACTGTAGTAGGATTTTAGAGGAGGATCTTGCTAGCACTAAGTCGAATGCTCGAGGGTATGTTGATAGGAAGGGTAAGCAACAGATGGATCGTGGTAAGCCTTATGATAGAAGTAATCAGAGACCCGGGGGTTGGAAGAAGTTTGGTGGAGGAGATTCTAGTTTTTCCATTAAGTGCTACAAGTGTGGTGAGACAGGACATCGTATGGTGGATTACAAAAGTAATGATAAGAAGTGTTTCAAGTGTGGGAAACTCGGCCATGTGGCCAATGATTGCAGAGTAAGAGTGGTGACTTGTTACAATTGTGGTGAAGAAGGTCATACTCGTCCTCAGTGTACAAAACCCAAGAAGGAGCAAGTTAGTGGTAAAGTGTTTGCATTGTCTGGGTCAGAGACTAAGCCAGATGATCGGCTGATTAAAGGTACATGTTTTATTAATGACATACCTTTGATTGAGATTATTGATACTGGAGCTACGCATTCTTTTATTGCTTTGGATTATGCTAAAAGATTGAATTTGGAAATTTCTAATATGGATGGAAGTATGGTTATTGATACTCCTGCGTCGGGTTCAGTGACTACTTCGTATGTTTGTAGGAATTGTCCTATTGTGATTTTTGGTAGGGGTTTCGGTATGGATTTAGTGTGCCTACCGTTAGAGCAACTTGATATCATCCTTGGAATGAACTGGTTGGAATTCAACCAGGTTCATATCAACTGTTTTGCGAAGACGGTTATTTTTCCTGAAGAGGTTGGTGTCGAAGATGTGACTATGTCGGTTAAACAGATGAACCTAGCTGTGAAAGATGGTGTTGTGGTATTTATGTTGTATTCTGCAATAGAAGCGGAGGGAAAAGCAAAGAGTGATGGATTGCCAGTGGTGAATGAATTTCCAGAGGTGTTTCCGGAAGACGTTAGTGAATTGCCACCTGAGAGGGAGGTAGAATTTACTATAGATTTGATTCCTGGAACTAGTCTGGTGTCGATGGCGCCTTACCATATGTCGGCATCTGAATTAGCGGAGTTAAAGAAACAGTTGGAGGAGTTACTTGAGAAGAATTTTATTCGTCCGAGTGTTTCGCCGTGGGGTGCTCCGGTGTTGTTGGTTAAGAAGAAAGAAGGTTCAATGAGATTATGTGTTGATTACAGACAGCTGAATAAAGTTACAATCAAGAATCGGTATCCTTTGCCGAGGATCGATGATTTGATGGATCAACTAGTTGGAGCTTGTGTATTTAGTAAGATTGATCTGAGATCTGGATATCATCAGATTCGTGTGAAGTCAGAAGATATTCAGAAAACTGCATTTAGAACGAGGTATGGACATTACGAGTATTCTGTTATGCCGTTTGGAGTTACTAATGCACCTGGTGTTTTCATGGAGTATATGAACAGGATATTTCATCCGTATCTTGATAAGTTTGTGCTGGTGTTCATTGATGATATTCTAATTTATTCGAAGAGCGATGAAGAGCATGCAGAACATCTCAGAGTTGTGTTGGAATTGTTGAAAGAGAAGAAGCTTTATGCGAAGTTGTCCAAGTGTGAATTCTGGTTAAGTGAAGTAAGTTTTCTTGGCCATGTAATTTCCAAGAATGGAATTGTTGTGGATCCTACGAAGGTAGAAGCAGTATCTCAGTGGGAAGCGCCGAAGAATGCTTCTGAGATCCGTAGTTTTCTGGGTCTTGCAGGTTATTACAGGAAGTTTATAGAAGGATTTTCCAAATTAGCGTTACCGTTGACTAAGTTGACCAGGAAGGGTCAGATGTTTGTTTGGGATGTTGAATGTGAGAAAGGATTTCAAGAGCTGAAGAGGAGGTTGACAAGTGCTCCGATCTTGATTTTGCCAAATCCGACTAAATCTTTTGTTGTGTATTGTGACGCATCATTAATGGGATTAGGTGGTGTGTTGATGCAAGATAAGCAGGTGGTGGCTTATGCTTTGAGACAATTGAAAGTACATGAAAGGAATTATTCGACTCATGATTTGGAGTTGGCAGCTGTTGTGTTTGTTTTGAAGTTGTGGAGGCGTTATTTATATGGTTCTCGGTTTGAGGTGTTCAGTGATCACAAAAGTCTGAGGTATCTCTTTGATCAGAAGGAGTTGAATATGAGGCGGAGGAGATGGTTAGAATTTCTAAAGGATTATGATTTCGGTTTGAATTACCATCCTGGTAAGGCAAACGTTGTTGCGGATGCCTTGAGTAGGAAGTCCTTGCATATGTCAATGTTAATGGTCCGTGAGTTAGATTTGGTTGAGCAGTTCAGAGATTTAAGTTTGGTATGTGAAACTACTCCGAATAGTGTGAAATTGGGTATGTTGAAACTGACTAGTGGTATTCTGGAAGAAATTCGGAATGGACAGGAGTCCGATGTTGGGTTAGTTGATAAATTGACATTGATCAACCAAGGTCAAGGAGGCGAGTTCCGAATTGATGAGAATGGTGTTATGAGATTTGGTAACAGGGTGTGTGTTCCGGATGTTGCAGAGATTAGGAAGAGTATTTTGGAAGAAGGACATCGTAGTGGATTGAGTATTTATCCTGGTGCTACTAAAATGTACCATGATTTGAAGAAGTTGTTTTGGTGTACGGGAATGAAAAAGGAAATTGCTGAGTTTGTGTATGCTTGTTTGGTTTGTCAGAAGTCGAAGATTGAGCATCAGAAACCATCAGGATTTATGGAACCGTTGTTTATTCCGGAATGGAAATGGGATGGAATCTCTATGGATTTTGTGTCTGGTTTGCCAAGGACATCGAAGAATTGTGATTTTATATGGGTTATTGTTGATCGGTTGACGAAATCTGCTCACTTTATTCCGATAAGAATGGATTATCCGATGGAAAGGTTGGCAGAATTGTATGTTGAGAAGATTGTGAGTTTGCACGGTATTCCTTCTAGTATTGTGTCGGATCGAGATCCTAGGTTTACATCTAAATTCTGGACGGGATTGCAAGAAGCTTTGGGTACTAAGTTGCGTTTGAGTTCCGCTTATCATCCACAGACAGATGGTCAGACGGAGAGAATGATTCAGTCGTTGGAAGATTTGTTAAGAGCTTGTGTGTTAGAGAAAGGTGGAGCTTGGGATAGTTATCTACCATTGATTGAGTTTACCTACAACAATAGTTTTCATTCGAGCATTGGTATGGATCCGTTTGAGGCATTGTATGGTAGGAGGTGTCGGACACCGTTGTGTTGGTATGAATCTGGAGAGAGTGTTGTGATTGGACCGGAAATTGTCCAACAGACTTCGAAAAAGATTAAGATGATTCAGGAGAAGATGAGGACTTCTCAGAGTCGTCAGAAAAGTTATCACGATAAGAGGAGGAAAGATCTTGAGTTTAGCGAAGGAGAACATGTTTTTATGCGAGTTACTCCGATGACTGGTATTGGTCGAGCTTTGAAGTCAAAGAAGTTGACTCCACATTTTATTGGTCCGTTTCAGATTACCAAGAGAGTTGGGAAAGTTGCTTATCAGATTTCTTTGCCGCCGTCACTTGCAAATTTGCATGATGTTTTTCATGTATCTCAGCTAAGGAAGTATATTGCTGATCCGTCTCATGAGATTCGGGTAGACGATATACAGGTACGAGAGAATTTGACTGTGGAAGCGGTACCTGCGAGAATTGAGGATCGGAAGTTGAAACAGTTGCGAGGCAAGGAGATCGCGTTGGTAAGAGTGGCTTGGGGAGGACCAGCAGATGGAAATGTCACTTGGGAGCTGGAGAGTCAGATGAAGGACTCGTATCCCGAACTGTTCGTCTAAGGTATGTTTTCAAGGATGAAAACTCTTTTAGTTGGGGAGAGTTGTGACACCCCAAATTAATTAAAGTGTTAAATAATTAGGAATTTAATTATTAAATTAATTAAAGGCTTAATTAATAATATTTTGGATTAAATGGATGAATTAATTATGAAATTAAAAAGGAAGACCGGGGGGTGTAAGGTTGAATTAGAGGTGTGTGAAGTAAAAAGCTCTACTAAATAATAACTAATTTATTACTATTATTTGGAAAATAATAAAAGGAATATATAAAAGAAGGATAAAAAGGAAAAGAAAAAGAAGGTTATTTGGAAAAGTCATTGTACGTGAAATTGGAGAAGAGAAGAGAAGAGAGGAAAAAGCCAAACGCCGTGACTTCGAAGGATCATCGCGAGGTAAGGGGTGATTGCTCTTAATTATTATGCCTTATAGGTTTTGGAATCAATAGGATTGATTAAGTCTGTTAGGAATCCCAATTTAGGATCGTTAGGTTTATGAAATTCAAACCCCAATTCCATGAATTTTATGTTTTGATTCAATTTGATATTATGAGGAAATTGTATGATGTTATGGTGTGTTACAATCTCATTGGAATCATGCATTATAACTTATTTTGACATTGCTATGAGTTGGTTTCGTATGGGTATGAATTGGATGGGATTGGAGTAGTAAAATGCTGTCAAAAGTGCAGAATTTGACTCTGCAGGTCGTGGGAACCGGTTCCCAGTGGGGAGGAACCGGGTTCCACTGTGTGAATTGATAAAAACTGGCAAAAACACACGTAGGAACCAGTTCCTGTATAGGTAGGAACCGGGTTCCCATACATTTTCCAGAAGCGTGATTTTTGAACTTCGCAGGAACCGGTTCCTGCATATGTAGGAACCGGGTTCTGCTGTAACTTTTTGAAAAATATTAAACTTTGAAAATTCATAACTTTCAAACCGTAAGTCCGTTTTGAGTGCCGTTTTGGACGTTATTTCTTAAATATAATGCTCTATTTTATAAAATGAAAAGATTTCCTAAAACATGAAATTATTTTGAAAATGAGTCAAATCTCGGAATAAGTGATTATTGGCTAACGCACATGGGTGTGTATGTAGCAGTGAACCTGTGATGGATGGATGTATTAGTATTGTGTGAATGAAAGGTGTAACACTCCTTCTAAATAACCCACGAATATATTAATTAAATCAGAGTAACATGGAAAACAGGGATGTCACAATTCAAGATAAATATAAAAACCTCAAATCTACAGTATCATGCTTTACTGAAGGAATTATTAAAATAAATATTCAAATCAATATCATGTTCTACACAGCGGAAATGTCTCAAAACCGGAATAACTTCACTTCATAAGTATTCCCAACATAAATTAAATAATAGAGTATAAAATAAAACTCATCATTCAAACGTTTCCCCCAGTGTTACAACCTATCAGAGCACGACACTGACACGCGAACGTAAAGTAACATAGCTCTAGAGCCATCCTCACCAACTCCTGAGCTGCTAACTTTAATCTGAAATCATTAAAGTAAGGGTGAGATTTCTCATAATTAACATGCATTATAAGCTTCTCAATCAACAGTATATCACAAGCATATTATTTCACCCATTTTAGCATAAATCCAGATTCAACACACAGTTTCGATCATACAAGTCATTATGCACAAATCAATAATCAACCAAAGAATTGTAACACTGGAAGACATCCTAACATGTTACAATCCCATGCAAACACAAATGCAGACACAATGCATGTGGTACCAATCACGTGACCAAGTCACCCAACATTGATCCATCATCAACCAGATACAGCAACCATCGATTCGTCCATAAACACCGGACACGAATCCAACTGATCCATCACCAATCGGATACAGCAACCATCGATTCGTCCATAAATACCGGACACGAATCCAGCTGATCCATCATCAATCGGATACAGCAACCATCGATTCATCCATAAATATCGGACATGAATCCAGCCTAACCACCCATCATCACCCGGGTATCGGTTAACGGCAATACAAGTCAAATTCCACACAATGGGAATTAACTTCACCAAAATAATGCATATGCATGCACGTCACCAGCATGCAACATCAAATCAGTCTATGAAATACATCAATTTATCATAACTGAACCAAAACCAAAAGAAACATGATATCATTATTTATCATACACACATCAAACAACATAAACATGCACTTCATCCACAAGGACCTGATACAATCAACTATCATGGATACACCATTGCATATACACCAAATATGCACATAATAACAAACCGCATAATCGGAAAGTCAACATCAAATCAACGGAATATGATCACAACATAATTCCAAATAATGCCAAAACCAATATATCACATGATCACATCTCAATCATAATGGATAGCAGGCACAACACATAAGTATCAGTTCTCATTCACCAAATCAGAACAATTTACAAACAATTCTACATCATTCTCAAAATACCAAAGTTTACAAAAATCGGGAATTCGACTCTTTTTAAAATAATTTTCATAAAATAATATTTTTCTTATTTTATAAGATAGCATTTTAAATTTAAGAAATACTACCGAAAACGGCACTCAAATCGGACTTACGGTTTGAAAGTTATGAATTTTCAAAGTTTAATATTTTTCAAAAAGTTACGTTTCTGGAAAATGTACTGGAACCCGGTTCCTACCTATACAGGAACCGGTTCCTACGTGCAATTTTGCTAGTTTTTGTACGTTTACACAGTAGAACCCGGTTCCTCCCCACTGGGAACCGGTTCCCACGACCTGCAGAGCCAAAAACTGTTATTTTGACAGCATTTAATCATTCCAATCCCATCCAATTCATACCCATACGAATCCAACTCACAGCAATGTCAAAACAAGTTATAGTGCATGATTCCAATGAGATTATAACACACCATAACATCATACAATTTCCTCATAACATCAAATTGAATCAAAACATAAAATTCATGGAATTGGGGTTTGAATTTCATAAATCCTAAATTGGGATTTCTAACAGACTTAATCAATCATATTGATTCCAAAACCTATAAGGCATATTAAATAATTGAAATCACCCCTTACCTCGCGATGATCCTTCGAATTCACGGCATTTGGCTTTTTCCTCTCTTCTCTTCTCCAATTTCACGTACAATGACTTTTCCAAATAACCTTCTTTTTCTTTTCCTTTTTATTCCTTCTCTTTATATTCCTTTTATTATTTTCCAAATAATAGAAATAAATTAATTATTATTTAGTAGAGCTTTTTACTTCACACACCTCTAATTCAACCTTACACCCCCCGGTCTTCCTTTTTAATTTTCATAATTAATTCATCCATTTAATCCAAAATATTATTACTTAAGCCTTTAATTAATTTAATAATTAAATTCCTAATTATTTAACACTTGAATAAATTTGGGGTGTAACAACTCTCCCCAACTAAAAGAGTTTTCGTCCTCGAAAACATACCTTAGACGAACAGTTCGGGATACGAGTCCTTCATCTGACTCTCCAGCTCCCAAGTGACATTTCCATCTGCTGGTCCTCCCCAAGCCACTCTTACAAACGCGATCTCCTTGCCTCGCAACTGTTTCAACTTCCGATCCTCAATTCTCGCAGGTACCGCTTCCACAGTCAAATTCTCTCGTACCTGTATATCGTCTACCCGAATCTCATGAGACGGATCAGTAATGTACTTCCTTAGCTGAGATACATGAAAAACATCATGCAAATTTGCAATTGACGGCGGCAAAGCAATCTGATAAGCAACTTTCCCAACTCTCTTGGTAATCTGAAACGGACCAATAAAACGTGGAGTCAACTTCTTTGACTTCAAAGCTCGACCAATACCAGTCATCGGAGTAACTCGCATAAAAACATGTTCTCCTTCGCTAAACTCAAGATCTTTCCTCCTCTTATCGTGATAACTTTTCTGACGACTCTGAGAAGTCCTCATCTTCTCCTGAATCATCTTAATCTTTTCCGAAGTCAGTTGGACAATTTCCGGTCCAATCACAGCACTCTCTCCAGATTCATACCAACACAACGGTGTCCGACATCTCCTACCATACAATGCCTCAAACGGAGCCATACCAATGCTCGAATGAAAACTATTGTTGTAGGTAAACTCAATCAATGGTAGATAACTATCCCAAGCTCCACCTTTCTCCAACACACAAGCTCTTAACAAATCTTCCAACGACTGAATCGTTCTCTCCGTCTGACCATCTGTCTGTGGATGATAAGCGGAACTCAAACGCAACTTAGTACCCAAAGCTTCTTGCAATCCCGTCCAGAATTTAGATGTAAACCTCGGATCTCGATCCGACACAATACTAGAAGGAATACCGTGCAAACTCATAATCTTCTCAACATACAATTCTGCCAACCTTTCCATCGGATAATCCATTCTTATTGGAATAAAGTTAGAAGATTTCGTCAATCGATCAACAATAACCCAGATAGAATCACAATTCTTCGATGTCTTTGGCAAACCAGACACAAAATCCATAGAGATTCCATCCCATTTCCATTCCGGAACAAACAACAGTTCCATCAATCCTGACGGTTTCTGATGCTCAATCTTCGACTTCTGACAAACCAAACAAGCATACACAAACTCAGCAATTTCCTTTTTCATTCCCGGCCACCAAAATAACTTCTTCAAATCATGGTACATTTTAGTAGCACCAAGATGAATACTCAATCCACTACGATGTCCTTCTTCCAAAATACTCTTCCTAATCTCTGCAACATCCGGAACACACACCCTATTACCAAATCTCATAACACCATTCTCATCAATCCGGAACTCGCCTCCTTGGCCTTGGTTGATCAATGTCAATTTATCAACTAACCCAACATCGGACTTCTGTCCATTCCGAATTTCTTCCAGAATACCACTAGTCAGTTTCAACATACCCAATTTCACACTATTCGGAGTAGTTTCACATACCAAACTTAAATCTCTGAACTGCTCAACCAAATCTAACTCACGGACCATTAACATCGACATATGCAAGGACTTCCTACTCAAGGCATCCGCAACAATGTTTGCCTTACCAGGATGGTAATTCAAACCGAAATTATAATCCTTTAGAAATTTTAACCATCTCCTCTGCCTCATATTCAACTCTTTCTGATCAAAGAGATACCTCAGACTTTTGTGAGCACTGAACACCTCAAACCGAGAACCATATAAATAATGCCTCCACAACTTCAAAACAAACACAACAGCTGCCAACTCCAAATCATGAGTCGGATAATTCCTTTCATGTACTTTCAATTGTCTCGAAGCATAAGCCACCACCTGCTTATCTTGCATCAACACACCACCTAATCCCATTAATGATGCGTCACAATACACAACAAAAGACTTAGTCGGATTTGGCAAAATCAAGATCGGAGCACTTGTCAACCTCCTCTTCAGCTCTTGAAATCCTTTCTCACATTCAACATCCCAAACAAACATCTGACCCTTCCTGGTCAACTTAGTCAACGGTAACGCTAATTTGGAAAATCCTTCTATAAACTTCATGTAATAACCTGCAAGACGCAGAAAACTACGGATCTCAGAAGCATTCTTCGGCGCTTCCCACTGAGATACTCTTCTATCTTCGTAGGATCCACAGCAATTCCATTCTTGGAAATTACATGGCCAATAAAACTTACTTCACTTAACCAGAATTTCACACTTGGACAACTTCTCATAAAGCTTCTTCTCTTTCAACAATTCCAACACAACTCTGAGATGTTCTGCATGCTCTTCATCACTCTTCGAATAAATTAGAATATCATCAATGAACACCACCACAAACTTATCAAGATACGGATGAAATATCATGTTCATATACTCCATGAAAACACCAGGTGCATTAGTAACTCCAAACGGCATAACAGAATACTCGTAATGTCCATACCTCGTTCTAAATGCAGTTTTATGAATATCTTCCGACTTCACACGAATCTGATGATATCCAGATCTCAGATCAATCTTACTAAATACACAAGCTCCAACTAGTTGATCCATCAAATCATCGGTCCTCGACAAAGGATATCGATTCTTGATTGTAACTTTATTCAGCTGTCTGTAATCAACACATAATCTCATTGAACCTTCTTTCTTCTTAACCAACAACACCGGAGCACCCCACGGCGAAACACTCGGACGAATAAACTTCTTCTCAACAAATCCTCAAGTTGACTCTTCAACTTTCTCAATCTAGAAGCAGACCTCTTATAGGCATCCTCGAATTAGAACTAGTTCTAGTAACAAAACCCATTAAGACTTCACCTTGCACTCTCACACCGTTCCACTTACTTCATCACGGAACACTTCAAAAAAATTACATCCAATAGGTCACATGCCTTTTTCTTGCTCTCGCCGAGATCTAAATCTCTCGTTACGCAAACCATAACGCTTCTCTTCTTGGCGACTCAACTAATTTTACACACTGTAAAGGTGGCACAATAAGTACATCCCATCCAACGCGATCCCGACTACCATTAACAAGAGATTAAGGGTGATCAGTTCCTCAATTTGTCAATAGATAGTCAACAATCATGAGGTGGCATCAACCATCGTTACCAAACCACAACAACATCTTCAATCTTACCCTTCAAGCTACTTAAACATAACCATGCTTGAAGCATCAACTGCTCGGCAATACTTACATCTTACAATCAGCGGTATACTGAACCAACCTCTTGCACAAAACTTCAGAGAAGAAACTTCTCCCCCACTTATTTCACACGTACCTCTGCAGACAACAAAAAGGAAACAATCAAGTACCGACAGTGTTTCACACACATGTTGCATACCAAAAGGGAGTAAACACATAAACAACCTGGCCGATAGACCGACCTGCTCTGATACCACTATTGTAACACCCCTTCTAAATAACCCGCGAATATATTAATTAAATCAGAGTAACATGGAAAACAGGGATGTCACAATTCAAGACAAATATAAAAACCTCAAATCTACAGTATCATGCTTTACTGAAGGAATTATTAAAATAAATATTCAAATCAATATCATGTTCTACACAGCGGAAATGTCTCAAAACCGGAATAACTTCACTTCATAAGTATTCCCAACATAAATTAAACAATAGAGTATAAAATAAAACTCATCATTCAAACGTTTCCCCCAGTGTTACAACCTATCAGAGCACGACACTGACACGCAGACGTAAAGTAACATAGCTCTAGAGCCATCCTCACCAACTCCTGAGCTGCTAACTTTAATCTGAAATCATTAAAGTAAGGGTGAGATTTCTCATAATTAACATGCATTATAAGCTTCTTAATCAACAGTATATCACAAGCATATTATTTCACCCATTTTAGCATAAATCCAGATTCAACACACAGTTTCGATCATACAAGTCATTATGCATAAATCAATAATCAACCAAAGAATTGTAACACTGGAAGACATCCTAACATGTTACAATCCCATGCAAACACAAATGCAGACACAATGCATGTGGTACCAATCACGTGACCAAGTCACCCAACACTGATCCATCATCAACCGGATACAGCAACCATCGATTCGTCCATAAACACCGGACACGAATCCAGCTGATCCATCATCAATCAGATACAGCAACCATCGATTCGTCCATAAATACCGGACACGAATCCAGCTGATCTATCATCAATCGGATACAGCAACCATCGATTCGTCTATAAATACCGGACACGAATCCAGCCTAACCACCCATCATCACCCGGGTATCGGTTAACGGCAATACAAGTCAAATTCCACACAATGGGAATTAACTTCACCAAAACAATGCATATGCATGCACGTCACCAGCATGCAACATCAAATCAGTCTATGAAATACATCAATTTATCATAACTGAACCAAAACCAAAAGAAACATGATATCATTATTTATCATACACACATCAAACAGCATAAACATTCACTTCATCCACAAGGACCTGATAAAATCAATTATCATGGATACACCATTGCATATACACCAAATATGCACATAATAACAAACCGCATAATCGGAAAGTCAACATCAAATCAACGGAATATGATCACAACATAATTCCAAATAATGCCAAAACCAATATATCACATGATCACATCTCAATCATAATGGATAGTAGGCACAACACATAAGTATCAGTTCTCATTCACCAAATCAGAACAATTTACAAACAATTCTACATCATTCTCAAAATACCAAAGTTTACAAAATCGGGAATTCAACTCTTTTTAAAATAATTTTCATAAAATAATATTTTTCTTATTTTATAAGATATCATTTTAAATTTAAGAAATACTGCCGAAAACGGCACTCAAATCGGACTTACGGTTTGAAAGTTATGAATTTTCAAAGTTTAATATTTTTCAAAAAGTTATGTTTCTGGAAAATGTACTGGAACCCGGTTCCTACGTGAAATTTTGCTAGTTTTTGTACGTTTACACAGTGGAACCCGGTTCCTCCCCACTGGGAACCGGTTCCCACGACCTGCAGAGCCAAAAACTACTATTTTGACAGCATTTAATCATTCCAATCCCATCCAATTCATACCCATACGAATCCAACTCACAGCAATGTCAAAACAAGCTATAGTGCATGATTCCAATGAGATTATAACACACCATAACATCATACAATTTCCTCATAACATCAAATTAAATCAAAACATAAAATTCATGGAATTGGGGTTTAAATCTCATAAATCCTAAATTGGGATTTCTAACAGACTTAGTCAATCCTATTGATTCCAAAACCTATAAGGCATATTAAATAATTGAAATCACCCCTTACCTCGCGATGATCCTTCGAATTCACGGCGTTTGGCTTTTTCCTCTCTTCTCTTCTCTTCTCCAATTTCACGTACAATGACTTTTCCAAATAACCTTCTTTTTCTTTTCCTTTTTATTCCTTCTCTTTATATTCCTTTTATTATTTTCCAAATAATAGAAATAAATTAATTATTATTTAGTAGAGCTTTTTACTTCACACACCTCTAATTCAACCTTACACCCCCCGGTCTTCCTTTTTAATTTTCATAATTAATTCATCCATTTAATCCAAAATATTATTAATTAAGCCTTTAATTAATTTAATAATTAAATTCCTAATTATTTAACACTTGAATAAATTTGGGGTGTCACAAAAGGCATGTTTATGTTGCTAATGATGGTGTGCATGATCGTTGAGATATCATGTTTTTGGTTTTGGTTCAGTTATGATAAATTGATGTATTTCATAGACTGATTTGATGTTGCATGCTAGTGATATGCGTGCATATGCATTGTTTTGGTGAAGTTAATTTCCATTGTGTGGAATTTGACTTGTATTGCCGTTAACCAATACCCGGGTGATGATGGGTGGTTAGGCTGGATTCGTGTCCGGGTGTTTATGGACGAATCGATGGTTGTTGTATTCGGTTGATGATGGATCAGTGTTGGGTGACTTGGTCACGTGTTGGTACCACATGCATTGTGTCTGCATTTGTGTTTGCATGGAATTGCAACATGTTAGGATGTCTTCCAGTGTTACAATTCTTTGGTTGATTATTGATTTATGCATAATGACTTGTATGATTGGAACTGTGTGTTGAATCTGAACTTATGCTAAAATGGGTGAAATAATATGCTTGTGATATAATGTTAATTGAGAAGCTTATAATGTGTGTTAATTATGAGAAATCTCACCCTTACTTTAACAATTTCAGATTAAAGTTAGCAGCTCAGGAGTTGGTGAGGATGGCTTTAGAGCTATGTTACTTTAAGTCCGCGTGTCAGTGTCGTGC
Organism: Vicia faba; assembly: GCA_948472305.1. NCBI lineage: Eukaryota > Viridiplantae > Streptophyta > Magnoliopsida > Fabales > Fabaceae > Vicia > Vicia faba. Next base: position 331,465 of record CATIWC010000819.1, on the reverse strand, counting down.
TCTGATAGGTTGTAACACTGGGGAACGTTTAGTTGAGGAATTAGTTATTATTCAATTGTTTCTTTGAATTTCATTGGGAATAATTACGTTTTGGTTTATTCCGTTTTGGTTATGGTATTTTTCTACTGTGTAAGACATGGTCTTAATTTGATTGAATTATTTGAATAATGACCCTCAGTGTAGCATGACTACTGTTTTATTGGAAGTTTTATATATTTCATAATTGTGACATCCCTTGTTCCGTGTTAACTCTGATGGAATATGTCTTTAATCATTGATATAATTAATATTATTCGGGGTATTTTAGAAGGGGTGTTACACCTGCCACCGGAGTCAACTTTTCGGTTGTCTTCTCTGGTGGGCTCGAAGACCAAACATTCAAAACAACCACGATCAAGGATCCAAAATGACCCTACCCCCCTTCAAAAATCATCCTGAATCCAAAGCCGACATTAGTTTGGACTGAAAATGCTTGTATCGACGAAACTGAAACTCAAACATTCTTAAACCCTAACAATGGTAACCTGCAATTTCAGCACTTAAATTCACATGTAAAATGTCATATCTCTTCTAATCATTATCAAAAACATATATGCATGCATTAGATGGATCAACAATACGTATTTTAACAGATTTGAATCAAAGAAATATATCAAACCGATGGTTATCGTGGAGGTCGTTCTGGCGTGATCTATGATACAAGTAGGACTGGAATGAATTCCTTGGAGCTTCAGGGGCACGACGCAGGGCTTGGTTTGGATCAATATGGATTGGAAGATTGGATTTCTAATTTTACAACTTTGGTATTTTTTTGAAGATTTTATAGAGCTCTTGTACAGTGGTTTTTCGTGTCCTTTGCTTGCCATCTTGTCTTGTATTTATAGAGGAATGTAGAGGTACACAAACATGGCAAGAATCAAAGCATTAAGGCCCCTTTTCAAATCAATATCAAATATATTAAAATGTTTCCAAACTTGTGAAATCCTTATCATTCTTGACATATGTTGTACCCCAAAATTTTCCCTCCCATTTTTCATACAAGATACAACCCTAGGGTTTCTCGAATATTCAAGATTGGCTCAGAAATCGATCAGACTGATTCTCTTCTGAGGCGGTAAAATCAACAGTTAGGGTTTCGCATTTCTCAAAAGAAAATGTGTTTTCAAAGTTTCAAACGGTCTTTACGGTCCTCCATGTGTTATCAGAGATGTTTGTGCCAAGTTTCAAGCCTCGCACCGTGAGTTTGCTCAGTCAGTGGTTCAGACGACTGAAAATGACTCCAGTAACCCAAAAGATGACCTTTTGCAACATCAAGTTCAAGTGACTTTAACTTCTTCGTTATTCGATATTTTTGGGCGTTTCTTTTGCGTATGACTCTCCTTGACGTCATCTTTATTTTCTATTCACAAGTCAAGATTTGATTATGTGCGAAAGATCATCAAAAAATTCGAATGCTTTAAAGGTCATTTTGCAAATTTGACCTAATCACAAGAAACTCTTGTCCAATTTTCAAGGCTCACAACTTCTTTAATTTTCAATATCATGAAGTGATTCTTTTTGCAAAAGTATCACAAATAGCATTTTCTATGAGATTACTTCAACGATCAAAGTCAAAGTGCTCTTGGAAGACCATGAAATTTGTTAAAATTTTATAGGAATTTCTTGACTGAAGAATGTTATTTCTAGATGTTGATCATCATGTTGAGATAATTCATTGAAACAAGAGTTTGAGTTTGAAAGTCCATGATTAGTTTGTTGTTCGTACTTCAAATTGTTCGCGTTTGGACGATAATGATTATTGGATCGAAATAGGGTTTCTATCAAAATTCTTACAGGATATTCAAAAGGGTGTAGCACCAATTCCATTTCCAAATTCAAGACATCTATTTCAAGTTGCAAGAATTCAAAAAAAAAAAAACAAATGGAGGGAAAATTCTTTTGTCATTTGCTTAAAGAAAAGTCAATATTCTTTGCCATACATTTGAGAAACTACAATACATTCATTAATACTTTCAACTCCATTTTTTTCTCATGCATTCATTTCAAATTCAATGTGCTAAATCCATGGATTCAAGGTCAATTTTAAATGATTCAAGTTTTGCAAGACATAATCAATTTGTTCATAAACTTCATTCAAAGTCTCATTATCCATTCAAGTTCAAAAGTTCTACATGTGAATCAAGTTCACATCGATTCTACATATTACAAGACAAGGTTTATTCCAAGTTTCCATTCTCAATTTCAAGTCCAAATCTTATTCCAAATTCAACTTTTCAAGGCTATATTCAAAAATCAACTCATCATTCTTCAAAGGAATTTGCAAAGCTTACAAGACTACAAAGTGACTTTTGAATACCTAAGTCCTCACCATTATCATTCAATTTCCTTTTGGTACAAGGCTTACGTTCAATCTATCAACCAAAGTGTTGTTCAAAATCAAAGAATGTTCAATTGTTAAAGTTTTACAAGCTTGCAATTACAAAAAAAAAATGTTACAAAATTCCTAACAATGCACTAAAACTACAAAGGGTTTTTCTTCATTATCAAGCTTTCTTCAAGTGCTTCAAGTCACTCGTCATCAATCCAACAGGCCCGTACATGTAAACAAAAGAAGAGCATTAGTTAGCAAAATTCATGTTGGAATAAGATTGGAAAATTTCAAAGAAATCTCTATATTTTCATCATTAGGGATTGGTAAAAAGAATCAGAAATAAGGGGACAACGTTTCGTCCGTGTTTGGTCCATTGCAAATCACAATTTTCAATTGGTTCACAGAAGACAAAATAAGAAGAAATGCAAGTCAAAATCAATAATTTCATCATGGTTTCAAATGCTGCAAAATAGTTTACATCACAATGAAAAAAGCACAATCACAAAAAGCCAAAATGCTGTCAAAAATGGACTGCATTGCAACCCTCCATATGTTGTCCATAAGAGGCCAAAATCTGTCCAAATAGCTGCAAACATACAGCCTAAAATTGCACATAAATAGGCTAAGTCAAAACTGCAACAAAAGGGAGCAAAAACAGCATAACACAAATGTTCAAACCCATTTGCTTTTCCCCCCAAAAGTTTTGTTTTTCAGATAAAGAATAGAGCATATAACAGGGCCATTCGGGACAGCAGAGGGGGAGAAAAAAAAATAGTTTTCATTATTCAAGAAGAACAAGCAGCAAGAACAATATAACAAAGCATACCAAAACCCCAAATATATCATCATCATTTTCTTAAATACCACCCTTCAGAAAAGAAGAGAAGACAGAAAAAAAGGGTAGAAGTCAACTTCCTTGTCAAGCAAAATCCAGCAACAAGGTAAGTTTCCATCACTCCTTCACATTTATCATAAATCTGTCATCTACATACATTTCTGCCTCTTTTGTTAATTAATCAGCATCCAAGAACCAAAACAGAACAAATCAAGAAAACCAACAAACCTGGAAAAAACATTAAGAACCAGAACAGAACAAATCAAGAAAACCAACAAACCTGGAAAAAACGTTAAGAACCAGAACAAAACAAATAAAAAAACCAGAAAACCATCATCACTCATCAAACCAACAAACCTGTACAAAACCAGAAAACCGTCATCACTCATCAAACCAACAAACCTGTAAAAAACCATAAAACCGTCATCACTCATTAAACCAACAAACCTGTAAAAAACTAGAAAGCCATCATCACTCATCAAACCAACAAACCTGTAAAAAATCAGAAAACTAGAACACACCCACAAACCAGTAATAGAACTGACAAACCGGCAAAACCATCATCATCGTCGTTAACCCTGTCGCGTCTCACATCTCCCCCACCTCACTCGATCACCATCCCAACCTTCACCACCAATCTTCAAAATCGGCAACATGCAGAATAAAAGAGTGGAAAAACGTAATAGAATAGGACCAAATTCAGAGAGGAGTATGGCGGCCAAGATCGGAGAGAGAGGGAACGACGGAGCCAAGTTCAGAGAGAGAGGGAACGACAGAGCCAAGTTAGGAGAGAGAGGGAACGACGGAGTGGAGTGGGGAGAGAGATGAAGAATCGCGTTTCAACTGCAGAGAGAGAAAAATTGTTTTTTTTTGTGTTTCAACTTTCTTTTAATTAAGTTTTTATTAAAGATATTAATAATTAAACCCATTTTCCTTCCCAACACACAATTCCCAGCGGCTGCCTTGATACCCTAGGGTTTTGCTATTTGCAATTTATTCTCTTTTGGGCTTTATCCAAGCTACGATCCAGCCCATCTTGTTTCCTTTTATTTGACCACCATCTTTTTTTATTTTCTTTTTTATAACAGTAAGAGCTTTGGGCTTAAACGCCTAGTGCGGATTCCACACCCCCAGGCCCAATTTATTATGTTTTATCTTTGTTGTCTTTTAAATAAAAAATTATCAATGCTTAGTTTTAGACATGCTAATTTTCTTTTCTCATAAATAATTTCTTTACAACATTAACATAAAAATGACTAAAAATAGTAGAATTTAGTTTTATCATTCTTTAGATTTTATTTAAATAAGTAAAAAATACAAAAATATACATACAATTTAATTTCTTTTAGTCAATTATTTTGTTTTTAGAATAGGTTTTACTTTCTTCTTTTCAAGTAAATACTTAAGAATTTATTTCTATATTTTGTTGGTTAATACTATTTCATAAGATTGTTGTAGTTTTAATTAATTGTCTGATTCAATTTGGTTATATTGTTTGCTATTTGGACCTTTCTATCGCATTTGACTCATCCCCATTTGTAAAAATTGTACCCCCATTCCCGAATACTTTGTAATAGCGTAGAATTTCAATTCCCGCAATTTACTGTTTTTTCTTATACTGTATAGTAATTAGGCGTGTATGGCAAGATTCAAAAATCAATCGCTAGATAACCTAATCAAAGAACAAAATAACTTGAAATAAGCGCACTTTTTCACACGCGCACCTCTAGGGTAACCTCGCTCGTTGCCTCGGAAATACAGTCATGTCTCTCGAATATGGGACGCCTTAGAAATGACCCTTCGATAAAAAAAAGATCGTAGTCCCTTGATGAACCTTGACGTTTCCTTCGATAAAACGATCTCGTCCCTTCTGAAAATTGCTAAAGCGTCTCATAAGTTGCCTTCGATGACTGTAAAATTGACCCGCGTCTGTCCCTTCACATCCAACGACGGGGCTTCTTACCAAATTAATGGAAAGATAACAACATTAAAAGGAGGAATAAAAGAACAATTTAAGACCTTTCGAGTAGGTAGATACGCTCCTAGTTACTCGCTTGCTTACGATAAAAACATTTTTACACCTACACTTTCATTTCAAAACATTTTCAAAAGACAAAACATTTTGTATACGTTCTTATAGAGACGAGAACTATTGCAAAACATCTTTTCAAAACACTTTCCAAAACACAATCCACAAACACATATTTGAACCACTTTTCGAAACAAAATTTTGTACGCGTTCTTATAGAAATGAGAACCATTACAAAGAATTTTTTCAAAACATTTTCAAAGCCCACACCACAAGCACATTGTCAAATGAAAGCAAGTGATCTAAATGAGTAACTAAGAGCCCATGGAAAATCATGGATGAAAAGGGTGTTAATACGTTCCCTTTTCATAATCTACCCCCCGAACCCGAGAAATAATCTCGAAAGGTCTTTCCTGTGCTTTTTTACCTTTCCTTTTGGATAAAAGAAAAGTCGGTGGCGACTCTTGCTATCCACACAAATGCGATCGAAATGCAAAACAATCAAGTCAGTTCTCCCACAGTATCACAACATACAATGAAACTGCTCCTCTTTTATGTATTTTACACGAAAATATGGGCTTCTTAATGGATCAAACCAAACCCAAATGCCATGGCCCATTATTTCTTGCATTTTTATCTTAATTTATTTAATTTTAAATTAAATAAAATCAAAATAAATACAAATAAAATCAAGGCCGTGCAAAAATAGACTTAGAGGTCCTCTAAGGCAGTATGGACATGTTTTAAGTCCAAAAAGTAGGCTCATTGGTCTAAAAATGCAATTTTGCTCAATTTGTACTTCTAGAATTTCTTTAAAATTCCCCAAATTGTATAAACCATAACTTGCACAATTTTTATCTTTTGAAGATGATCTTAGACCTTTTGGAAAGACCAAGATATCCTTTACAATCTATATGTTGACCATTTTTTCGTTTGAAGAGATTATATTGATGTAAGTTTTCTTGACAAAAAGTGTCTTTTGTTAACTTTTTGAAAATGACATGTAATGTATGAGCTCATATCTTCCAAATGAAGCATTTTTTGGACTTGAGAATTAAAGAAAAGTTGTAGAGAATTGAATTTTCTTCAAAGTAGGCTTTGGTTTTGGAAAAGTTTATGAAGCATGTAAAAGTTATTCCTGGTCAAAGTTTAGTTGACTTCTCCTAAGGAAATCATAATTTGACAATTCTTGACTTTTTATGATCTGAGGACTTTCCTTGAGGAATCATAATCAACCCTTAATCAAATGATGAATATCACTCCAAAATGTTGATGTTGACCAAAAATCTTGAAGTTTGACTATATATTGACCACAATTGACTTTTTGACCAATACAATTGATTTTCAAGCATTTGAATCATTGACTGAGCAAACTTATCATGTAGGGCTTGAAACTTGACATGAACCTTTTTGAGGACCTGTGAAGAACCATGAAAGCCACTTGTGACATTTGTAAACCAAATTTCCTTGACAAGCTCCAAACCCTAGTTGTGAGCCTTTGGTCTAGGAGGTGCATCTTGACTAGTCAACCCTTGAGTGTCTTGATCATTTGAATAGCCTTGAAAGAATGCTTTGAGAAAAGTGAGAGGGAAAATTTTGAGATACAACAAGGAATATTGAGTTTGAGGTATTTTTGAAGTGAAGACCAAATGGTCGATTTGCTGACTAAAAAGTCTCGATTGAAATTTTCAAAAGATTGAAGAAGCATATGAACATAGAAGACTTGAATTATGGTGGTGTGTTTAGAAAATAATATAATTCTAGTCAGTGCAACATGTTGACATATTATGTCAACATGTTACACTCTAGAAGTTTTAGTTAAAAACTGAGTTAATAACTAAGTGCAACCGATTGACATAATATTTTGAAAATTCTCATTTTGCCCCGTTGGTTCCACAAACCTCCACATCATCTGTGTTGTTTCCTCAGCCCTCCACGTCAACTGCCTTCTATCTTCTATTGCCTTTCATTTGAACATTTTCCTGCTGATAAGCATCTGAAAATACTACATTTTGAATTCATTTTGAATTCATTTTGAATTCATTTTGTTCCAATATATTTTTATTTATTCCTTCTGCCAACAGTAATACCCGCTATTCATTGAATATAATTTGTCTTCTTAATATATATATGCATTATTGAATAGACATGATAAAATAATACTTACAAAATTCAGTTAAGTAGGGCCAGTAGAACAGTATAGAAGAACAACATATACCTGCAAATATCACATCATAATCTTCAGTTTAGAAAACTAATTATTGTTGTAAAGTTCATGTATTGAATTATTTTAATTTGTATTTTGCTATAACTTATGTTCCTTTTTAATATTATAGATAAAGTTGTTTTCTCCATTTCTCTCTCGTGATGCTACGGTGTTTTTTTGCATATAATATGATAATTTTATTGTTAATATATGATTTTATTGGTCAATTTAAGATTTTATTGTGTTTTTTCTCGTGGTTTCATTGTTTTTCTCTAAATCATAATTTATCATTTTTTAAAACATTAATTTAAAATAATTATAACGTCAACATGAAATATTAATCTAATATTAAATAATAACGGAAATATAAAATTACTGATCAAAATATAGAATATTAACGTGAATATGAAGTTAGTAATTAAAATATTAAATAATAACATGAACAAATTTATTTAATGATTCCAATATTTTTGTAAATGATCTAAAAACAAAAATAATATTTATATACGAAAATATATATTGTTGATTAAATATTTTTATATATAAAAAATTATAGACACTAATTTATTATATTTTTTAAAAATAATAAATTTTGTTGGTTAAATAATTTTTTCTTTATTTTATTTTATTTTTATTACATTTCGAAAAAAATGAGAGTATCATACATGTACCCGTGTCAACGACAACATGAAATTATTGATCATGATGAAGTTATTGACCATGAATTATGTATTTTTCCTTGTGTGGAATATCAGTGAACGCACGAATTTCACACCAGTACACATGGACGTACAAATTCATATCATAATTTATGCGAATTTATGGATTATCATATATTTTTTATAATTAAAGAAAATAAAAATACATTGATATAATAGTTTTACTAATATATATTATTAATGTAATTAAGAGAAATATATGTTTTTTAAAAATTGATTTAAAATATTTTTAAATTAATAAATAATTTTTAATTTTTTTTAAACGAGAATAAATGTTTTATTGATTCAAATATTATTATAAATAATATCAAAATATAAATAATATTTACATATAGAAAAATATACTATTGGTCCAAATATTTTATATGTGAAAAAAATTTATTTATGATTCAAATATAAACAAAAATATATGTTTCGTTTAAAAATAATTAACTCTTTTAATTAAATAATTTTGTTTTTCTTTATTTTTTTATTATATTTTTTAATACAAATATATGTAACACACGTGCGAGCACACGCTATTTCACTAATTATTATGATAGCAGATTTAATGTGGATATCATTCCAATACTACTTGCTTATCTACAAACAAATATTGAATCTAGCGGATTATCATAGGTTTTCATACTTTAAAATCTATAAAGTAACACGAAAACATTTACTAATGTAAAAAATATAGGATATAAATACAACTGTACATATTTTATATATTTAATAAAATAATATAATATATAAGCACATTTTATAAAGAGTTTAAAATGAAAATCAAAATTCATGTTTATTTAAATTTAATATTTAAATTAATTAAAAAATATTAATAAAATAATGTAATATATGAGCATAATTTATAACAAATTTAAAAGGAGAACCAAAATATATATTTATTTAAATTTAATACTTTTAATTAATTAAAAAAACAAAGATTATCAATTGAGAAAAATTATCTAAAATAAAAAGATATCATATCATAGTCATTTCATATTGAGAAAATTAATCTCTAAAATTAATTTATTCAAAGACAAGTTATATGTTAATATATTTAATTAATATATAATATTAATGAAACAGAGACAATAACATATAACATAACTAATTAACATATAATATAATTAATTATCATATAATATTTATGTAATAAATATAAATAAAAAATCAGAGACAATTTATAAATAATAATATGAGTGAAGTGTCGTGGCTGACGTATGTAATTAATAACAGAAAACAGAAACAGAAAAATAATAAAAAAAGAAAATGAATGAATATCAAAAAAGAAAGAGTGGAATACTGACGAACGGTGAAAATGAAAACAAACAAAGATGAAAATAAAAAGAGAATATGAAAAAATAAGAAATACAAATTATTTTTATAGTAGGAAAGTGAAATATGAAAGATAAAAAAACATTTTTTTTAATTATGAGAATTTTGAGAGATTGACGTGTCTATTATTTAAAATAATATGCGTATTGCATTTCAATTATTATTTTTAGATAGACACTTCAAAAATATATCTAATTCGTGTTAGAGCTTCATAGTTTAAAATTAATGTTCAAAATCACAATTAAAAAAAAGGAGAGACCGAATGATGGGGGATAGGCTGGCATTATTTCAATTGGAACCCATTTTTTGGCATGTCCATATTTAAGCCCATAAAACATTTTTGTTCACTCCAATAACTGATCCATTTTAATGTGCCCTCTTAGTGATTCTTTGAAAATTCAGCACAAACAAGAGTAAAATTTAGAGAAAAATAAAATTAAAACATTTGATTTTTCCTTCTTATGGAGTCATTAATGTCAATTTAATAAAACAATTTCAGTTTATTTTAAAATCAGTTTAGAACTGGTTTGTAGTGATAAATCAGTTTATAATTAATTTGCATTTATAAATTAGTTATATATTTTGATCTATTTTAAAATTAGTTTTTCAACTTAAATTTTTTTTTTCATTTTTCTTTAATTTTTTATTTATTTTTCTTTTGTGAAGACAATTATTACAATATCATTGATTTTTGTCATCCAAAGATTTTAATTCAATCACTTGTTGTGATTAGATGTTTCCTTAAGGAAGAACTTAATATATTCTTGAGGTCTCGTTATCCTATTTCGAGGTATTTCATTCTTCTTGTTCCTCGAGATTACTTTGACTATCCTTAAGGTTGTGGGTCGAATCGAACCATCTTATTTATTATAAGTTTATATTCTTATTAGATCGTTGTTATTATATTCATCAACATAGGTGGGAACAATAGTCCCTCAAGGCTGGTCCGAGAAGCCGAGGCATGGCTTGTGACCATGGTCTATCATCGTGGTGTCTTAGTGGATGTTTCATCCATCATTAACTTGTCTCATCATCTTTGTAATTTGGTATTTCCTTTACCTATTGTTAGAAAGTGATATGGTTTCTTGGAATTTGTCGCTTTCATTGTCTACTACTCATCTAATTCAGTCACATATTCATAATATGGATACTATTGGTGGTGATGATCAGAATGGTGAGCCACATGATTATGTTGATGATCAATAACTTGGAAATGAGGTTAATATTCCAACTAATGATGATAAAGGGGGAAATGATATGTGTCATGATGAGAATCTAGGTAAAGCTCCAGAATCATCTCAAGTTTAACTTAGGATGTCTAACAGGAAGAGACAACCTTCTACAAGGTGTAAGTATAGATTTTCCTCAAAAGAGGGGGTGAGTTAGAGTTGCTGGATTTTTATCGTTTTTGCGCTTATTTATTTGGATATGATAAAATGATGTTCTTATATGGATAAAATGCATAAATTAATATGGGTAATGTTGGAACAAAGGTTTCAAGAAAGATGATTTTGTGAAATCAAGAAGAAGAAGAGAAGAGAGAGAGAGAGAGAGAGAGAGAGAGAGAGAGAGAGAGAGAGAGAGAGAGAGAGAGAGAGAGAGAGAGAGAGAGAGAGAGAGAGAGAGAGAGAGAGAGAGAGAGAGAGAGAGAGAGAGATTATGAGTTAGTTAAGTGTAACTAACTTTCTAACTGAATGAATTATTATTGCAGCTATCTATTATAAACATAATGACCTTTTATATAGGAAAAATGCCCAAGCCCAAATACACATGATAAAAGCCCAAATAACTACATAACAAGAATTAACCAACTAACACACTCCTTAATTCATGTTATCATGACTTCTCACCCCGATGCCTTTCTTTAACTCTTCGAACCTCACTTTTTTCAGAGGTTTGGTAAATATGTTAGCTAGTTGCACTTCTGTCTTGCAATGTTTTATTTCAAGCTTCCCTTTTTTGACTTGATCCCTCAGAAAATGATACTTTCTTTTAATGTGCTTACTTCGACCATGACACACTGGGTGATTCGCAAGGTTTATAGCTGACTTGTTATCAACAAACAGCTTCATCTTTGATTCCATTATTCTGAGTTCTTCAAGTAGCATTTTGGTCCATGTTGCTTGACATGCAACATATGATGCAGCCACATATTCTGCTTCGCATGATGACAAAGCTACAATGCTTTGCTTCCTCGAACTCCAGAAGATTGGAGCTATTTCGATCATGAAAATGTATCTTGTAGTACTCTTCTTTTCATCTTGATCTCCACTGAAATCTGAGTCAGTGTATCCACGAACTTCGACATCTGTGTTGTTCTTCGATTTCTTTGGTAACAACACATCATGATTAATAGTTCCCTTTATACATCTCAACACCCTCTTTACTACGATGAGATGACATTCTTGAGGCTTCTCCATAAATCGGCTCAATAATCCTACACTTTGGCAGATATCTGGTCTAGTATTGCAAAGATACCTCAAGGATTCAATGATTTATTTGTAAAGGATTGAGCTTACAAACTCATCATTCGATTCCTTTTTCAGCTTTACTCCAGTCTCTAATGGAGTAACGATTTCCTTACAGTTTCTCATATTGAACCTCTTCAGTATATCTTGAGCATACTTTATTTGATGTAAGAAAACTCCTTCTTCGATGTCTTTGAATTCCATTCCCAGGAAATAGGAGAGATTCCCTAAATCATACATTTTGAATTCCTGCATTAACTTCAACTATACCTTAATCATCTCAGCTTCCTCTGCTCCTGTAATGAGTAAGTCATCAACATAGAGACATAAAATGATTTAATTGACACTTTCGACATCATTTACATATACTCCATGTTCAGAGACACACTTTGTGAAACCTGATTTGATTAGGAAGCTATCTATCCTTTTATTCCAAGCTCTAGGAGCATGCTTCAAACCATAGAGAGCCTTCCTTAATCTGTAAACTTTCGACTCCTGCCCTTTGATGTTGAAACCTGGTGGTTGAGTCACGTAGACTTCTTCTTCCAAAGGACCATTCAAAAATACTAACTTTACATCAAGTTGGTGCATTTTCCATCCTCTATATACATCTATCGAAATAACAATCCTGATTGTTTCGATCCTTGCAACAGGTGCATATAATTCATCGAAGTCAATACCAGGTTTTTATAGAAAACCTCTGGCCACCAGTCTTGCCTTATACTTTGCAATCTCACCATTTGGCCTTTGTTTCACCTTGTAGGTCCATTTCACGTCGATTAGTTTCTTGTTGGTTCTTTCAATAAGCTCACAAGTCTTGTTCTTCTCAATGGCTCTAAGTTCTTCTTTCATGGCTTCATACCAATTTGAATTGCTCAAGGCTTCGCCCAGGTCAATTGGTTCTGCTTCAGCCATCATCATGGATTCTTCGATTAAGTCACCATTTGCATCGATCACTTGATCTGGAAACCTCTCATATCTAATCAGCCTAGTCGACTTAGTTCTTGTTCTTGTGGATCTTCTTTCATTTTGCACAGGTGGTTCTTCATTTTGACTTGTCAAAGCTTCGTTCTGTTCATCTTCTTCGGACACAGTTGTGACTGTGTATGATTCTTGTCAAACTGAACTTTGACTCCAATCCCACCCTCTTCTTTCGTCTACCAGAACATCTCTACTGATCACTAGTTTATCTTTGATTGGTGAATACAGCTTGTGTGCACCAGTCGAATGATAACCTATGAGCACCATTACTTCACTATGATCATCCAGCTTCTTTCTCAGTTGTTCAGGTACATTCCTAAAATATATTGATCCAAAAACTCTAAGATGACTTACATTTGGATTCGACCCTGTCCAAGCCTCATGCGGTGTCTTTTCGACCTTCTTTGTTGGGAATCTATTTAGAATGTTTACTGCTGTCGAAGCTGCTTCAGCCCAAAATCTCTTAGGCATATTCTTAGCTTTCAACATACATCTCGTCATGTTCAATACACTTCTATTCTTTCTTTCAGCTATTCCATTATGCTGAGGCGTATAGGGTGCAATAACCTCATGCTCTATACCTTCCTCATTGAAAAATTTAGCAAATTCAGCAGAAGTATATTCACCACCACCATCAGTTCTTAAATTCTTCAATTTGCAGCCACTTTGTTTTTCAGCATGCAACTTGAACTTCTTAAACTGTGTGAAAACCTCACTCTTCCTTTCAATAAGGTAAATCCACATATGTCTGGTGAATTTATCAATGAAAGTAAGGAAATACTTGTTACCTCCATTGGACTTTATTTCAAAGGGTCCACACACATCTGAATGAACCAACTCCAGTTTTTTCCTTGATCTTATAGGCAAGTCACGTTTGAACGCCTTCCTTTCCTGTTTAGCTTTGCAGCATTCCTCACATATCTGCTTAGGTTCCTTCACATATGGCAACCCAAGCACCATTCTTTTATGATTGAGCATACATAAACTCTTGAAGTTTAGATGTCCATACCTATGATGCCATATGTTGTACCCCAAAATTTGCCCTCCCATATTCCTCAAAACATTGCAAGAAAGATCCTCAAGTTGCTCAAGGTAGTCCAAGGGTTGGCCAGACAAGCTCTCTCCTAAGGCAGTCTACCCCAAATTAGGGTTTTATGTTGCACCAAGATCCTTGAGTCCAAATGACCCCAAGTGCTCACCAATGTCCTAATATGTTCTCAATATCATCCATGTCAAGTTTCAAGCCTTGCAGAGGAAGTTGGCTCAGTCAATTACTCAAAGGTCCAAAAATCGACTGTGTTAGGGCAAAAGTCAACTGTGACCTACATACAGTCAAACTTCAAGATTTTTTGTCAACATTCTCATTTTGAAGTATATTTCATCATTTGATCAAGGGTTGATCATGATTCATCAAGGATTGTTCATAATTCATCAAAATTCAAAAGTTGCTAAATTAGGGTTTTGTAGGAAAAGTCAACTCAACTTTGACCAAGCATAACTTTCTCATACTTTATGATAAATGACCCACCCAAAGCTCATTTTGAAGAGGATGAAATTTCCTACAATCCATCTTCAGCTCCCAAGATCAAAATATGCAATAACAAGAAGTTATGAATTTGGACATTATAGGTCATTTTTGAAAGTCAACAAAAACACCTTTTTTGTCAAAGATTCTAACTTGAGCATGGAATATCAAAATAATATGATACCAAAAGGGTTGGTTAAAGGACATCTCAAGAGTTCTAAAAAGTCCAAGAACACCTCCAAAGAGTCAAAATTGAGGAAGTTATGCATTGTTGAAGTTGGACTTTTTTTGCAAAATTGCCAAAAGTCAACTATCCCCAAAACTTCAAATTTTGCCAAATGGGCCCATTCTTTTTCACTTGTTCTGAGTTGGCACCATAGCCCACGTGCTCCAGCCTTGGCCATGTGTTCATATCATATTTATTAATTATTTTGATTTTATTTGAATTAATTTGATTTAAATCAAAATAAATCAAATAAAAATCCAAAAGCATTGATAACAAAGATTTTGTGGTGATTTCAGGTTTCATTATACAGCTTGCCATCATCAAACTCGTATCAAGGCATAAGTGTACAAAAAGAAGGGATTTGGATCAAATTCAGAAAGTTGTTAAAGGAGGATCAAATCAAATATCAAAGCATTGATAGAAAGAGATTTGGACAGAGTTTGTAACCCTAACACATTGTGCAATGCATAAGGGTCGTGTGCAGACCAAAATAAGGGTTGGAGATCAGTTATAAAGCAAGAACAAAATTTGAAAAAAGAGGTAAAAAGTGTGAGATTGAAACAGGGGTTAGAGGCATCCTCAAGGCTCGTGACTTGTTCCAATCGCTTCCTGGCCATCTCAGGAACCTAAAGCAATCAAGACCAGTCGTGTTCAAGCCCTCCAGTGCACTGTAAGGCCGTCACAGTATCATCTCTTTCTTGAAATCGATTAGTTTCATTCTTACATCTATTGTGTAAAATAATGGCATAACCTTAATCTACAGAGCATTTGCAAGCTTTTGGTATAATTCAATTGCATTTATATGCCATATGCCGTGAATCACCATTGTAGGGTTTTCTAGGTTTTTTTAGGGCTCTTTATTACAGGAATAATTGGCTTTCGTGAAGGGTGCTATCTTGTTCAGGGGAACAAGACGAGCTTAACCATGGCGCTAGTTTCCATTTATATTGCCTGTGGAAGAACTTAGAATGAAGCCACGATTTTAGCTGCGGATAAAATTCGCAGGTAAAAGTTACAGTTTTTAGAGGACAGGGACGAAGGCGTGTCGCTTCCCCATTTGTCCATTCAAATATTTGCGCACATTTTTATTGTTTTTCCAATATTTCTATTGTTTCATATATTATCTTCAGTGCTTGATTAACATACAACAAAGCAACGTAGCCCAGTTGACCACCAGGTGTACATTCAAAGCGTTAGTGGCCGGAGGTCAGGGGTTCGATCCCTGCCTCCAGCAATTTGCATTTTCTTGTTTATTTTCAGGCAATCCAGTATGCGCCTAAGCAGGAGTTCCATCATACTCCCTCACCAATCAACATGCCAGATGGCAAGATGGTCAGATCTGGTGGCCAATATTGAAGGAGCATCAAAAGGCCAGTCAAAGCACATGCACTGGATCAAAAAAAGTCCAACAGATCATCATCATTGGGCCAATGTTCTTGCTTTCTGCACCCCCTAAATCAGGCCCATTCTCACTCTTTTTTTATTTTGTTATTTTCATTTAATTTTTTATTTTGTTTTAATTTAATTACTAACCAATAGAATAATTCCTTTTTATCAAAAAATCACCAAAAATATTTTTATCCAATTAAATTTCAGAATTTTATTTTTATTAATAAATATTAACTAATTGAATTAGGACATTAAGTAGGTAACTTTAATTTATTTTTGCAAATATTTAAAATTAATTAGAAATCATTAGGTTTTAACATTAATTTAATTATTTTATTTTCTTTCCTAAAATAACAAAAACTCCAAAAAATATGTCATTAATTATTTTTTTCATTTAATTAATTTAATAATTAATTTAGTATTTAATCTTAGGATTTAAATTCTTTTCTTAAAATAAAAACGACAAAAAAAATTCTTTAATTAAAAGGGTCAAAACCCTAATTTCACATTCGGTCCAATTCACTCGCACGATTTATTTTTCCTTATTCAATTATTGATGTATCTGCTCCCGGCTTGTAATAGTTTGAATAGGACATTTATTTATTTTTCCGCTTTTAAATTTCAAAGGGTTGTTTTTGGCGATGTAAATACCCGATGCCTTGTAATAGTTAGTTTAATTTCCGCATTTTAATTCCGCAAATTATACAACTGCTAGATGTTTGATAATAGGGCTTGCATGACAAGAATTAATGCTTATTCTTAAAATGGTTAGACCACCCTAAACATGTGCAAAGATAAAAATAACTGAAATCAACACACTCGCACATGCGCACTCCTAGGGTACACCCCACGTGGTTGCCTTCGTACACGATCATTGAGTATAGGTCGTTTTAGAGGTCGTCCTCTTGTCTAAAAGATCATAGTCGCCTCGAAATGGTTGCCTCGGATATTGTTGCCTCAAACAAATGATCTAAGGCATTAGGGTTACCGCTAAAGCGTCCTAACATTGCTTTAATGATCGTATGTCCCTCTTTCGAATTGACCCTCAAACTCCAATGACGGTGATACCTACTCATTAATAGTAGGATAGCATTGTCTGAAGGAAATTAGCATGGAACGATTCCTTTTTCGAGTAGGTAGATTAACTCTTAGATACTTGCTCATCCAAAAACAAAGAAAATTTCCCACACTTACACTCCTTTTTCAAACAAAGTTTTCAAAAACACTTCATTACAGTCTTGAGGACAGAAGCAAGAGTTAAATCGAAGTTAAAAACAAAAACTTTTTCAAACCCACAAGCACAAAGAAAACAATTTTGAAAACAATGAGCAAGTACCTAAGAGCCCGTGGAAAACTACGGATAGAAAGGGTGCTAATACATTCCCTTTCTATAAATCTACCCCCCGTACTCAGAAATATCTTAAAAAAGGAATTTTTCTGTGTTTTTTTCCTTTCCTTGTTGGATAAAATAAAAGTTGGTGGAGACTCTTTCTTACCGCGACATTTTGCAAACACAAACACAAAACGCAAACCAACATCCCAAAAAAACAGTCAGTTCTTCCCACCGTATCACAGAACTGGCGACTCTGCTGGGGACATAATAAGTGGGGTGTACCTTAGGAATAATTCATATTGTTTTCAATTGTTTGATCTGTATGCTTTATCTTTATGGGCTTGAATCGGAGTTACTATAGATCCTAACCCGGATCTGGGGATACCTTTTAGGTAAGTAGCAATAGACTGTGAGGGAACTGTACGGCGTAGACCGATACGGTTGAAGCAATAGCTACGTTGGTGTGGCACTTAGTTTGTACCGATATCCCTTGTGGTGGAATAAGGAGAATATGGGTCTGCTAAGGGGTCATTAAGCACCAACTGACCTTAGAACCTATAATTGACCAACTTGGCCATAGAAAAGTAGCAGTATACTACACTCATTGAGACCAAACTCTCGCGATGATTTCGGCTGCAAGAAAAGGTTGCTAAACTGGAATTATGACCGATCGAGGGTGGTTAGTGATATTGAGATCCTCTAGAACCCGATTACTATTTCTAAGACAGGTTGAACCAACTAAACTGAAAGAGGGTAATACCTAAACTCCTTGCCAGTCTGAACTCTAAGGGCTACTGTGTGACTTGTGTGCCCTTACCATGTTTTCTATTTGTGAATACTTGTGGTGTGTTTCTATAATGACATCATGCATCATGACATTGCATGCATATTGCATTGGACTAACCATTTCAAAGACCAACGAGGATTCATATTTGTTCTGTTTTGCAGATCATGGCATCTATGCGTAGAAACACTATTTGGATCAGCTTTGTACAGATTCCTACTCAGCTTAAAGATTTGGTTTCCAAGGTTCCTGACACTTCCTCTTTTGACAGAAGACATGGGCACCTCCTCAATCTAGTCACCTCCAAGCTGGATGAATAGATGATGAGCGTCTTATTCCAGTTCTTTGATCCATTGTACCACTGCTTTACCTTCCCGGACTATCAGCTGGTCCCTACCTTGGAAGAGTTCTCTGATCTACTTGGTATTTCTATTCTAGAGCAGACGCCATTTACAGGTTGGGAGATAGCCCTTAAGCCAGAGGATGTTGCTACAACCTTACATTTGACAAAGGCTGAGGTAATATCTAATTGGGAGACTCGAAGTGGGACAAAAGGCTTCTTGGCTAAGTTCTTGGTTGATCAGGCTAATCAGTTCTGGGACAGTTTAGACTTTCATGCTTTTGAAGACATCCTGGATCTTCTCATTTATGGTATGGTTCTATTTCCAAATTCAGATTCCTTTGTTGACGTGAATGCGGTGAGGATTTTCATGTCCCGTAATCCAGTGCCCACTCTCTTGGGTGATATTCTGCATACTCTATATGGCCGTACTGCTCGGAAACGGGGAACCCTTATGTGTTGTGAACCATTGCTGGCGAGGTGGTTTATTTATCACCTCCTCAAATCAGTTTTGAAGAACAAGGAAGGCATGGGTTGGGCCTACAGAATTATGTCCCTTGCTCACACGGACATCATCTAGAGTACTAAGGACATGGAAGAAGTAGCTATCATTGATCGCTGTGGGGAGTACCCCAATGTTCCATTGCTGGGAATCAGAGGAGGGATCACATATAACCCTTGTCTGGCCTTACAACAGTTTGGGCGAGCTAGGAGGGATAGACCTCATGAGTTGCTACTTCCGAGCATTGTCTTTGACTTCAAAGGGGATAGTGAGGGACATCGCCGCAGGTTCATACGAGCTTGGAACAGGGTGCACCGGTCTGATCCACATGAGTTAGTGATGAAGACCTCTCTTCCGATGGAACTGTATCTCCGGTAGGTTCGTACACGTGCTCAGAAGCTAGGGATGCCCTACGAGGCTGTCTTGCTTGTGATAGTTGAGAATGCTAATGAAGAAGGGGCTCCTCATACCATCCTTCACCCATACATGCCTACTGACATTGGGGAATTAAAGAGGTCTTGGATCCAATTGAGGGAAGAGTGGGATACTTACAGAGAAAAGTACCATGAGCAGGAGCGGAAAATCCTAAAGCTTACAAGGCAGTTGGAGAACGAGAAGGTCCTCAATGACTATGTCAGCACCAAAGGGAAATGACCATGGGAGCGCTGATGTCTTTTGTTATTTCTAGTTTTGATTTACTTTTCAGTATTTCTTTTTGTAACGCCTTAAAGGCATTTGTTGAACATTGATTTCAAGTTTTTTTTATCTAATAAAAGTGTGTTTCATTTTGGTTTACGAATTTTAATCTCCAAAGTATTTGAAATCATATCATACTCATTTCATTCCCATGCACCTCATTACAGGTACCCTTACAGGTTTCTCATCTTCTTCGCTGTTTATTTCAGCATATCATGTCTTCTGAAACATCAACTGAACAAGCCATCAAGGCTCTGCAAGCTCAAAACGCCCAGTTCCAGGAAATGTTCATGAACTTGGCTAAGGGTCAGCAAGATCTGAAGACTCTTATCTTGAAGGATAAGAAGAAGAAGAAGAAGAAGAAGAAGACGGTCCTCCTGAATATGGGTCGTAGATTCGAAAACAATTTACGGGAAGATGTTGATTTATCTCACTCACCTGGAGGGGGAGAGAATCAGGAAGAAAGGAGGGCTCTTAGCCCTGTGGTTTCTGACAACGAGACTGACTTTAACGAAGACTAGTATCCTCCTGCTGAGGATAGGTATAAGCAACTCGAAGACCGGTTGAGCGTAATAGAGATCCAGAAGGTACCTGGGTTGGACTTCAGAGATTTGGGTTTGTCATCTGGGGTGGTGATTCCCCACAAGTTTAAAGCACCAGTCTTTGCTAAATACGACAAAGTCTCCTGCCCAAAGCTGCACCTCCGCTTGTATGTTAGAAAGATTCAACCATACACTGCCGATAAGAACCTCTGGATCCATTTCTTTCAAGACAGTCTTTCAGGGACTCAACTTGAATGGTTTTACCAACTGGAAGGAGCTAACGTCCGTAACTGGGAGGACCTTGCTGCTTCTTTCTACAAGCAGTACCAATACAATTCTGACCTCTCTCCCACGCGTACCCAACTTCAGAGTATGTCTATGGGTGCGAGCGAAGGTTTCAAGGACTACACTAAAAAATGGAGGGACCTTGCTGGAAGAGTACAATCCCCGCTGGCTGACAGGGAGTTAGTAGACATGTTTTTGGGGACCTTGTCTGGTCCGTATTTCAACCATCTGATTGGAAGTTCATCGTCCGGGTTTACTGAGCTGATTATGACCGAGGAAAGAGTTGAGGCCGGTATCAAGAGCGGTAAAATACAGAAAGGTGCTTTGTCAAGTACCGAGAAGAAGCCTTTTAAGAAGGAATCCAAGCAGTTTACATCTCAAAGAGCCATAACCGACCTGAGCACCGCCAAGAAGTCAATGCGGTTGTTATATCAAGACCTGTTGTTGCCCCACAATGCAACAATCAGCCAAGAGCAGAAAGGCCGCCAAGACAGTTTACTCGGCTTAGTATGACTCTGTCTCAAATTCTGCCGCAGTTATTAAAGACCAATCAGGTGATTCCGAAGGAGGCCCCGAAGAATCCCAACACTACATCACCCATCTATAATCTGAATGCTCGCTGTGCTTTTCACTTTGATAGCCTAGGGCATGACACAAATAATTGCTGGGTTTTGAAGAATAAGGTGCAGGACCTGATCGATGCTAAGGAGATTGAATTTGAAGCGCCGGAAAAGCCTAATGTCATAACGGCACCTATGCCCAAACATGACGCTGGAGTGAATGCTATTGGGGATGATGAAGAAGAGTTTGATATTGATAGCTGGATATACCCAACTGCTGATGATGGACTAAGCAATTGGACAACGAAGGATTCTATGTCCGTTTCTGTTATTACCCAGTAATGAGACTTTTGTTTTAAGTTTGTAACAGACAATTTTGAACTTTACGGCCCGGTGTCTTACCCGAGGCACTGTGGTTTTGTTTGTGAGGGCTTTATATTTATCATCTCCATATATCATTAATAAAATCATTGGACGTTTCTTGCATTTGAAATTTTGCGCTCCTTGTTTTTTCCTTTTTATCTTGCAAAACAACTATTTTACACACACTCACATATACAGGTCTACATCCATTCTAGATCCCACTGATAACGAATCTGCTACTGCCAGTTATGACTTCGAAAGTCCGATGAACTTAGCCGAAGATGATTGCGAAGTGCCTGGTGTACTTGCTAGGTTGCTACTTCAGGAAGAGAGGGCCATACAACCGCATGAGGAGCCCGTGGAAACAATAAATCTGGGAACAAAAGAGGACAAGAGAGAGGTCAAGATCGGTGCAAATCTGGAGCCTAGTGTTAAGCAACAGTTGATTCAGATGCTGCGTGACTATGTTGAGATCTTTGCTTGGTCTTATGAAGATATGCCTGGGTTGGATACCGATATTGTGGTTCACCACCTGCCTACCAAGGAAGATTGTCCTCCAGTAAAATAGAAAGTTCGTCGAATACGCCCAGAGATGTCTGAGAAAATCAAGACTGAAGTGATGAAACAATTTGACGCCGATTTTCTAGCAGTTACCTCTTACCCACAGTGGGTGGCTAACGTGGTTCTAGTGCCGAAGAAGGATGGTAAGGTTTGAATGTGTGTTGACTATAGGGATCTGAACAGGGCAAGCCCCAAGGATGATTTCCCTCTAACTCATATTGACGTTCTGGTTGACAACACCGCACAACATAAGGTCTTCTCCTTTATGGATGGTTTCTCCGGTTATAATCAGATTAAAATGGCTCTCGAAGACATGGAGAAGACGACCTTTGTTACTCAATGGGGTACCTTTTGCTACAAAGTCATGCCTTTTGGACTGAAGAATGCGAGGGAAATGTATCAACGCGCCATGGTCGCTTTGTTCCATGACATGATCCATCATAAGATTGAGGTATACGTCGACGACATGATTGCAAGGTCCCAGACAGAAGAGGAGCATCTTGACCACCTTCAAAAGTTGTTTGACAGGTTGAAGTTGTACAAGCTGAGGTTAAACCCGAACAAGTGCACTTTCGGGGTGAGATCTGGTAAGTTGTTGGGTTTCGTCGTAAGAGATAAAGGTATTCAAGTGGATCCTACAAAGGTGAAGGCTATACAGGAAATGCTGGCTCCCCGAACAGAAAAAGAAGTCAGAGGCTTTCTAGAACGTCTGAACTATATTGCCTGATTCATCTCACACCTGACTGCTACTTGTGATCCGATCTTCAAGTTACTGAAGAAAGATCAAGTGGTAAGATGGAACGATGAATGCCAGGCCGCTTTCAAAAGGATCAAATAATATCTCCAAGAGCCACCCATTTTGATACCTCCAGTTGAAGGGAGACCTTTGATATTATACTTGACAGTACTCGATAATTCAATGGGGGTGCGCGCTAGGGCAGCATGACGAGTCTGGCCGAAAAGAGCATGCTATTTATTACCTTAGCAAAAAGTTTACCGACTGCGAGACCCGATACTCGTTGCTTGAGAAAACTTGTTGCGCTTTGGCATGGGCTGCATGCCGGCTGAGACAGTATATGCTGACTCACACTACTCTATTGATATCAAAGATAGATCCAATCAAGTATATCTTCGAGAAGCCTGCCTTATCCTAAAGAATAGAAAGATGGCAGATGATCTTGACTGAGTATGACATCTAATATACGACCCAAAAGGCAATCAAAGGAAGTGTGTTGGCAGATCATTTGACACATCAGGCAGTGGATGATTACCATTCTATGAACTTCGAATTTCTAGATGAGAATATCATGATAGTAATTGACTGTGAAGAACCTGGACCGGATGAAGGACCTGAGGAGGGATCCCGATGGTACTTTGATGGAGCTTCAAACGCTTTGGGTAACGCCATTGGCGCCGTGATCATATATCCTAAAGGCTCTCATACTCTGTTCACCACCCGACTATGTTTCAACTGCACCAACAATATGGCGGAGTATGAAGCATGCATTATGGGTCTTCTAGCAGCTATTGACCTAAGGATTAAGTTCTTAAGTGTATTCGGAGATTTCTCTCTCGTGATCAGTCAGATCAAAGGCGAGTGGGATACGAAACACCCAAATCTTATTCCTTACAAGGAGTATGTGTTGACGTTGCTTCCGCATTTCGAGGAGATAACCTTTGAACACTTCCCTAGAGAGGAGAATCAGTTAGCAGACGCGCTGGCTACGATGTCTTCTATGTTCAAAGTCAATTGGGACAACGAGGCACTCCAGATTACCATTAAAAGGTTGGATGAACCTGCACATTGCTGTGACATTGAGACTGAAGAGGTAACAGAAAAACCCTGGTTTCACGAGGTAAAGAGGTATCTTGAGGCTCAGGAATACCCCGAGGGTGCATCTGTTAATGACAAGAAGTTTCTGAGGAGGTTCGCGGCGAAGTTCTTCATCAGTAATGACATCCTTTACAAGCGTAACCATGATTCAACCTTACTGCGATGTGTGGATAAGAACGAGGCAGAAAGGATCATGGAAGATTTACATGAAGGTACTTTCGGAACTCATTCCAGTGGACACACCATGGCAAAGAAGATCCTAAGGGCAGGATATTATTGGTCCACCATGGAAGCCGACTGTTATCAGCATTCTCGGACCTGTCACAAGTGCCAAGTCTATGCTGATAAGGTGCACATACCTCCAGTTCCTATGAACGTCTTGACAACTTCATGGCCTTTTGCAATGTGGGGCATTGACATGATCATCGAGATCATACCTACAACATCCAACGAGCATCGTTTCATCCTGATAGCAATTGATTACTTTATGAACTGGGTTGAAGCAGCTTCCTTTGCTACTGTAACCAAGAACGTCGTGGCACATTTCATTCGGCACAATCTGATTTGTCGATACGGTGTACCACAGAGGATCATTACGGACAATGGTACAAATCTCAACAATAAAATGATCACCAAGCTCTACAAGCAGTTCAAGATACATCATCACAACTCTTCTCCCTACCGGCCGAAGATGAATGGGGTTGTTGAAGCGACTAATAAGAACATTAAGAAGATTGTGCAGAAGATGACGGTGACGTACAAAGATTGGCATGAGATGTTACCTTTTGCTCTTCATGGATACCGTACCTCAGCGCAAACGTCAACAGGGGAAACACCCTATTCCTTGGTATATGGTATGGAGGTCGTATTGCCCATTGAAGTTCAGATACACTCTCTTCGAATTATGAAGGATGCAGGTTTGAGCGAGGATGACTGGATTCAGACCAGGCTTGATCAGCTAAACCTAATCGACGAAAAGAGACTTACTGCTATTTGTCATGGTCAAACGTATCAAAAGCGGATGATCAAGGCATTTAACAAGAAAGCCAGACGACAAGAGTATCAAGTTGGGGATTTGGTAATCAAGCGCATTATACTGCCACAAGGTGATCCCATGGGCAAATGGACCCCTACTTACGAGGGCCATTTGTGGTTAAGAACATTTTCTCAAGAGGAGCTACGATTCTAACCACCATGGATGGTGACGACCTTCCTCACCCCGTCAATGCAGACATAGTGAAAAGATACTACGCATAATCAAAGACCCTCTAGGTCGACTGGCCTAGGCAAAAATAAGGGCTTCCTAGCGAACCAAAAGGGTTCGGGCAAAAATAAGGGATGAAAATGAAAAAATCTGTACACCCGGCAAGTCGAAAACCTGAAAAGGCGGCTTGGGAAAAAAAGGGTATCCCGGTGGACTGAAAACCCGAAAGGGCGGTCCAGGAAAAAATTAGGGATCAAAGCGTAACACTATGTCTCATTAGATCACTTTGCAACCAGACTTCAGTATCGACTGTCAAGCTCAGACGTCACTAATCAATCTGATCTACCTTCAACCAAGTGGCAAAGTGATGAGATGCTCGAGGACATAAAGGCAATAGCAGAGTTGGAACCTAGTGGGATTATTCACATAGCTATTTTTATTTATTTTTCACAAATTGTATAAATTCTATTTGTTCAGCGGCATTCTCTTACTAGGACGTCAGCCTCTTGTACAAAAACGCCTATTTATAGGCCAAACTTCAAAGTCAATACAATTCATTTTCAGAGAAATTTCAAACTGTTTTTCCTTTTTTTGTTTTGTTTTGCAAAGAACGTCCAATGTTCATTTTTGATATATGCATTTGACATTAATTGCTGCTCATAAATATTTACATGCGAAACAAAAGACGATTACTCGTAATATCAGAAACAGGGGAAATAAGAATTGTCCAAGCTTTACAGTTGCTCTATGCACCAGGTACAGGGATAGATTTGGCTGAAGAATATGGCTAAGGTACATTCACTCCCCGCAGAGTAAGAAAAAGACAGTGGTGTTAGCTCTCCCCAACTGAGACTCACAACTGTGAATGAATCGATAATATTCTCCCCAAACAGAGTTTATCTACCATCAGCACTGAAAAGTCTTATCATCCCCAGCGGAGTATAAAATATATCCCCAGTGGAGTGTGAATTTTCCCCCCCCAGCGCAGTCTGAAAAAGCTTCCCCAGTGGAGTGTGGAGAATCATCCCCAGTAGACTTTGGAAGATTGTCCCCAGTATAGTCTAAAAGGTTATCCCTAGTGAAGTCGCAACTAAAGGCCATCCCCAACGGAGTTCATTCCTTGCACAAACAGAAACTCAATCCCCAACAAGATTCAGTATCGCCAACAACAGTAATTCATCCCGAGCTGATTTTAACAGCGGAATCCTCAGCAGAACATCTCTTCCCCACAGGGTAATCTCCTCATCAGTTTATTCCCCAGCAGAGTTATCCTCTCTTGCAGGTTTATTCTCACAATCATCTTTGTTTGCCATCCCCAGCGGAAACGAAGAATTCAACTCTTTTCTCCAGCAGCTATCCGGGATTTATTTTCCCCATCTAAAAACATTACATTTCCATGCATCATGACACATGCATATACGCGTCATACAACACAATCTCATTTATTTTGAGAACATCATTTCCTGATACATATCATACATTACATACAACTAACCTTTACCTTTCAGGAAAGATACAGTTAAATTCTCACAAAATTCAAAACTATGAAGCTTTTCCTCCGTTGAAGTACGGGCAAGTTCCTAAATCTCAGCAGAGAAGTTTTCTCAGTTGAATTACAGGTGAGTTCTTAAATCTCGACCAAGATGTTTCCCCAATTGAATTACGGACGAGTTCCTAAATCTCAGCAGAGAAGTTTTCTCAGTTGAAGTACGGACGAGTTCCTAAATCTCGACAAAAGTGTTCCTCCGTTGAACTACAGACAAGTTCTTAAATCTCAGCATAGATGTTTTCTCAGTTGAAGTACAGGCGAGTTCTTAAATCTCGACGAAGATGTTTCACCAGTTGGATTACAGAAGAGTTCCTAAATCTCAGCTGAGAAGTTTTCTCAGTTGAGGTACGGGCGTGTTCCTAAATCTCGACAAAAATGTTCCTCCGTTGAATTACAGACAAGTTCCTAAATCTCAGCAGAGAAGTTTTCTCAGTTGAATTACGGGCGAGTTCTTAAATCTCGACGAAGATGTTTCCCCCCAGTTGAATTACGGACAAGTTCTTAAATCTCAGTAGAGACGTTTTCTCAGTTGAAGTACAGGCGAGTTCCTAAATCTCAGCAAAAATGTTCCTCTGTTGAATTACAGACAGGTTCCTAAATCTCAGCAGAGAAGTTTTTCTCAGTTGAATTACTGGCAAGTTCTTAAATCTCAGCAGAGATGTTTTCTCAGTTGAAGTACAAGCGAGTTCCTAAATCTCAGCAAAAATGTTCCTCCGTTGAATTACAGACAGGTTCCTAAATCTCAGCAGAGAAGTTTTTCTCAGTTAAATTACAGCCAAGTTCCTAAATCTCAGCAGAGAAGTTTTTCTCAGTTGAATTACGGGAAAGTTCTTAAATCTCGACGAAGATGTTTCCCCAGTTGAATTACAGACAAGTTCTTAAATCTCAGCAGAGATGTTTTCTCAATTGAAGTACAGGCGAGTTCCTAAATCTCAGCAAAAATGTTCCTCCATTGAATTACAGACAGGTTTCTAAATCTCAGCAGAGAAGTTTTTCTCAGTTGAATTACGGGCAAGTTCTTAAATCTCGACGAAGATGTTTCCCCAGTTGAATTACAGACAAGTTCTTAAATCTCAGCAGAGATGTTTTCTCAGTTGAAGTACAGGCGAGTTCCTAAATCTCAGCAAAAATGTTCCTCCGTTGAATTACAGACAAGTTCCTAAATCTCAGCAGAGAAGTTTTTCTCAGTTGAATTACGGGCAAGTTCTTAAATCTCAACGAAGATGTTTCCCCAGTTGAATTACGGACAAGTTCTTAAATCTCAGCAGAGATGTTTTCTCAGTTGAAGTACAAGCGAGTTCCTAAATCTCAGCAAAAATGTTCCTCCGTCGAATTACAGACAAGTTCCTAAATCTCAGTAGAGAAGTTTTCTCAGTTGAATTACGGGCGAGTTCTTAAATCTCGACGAAGATGTTTCTCCTCAGTTGAATTATGGGCAAGTTCCTAAATCTCGACACCTTAGTTGAATTACGGGCAAGTTCCTAAATCTCGACACCTCAGTTGAATTACGGGCAAGTTCCTAAATCTCGACACCTCAGTTGAATTACGGACGAGTTCCTTTCTCTCAAACAAAGATTAGACTTCCCCAGCGGAATCTTCCACCACAAACAGGTATACAAGCTCTCGCTAAGGAATCTCTTATGCGATCGACACTCCTTCAGATGGCATCTTTAAGCCCATCCCCCGTCACCAATCTCCAAATGGCATCTATAAGCCCATTCCCGACATCACAAGGCTGATACCACTTCACGCGAGTGCAAATTTCTGGGCACTCTAGTGTTCAATCATCTTCCACCTTCGGATCACGAAAGGCACGAGAGCTAATCTACATCCTCAGGTTTAAGAAGATTGAACAGGGGCATCTGTTTTACCCCAAAATTTTCCCTCCCATATTCCTCAAAACATTGCAAGAAAGATCCTCAAGTTGCTCAAGGTAGTCCAAGGGTTGGCCATACAAGCTCTCTCCTAAGGCATTCTACCCCAAATTAGGGTTTTATGTTGCACCAAGATCCTTGAGTAAAAGTGACCCCAAGTGCTCACCAATGTCCTAATATGTTCTCAAGATCATCCATGTCAAGTTTCAAGCCTTGCAGAGGAAGTTGGCTCAGTCAATTGCTCAAAGGTCCAAAAATCGACTATGCTAGGGCAAAAGTCAACTGTGACCTACATACAGTCAAACTTCAAGATTTTTTGTCAACATTCTCATTTTGGAGTATATTTCATCATTTGATCAAGGTTTGATCATGATTCATCATGGATTGTTCATAATTCATCAAAATTCAAAAGTTACTAAATTAGGGTTTTGTAGGAAAAGTCAACTCAACTTTGACCAAGCATAACTTTCTCATAATTTATGAGAAACGACCCATCCAAAGCTCATTTTGAAGAGGATGCAATTTCCTATAATCCATCTTCATCTCCCAAAATCAAAATATGCACTCACAAGAAGTTATGAATTTGGACATTATAGGTCATTTTTGAAAGTCAACAAAAACACCTTTTTTTGTCAAAGCTTCTAAATTGAGCTTGGAATATAAAAATGAGATGAGACCAAAAGGGTTGGTTAAAGGACATCTCAAGATTTCTAAAAAGTCCAAGAAAACCTCCAAAGAGTCAAAATTGAGGAAGTTATGCATTGTTGAAGTTGGAATTTTTTACAAAATTGCCAAAAGTCAACTATCCCCAAAACTTCAAATTTTGCCAAATGGACCCATTCTTTTTCACTTGTTCTGAGTTGGAACCATAGCCCACGTGCTCCATCCTTGGCCATGTGTCCATATCATATTTTTATTAATTATTTTGATTTTATTTGAATTAATTTGATTTAAATCAAAATAAATCAAATAAAAATCCAAAAGCATTGATAACAAATATTTTGTGGTGATTTCAGGTTTCATTATACAACTTGCCATCATAAAACTCGTATCAAGGCATAAGTGTACAAAAAGATGGGATTTGGATGAAATTTGGAAAGTTGTTAAAGGAGGATCAAATCAAATATCAAAGCATTGATAGAAAGAGATTTGGACAGAGTTTGCAACCCTAACACATTGTGCAATACATAAGGGTCGTGCGCAGACCAAAATAAGGGTTAGAGATCAGTTATAGAGCAAGAACAAAATTTGCAAAAAAGAGGTAAAAAGTGTGAGATCAAAACAGGGGTTGGAGGCATCCTCAAGGCTCGTGAGTTGTTCCAATCGCTTCCTAGCCATCTCAGGAACCTAAAGCAATCAAGACCAGTCTTGTTCAAGCCCTCCAGTGCACTGTAAGACCGTCACGGTATCATCTCTTTCTTGAAATCGATTAGTTTCATTCTTGCATCTATTGTATAAAATAATGGCATAATCTTAATCTACAGAGCATTTGCAAGCTTTTGGTATAATTCAATTGCATTTATATGCCATATGTCGTGAATCACCATTGTAGGGTTTTTTAGGTTTTTTTTAGGGCTCTTTGTTACAGGAATAATTGGATTTCATGAAGGGTGCTATCTTGTTCAGGGGAAAAAGACGAGCTCAACCATGGCGCTAGTTTCCATTTATATTGCATGTGGAAGAACTTAGAATGAAGCCACGATTTTAGTTGCGGATAAAATCCGCAGGTAAAAGTTACAGTTTTTAGAGGACATGGACGAAGGCGTGTCGCTTCCCCATTTGTCCATTCAAATATTTGCGTGCATTTTTATTATTTTTCCAATATTTCTGTTGTTTCATATATTATCTTCAGTGCTTGATTAACATACAACAAATCAACGTAGCCCAGTTGGTCACCAGGTGTACATTCAAAGCGTTAGTGGCTGGAGGTCAGGGGTTCGATCCCTGCCTCCAGCAATTTGCATTTTCTTGTTTATTTTCAGGCAATCCAGTATGCGCCTAAGCATGAGTTCCATCATGCTCCCTCACCAATCAACATGCCAGATGGCCAGATCTGGTGGCCAATATTGAAGGAGCATCAAAAGGCCAGTCAACGCACATGCACTGGATCAGAAAAAGTCCAATGGATCAGCATCATTGGGCCAATGTTCTTGCTTTCTGCACCCCCTAAATCAGGCCCATTCTCACTCTTTTTTTTTTATTTTGTTTATTTTCATTTAATTTTTTATTTTGTTTTAATTTAATTACTAACCAATAGAATAATTCCTTTTTATCAAAAAATCACCAAAAATATTTTTATCCAATTAAATTTCAGAATTTTATTTTTATTAATAAATATTAACTACTTTAATTAGGACATTAAGTAGGCAACTTTAATTTATTTTTGCAAATATTTAAAATTAATTAGAAATCATTAGGTTTTAACATTAATTTAATTATTTTATTTTCTTTCCTAAAATAACAAAAACTCCAAAAAATATGTCATTAATTATTTTTTTCATTTAATTAATTTAATAATTAATTTAGTATTTAATCTTAGGATTTAAATTCTTTTCTTAAAATAAAAAAGACAAAAAACATTTTCTTTAATTGAAAGGGTCAAAACCCTAATTTCACATTCGATCCAATTCACTCGCGCGATTTATTTTTCCTTATTCAATTATTGATGTATCTGCTCCCGACTTGTAATAGTTTGAATAGGACATTTATTTATTTTTCCGCTTTTAAATTTCAAAGGGTTGTTTTTGGCGATGTAAATACCCGACGCCTTGTAATAGTTAGTTTAATTTCCGCATTTTAATTTCGCAAATTATACAACTGCTAGATGTTTGATAATAGGGCTTGAATGACAAGAATGAATGCTTAATCTTAAAATGGTTAGATCACCCTAAACATGTGCAAAGATAAAAATAACTGAAATCAACACAGTCACACATGCGCACTCCTAGGGTACACCCCACTTGGTTGCCTTCGTGCACGATCATTGAGTATAGGTCGTTTTAGAGGTCATCCTCTTGTCTAAAAGATCATAGTCGCCTCGAAATGGTTGCCTCGGATATTGTTGCCTCAAATAAATAATCTAAGGCATTAGGGTTACCGCTAAATCGTCCTAACATTGCTTTAATGACCGTATGTCCCTCTTTCGAATTGACCCTCAAACTCCAATGACGGTGTTGTACCCCAAAATTTGCCCTCCCTTTTTCACAAGAAATCACAACCCTAGGGTTTTCTCATATTTTCAAGATTGGCTCAAGAATTGATCAAACAAACTTTTCTTTAAAAGTAAATCAAGAATTAGGGTTTTCTCTCGCATTTCTCAGGAGAAACTGAATTCTCAGAAATTTCATTAACTGTCACATTGTTTTCACACTTTTTCAAGTTTACTGAAAGGTTAACTGGTTGTTCTCAAGGCTTGATTATCTGGGTTAAGAGATAGGAGCAAAAACTGTTATTTGGAATATTCAGGTTATGTATGATCCAGGTTAACCAGATAATGTGCGTCTGATAAAATGTTTGCTTATTAATGGATTAAAATGCTTTCTTGTTTATTGGAATACATAATGCGTATTTTGATTGGAACGTTGTTGCAAGGTTACAAGACTGCAAATTTTTTGGATTACTTGGAATTTAAGTTATCTGGATTAGAATTGTTGGAATGCAATTTCAATTATTTTGATTTGGGAATCTTAAATAATCGGTGAAGACTTGAAGAGAGAATGGAAAGATTATTGGACAGTAAATGATTTTATTGGATATCAGTTTGCCTCACAAAGATTTTTCAGATGATTGATACAAAAATAATTTATTATTTGAATATCGTAAGTTTTTACAACTTATAGTACTTGGGAAAATAAATTGTTACAATTAATGGAAATCTATCTAATCTAAGCCTAAGCCTCCTAAACTCCATTGCTCCCATGCTCAAAGTCTCCGACTTCTTCTGCTTTGTCACCGTCCAATTTATGCTCACATGAAAAAAAACAAAGAAAAGAGGATTAGTACAGTTAATTTTTTCAAACAAAAAAAGAAAGAAAAAATCATCATTAAAGTTTGCCGTCCGGAATCAGAGTGCTATTTGTTCATCATGTTTTTATTTTTCTCTTTGCAAATCACAAGAAGATTTCTCTTCTTGGTTCACAAGGAGAAAAGTAAAAAAATGCAAATGCAAGCATACAAAAGCAATTTATTCAAAAAAAGCATTAAGGCGCCAAAACTGGATGCAACAAGTTTCAAATGCAAGACATGTTGTACGAAGTAAGCATACAAAGGTACAAAGCTAGCATACAAAGGCAAGCTGCACAACATTGCAAAGTCAGCAAATAAACAGCAAGGCAAACTGTTATGCAAAAATAGGCCAAATTCAAACAAAGCTGCATTACTAAACATGGAATACAAGGCAAACTGAGTTACAAAGGTACTAAGTCAACAAACTGAATGCAAACTGTACTAAGAAAAAGCAAACTGGATGCAGCATACAAAGCAACTGGATGCAAGTATGCAATGCAAAAAAGTACAGCAGGCCAAAAGTAAACAGCAGGAAAATGCAGGAGATAAACCAAATCACAAGCCAAAAAGCTTGTTATAGCTATCATCATTTTCCAGACAAAGGAAAAACTTTTCAGAATAAAATAAGAAAAAGCAAAAATGCTTTGTCATAGAGAGAGAAAGATATCACCTTTGGTGAAGGTTTACAGTTTGGCAAAGCAGGCTGTCACAAATGACAAACAAGTAAAAAAAAAGATATAAGAATATCAGATTGTACAAAGATAGAAAGAACCATTTTTTTGTTCAAAACCTGGCAGAACCATGGTGCATAACAAAAACAAATAGTCCAAACTGCAGAACAAGTTAAAAACCTGTTAAACTTTTGAACAAGGGACAAAGCTTAAAAATATACAAAAAGCAATTCCACAGCTCTCCAAACTACACAACCAGAAGAATACATCCAACAGTTTTCTCCTCAAACCAAAAAACCTGCATAACAAAGCTCAACCAAGCTAACAACAAATCACCAAGTTACAAAAACCTGTAACAGTTCCACAAACAAGCAAACTGCAAACTGCACAATAAAACTTACATAACCTGCATAGCCAAAAAACCACCAACCTGCACAATCAAACAGAACAACAACCCAAAAACTCTACAAACTGCAAAGCTAACACAAGCCTGCTATCAAGCCAAACAAACCAAGCCTGTTAACAAACCTCAAACAACCAAGCCAAAAACAAACTTACAGTTTCATAACAAAACTGCAAACAGTCACAAAACTGTGCAATAAATTCAAACCAGAAGAACAAAAACATAACCAAGTTTCAAACACAGTCCCAAACCAGAGCCACCATCTTACAAACAACCAAACCCAGTTTCAACAAAATCCACAAACCAAAACAAAGTTTCAGAAACTTGCAACAGGGTTTCAGATTCAAAGAAGAGAGGAAAAAAGTTTTCAGAAGTAACCAACCCAAAGTTTCAGAAACATATCATCATAAACAATCCAAACCAACAAGCTCAGTTCAAATCATCATCAAGGTTTAATAAATAAATAAAAAATAAAGTTTCAGAAATACATCATCATCAACGAAAAACATCAACAAATCAGTCTCAGAACTGTGCTCATCATCAACATTCAGAAGAGAGGAAAAGGGTTTCAGAGTATCAACATTCAAGTTTCAGATTATCAATCATCATCAAAATTCAATAGAGAGGAAAGAAGATACCAGAAAAGCAAGCGCGTCCATCATCTCCTGCCTCCTCCGCCTCTAACCACCAGGAGGGCCACCAGCTCTGGCCTCTCTCCCTCCATTTTCCAGAAAATCTCACAGGTAAAACGCTTCTTAAGCCCTTACTGTGTTTTAGGCACATAAAAGACCATAGGTTAATCAAACTAGAACATGCAAAGCAAGCTAAATCAAACAAACTGTAAAATCACATAAACAACGAAAACTGTAAAACCCTAAAAAGAGGATGAATCATACCATTCAATCCAAGGCCCTTAAATGTTAGGAAGAAGATAGAGAGTGAGGATAGCGCTCCGGCGGCCTAGGGCTTAAGGGAGTATCAGAACCATAGCGCTGAGAAAGATGAAGAGAGGAATAACGAGAGAAACGGCACCGCCGTGAACCCTAAGCACAAACCCTAATTTGTTCAAACCTTGCATTGGGCCTGTCCGCCCCAAAAATCCCTTAAGCCCATAATAATTTGCTAAGCCTGCCCCCCCCCCTCCCCCATTCCTCCATTCTGACTTTTGTTTCTCCTCTCTTATTTTTTATTTTGGGCCATCCCTTTTCAAACCCTTAGGCCCATTCCTATTTTTACTTCAATTTTCTTCTTTCTTCAATAAATTAATAGAATTCAATATTTGTTTTTATCAAATTAAAATTAATTTAGTTTAATTTTCCTTTTTAAACTAATTTTAATCATTCTTCTTTTCATTATTTTTCTTATATTTAACAAAAAAAACACCAAAAAAAATTATAAAGAGCATTAATTTAATTAATTTTGTTTTCCTTTAAAAACCCCTTTTTATTGATTAATAAAAATACAAAAATAAGTAATAATAACATTTAATCTTTCTTTGTTAGAATAGATTTTATTTTCAAGTAAATACATGCATTTTACAATTGATTGATTTTATTCATTTTTATAATTTGTTATGGCTTTACTTTGAATTGCGATAATTCGATTTGGTTGTAACACTTGATATTTGGACATTGTTATCCTTGTGAGATTCATCCCCATTTGTAATAATTTGTACCCCCATCCCCAGATACTTTTGTAATAGCTTAGAATTTTAATTATCGCACTTTATGCTTTCAAATATGCCATGATTAGAGATTAGGGTTTGTATGTAAAAATACAAAATCAATCGCTAGATGATCTAATACAAGACCTAAATGCATGAAAATGACAAACACAATTCACACGTGAAGCTCTAGGGTAACCTCGCTTGTTGCCTCGGAAATACAATCATGTCCCTCGAATACGAGACACTCTAGAAAATGTCCCTTCGATAAACAAAGATCGTAGTCCCTCGATGACCCTCAATGTTGCCTTCGATAAAATGATCTCGTCCCTTACAAAATTGCTAGAGCGTCTCACAAGTTACTTTCAATGATTGTATGCGATGACCCGCGCCTGTCCCGTTTAACATCCTAACACAAGGTTGTTCACCAAATGCAATGGTGAAATAACACTGTCAAAAGGGTTAAAAACATATAGGAAAAATCTTTGAGTAAAATAGGGTAGACAACTCTTAGTTACTTGATCAAAAGCTTGCAAAACATCCTTTCTATTTTCAAACACACATCACAACACCATTTCAAAACATTTCCCAAAAAACAAACTTTCAAACATTGAAATATCTTTTCAAAAAGACAAACACCTTTGTATACATTCAAACAAGAATCATTACAAAGGTTGCCTAAGACAAGGCCTCTTTTTCAAAGCATTTTCAAAAACCACACACAAAGCACCATTTTAAACAATTGAAAAGCAAAAGCAAGTGATCTAAACAAGTAACTAAGAACCCATGGATAACCATGGATGAAAAGGGTGCTTGCACCTTCCCTTTTCATAATCTACCCCCCGAACCCAAGAAAACATCTCAAAGGTCTTTCCTGTGCTTTTTGACCTTTCCTTTGGATAAAATAAAAAGTCAGTGGCGACTCTTGCTAAACCGCACAATTGCAAACACAAACGCAAAACCTCAAGTTAGTTCTCCCACCGTATCACAGAACTGGCGACTTTGCTGGGGAATTTTCTAAAAGTGGGGTTACCTTAGGGTTTTAGATCACATTTGCATGCTTATCTTATTTGCCTTGATTGCTTTACATTTGGTTCTATTGTGTGGGTTTGAAATCCTTTACCCGGATTTGGGAACATTCATAGGTAAATAGCAATACATTGTGGAAACTGTGCGGGGTATACCCACATGGTTGAAGCAATAGCTATATTAGTGCGACATATTTGTGGGTACCGGTAGCCTTTGAGTTAATCAAAGAGAATACGGGGCCGCTGAGTGATGTCATGAAGCACTAATGGACTTTTAGAACCTTTACTTGAGCAACTTGGCCTTTTTAGGGGTAGTGAGATGACCGACTTTGGTGCAGTCCGAAGTTGGTAGATACTCGATACTACACTCATTGAGGGTTGTTTTCTTGGAATATTTTGGTCGCCAGTAAAGTGGCTATACTGAAACAATGAACACAGAAAATAATCCAGTGATATTGAGCTCCTTAGAACCCGATTACTATTTATAGGACAAGTTGAGCCAACTAACTTCAAGAGGGTACTTACCTATGAAACCCCATGCAAGCCTGAAACTAGGATCTTGCGCGATTTGCTTGTACATATACTTGTGCATACATCATGAACATCATGAAGCATCATTTGCATCCACTAACCATGTCAAGGGTTTGGATCTTCATCTTTGTTCCTGTTTTGTAGGTCATGGAATCTCTTCGCAGGAAAACAATTCAAGTCAACCTTGTGAGAATCCCTCGTCTACTCAAGGAGCTTACTTCCAAGATTCTAGAGAATTCTCCCTTCAGTGAAAGACATGGTAGACTTCTCAACTTAGTCAACTCCAACATTGAAGAAGACATGGTGAAAGTTCTCTTCCAGTTCTTTGACCCCCTACACCATTGCTTTACGTTTCCTGATTACCAACTAGTACCTACTTTGGAGGAATTTTCTCAACTTCTGAGGATTCCTATTCTCCATCAACTACCATACAACGGTACGGAAAGAGAGCCAAAGCCTGAAGATGTTGCTCAAGCCTTACACTTGCAACCATCTGATATCAAAGGTCATTGGGAAACCAGAAGTGGTGTTAAGGGTTTCTTGGAAAAGTTTCTGTTTGAGAAGGCACAAGACTGCTGGAATTCTTTAGATCTACAAGATTTTGAGGAGATTGTAGCACTTCTCATCTATGGGTTGGTTTTGTTCCCAAACCCTGATCAACTTATAGATGTGAATGCTGTCAAGATTTTCATATCTCGGAATCCTGTGCCTACATTGCTTGGGGACATCCTACACTCATTTTACACACGAACAATGAGGAGAAGAGGTGTTCTCATGTGCTGTACTCCTCTTCTAGCAAGGTGGTTTATTTCTCACCCTCCCCAGTTAGTCTTGAAGAACGAACAAGGCTTAAGGTGGTCGCAACGATTGATGACTCTTACACATTCTAATGTTCATTGGTGTTCTCGGTCCAGAGAAAATGTCATCATCATTGATCATTGTGGGGAATTCCATAACATCCCACTACTTGGCATTAGGGGAGGCATTACCTACAACCCCTGTTTAGCTCTGAGGCAATTTGGGTATGCCCGAAGGGATGGCCCTCATGATATGCTGATTCCTGACTTGGTTTTTGACTTCGACAATGACGCTCAAGGACTTCGAAAAAGTTTTATCCGAGCATGGAGGATGCCCAACAAAGTGGATAGTAAGACACTGGGGCACAAGAATTCCATCCCCCTTGAGCCTTATCTCAAGTGGGTACGAACCCGCGCCCAGAGTCTTATGATGCCTTACCCTCACATTCTCCTCGTGATCAAAGAGCCTGTTATGGAAGGAGAGGTTCCATACACCCTCCTACATCCAGACATGCCAACATCATTGGAAGAATTACAAAAGAGTTGGATACAGCTCAAGGAAGAGCGGAACACTTTTGAAGCCAACTTCTATGCCATTGAGAAGAAGGTTTTGGAACTTACCCGCCGACTTCAAGAAGAGGAGACTCTTAACACTTACATCGCGCCAAAAAGGATGCGCAATGTCTTTTTACATTAAGAAGCTTTGTAATATTTTGCCCATGGGGCATTTATGTACTGACGGATTTCTTCTTATTAATATGACGTGTGTTCTTTTTGTCTGCAACAACTTTGAATTTCTGAATCCCTGGATGCATTACATGAATAAACATATCATTCATCATATGCATAAACAGGTCTTCACACCAGGTTTCCTTATCTTTCTGCTGTTTATTTCAACAAGATGGATATAGAGCAGACGGTCAAAGATCTGCAAGCACATAATTCACAATTCCAACAACTCCTCATGACCTTGGCAAAGGGTCAAGAGGACCTTAAAGAACTGTTAGAGAAGGAGAAAGAAAAAAAAAGGAAAAAAAGAAAAAGAAAAGAGTCGGAGTAGCTACTCTGGGAAAGAGATTTGAGAACCAAGCTAGAAGAGTCCTGGAGTTCCCCTCGACGTCTGATGAAGGGACCGGCAAAGGAAAAGGAGCTGTAGTACCTTCCGAGTCTGAGGTTGAAGAGGAGGAAGTTGAAGAGGATGAAGATGACTTCGAGCAGCAGTACCCTCATGCGGATGACAAGTATAAGAATCTGGAAGAGCGGTTGGCAGCCATGGAGGTCCAAAGGGTACCTAGACTGGATTTCGAAGAGCTGGGATTGGTTGTTGGGATCGTCATTCCCCCTAAATTCTAAGTGCCTACATTCGCTAAATACGACGGTTTGTCTTGTCCAAAGATGCATTTGCGGTCTTATGTCAGAGAGATCCAACCTCACTCTTCTGATAAGGATCTATGGGTCCACTTTTTTCAAGATAGTTTGTCGGGTACACAATTGGACTGGTTCTACCAGCTTGAGAGGACTGATGTACATAACTGGGAGGACTTGGCTGCTTCCTTCTACCGACAATATCAATACAATGCAGATTTAGCACCTACTCGTACTTAACTACAGAGTATGAGTATGGTTTCTAATGAGGGCTTTAAGGAGTATGCCCAGAAGTGGAGGGACCTGGCTGGAAGGGTGCAGCCACCATTGACTGAAAGAGAGCTTGTCGATATGTTTTTGGGGACGCTGTCTGGTCCATTCTTTAATCACCTGATAGCGAGCTCATCTGCAGGATTCACTGAATTAATTCTGACAGGGGAAAGGGTCGAAGCTGGTATTAAGAGTGGTAAAATTCAGAAGGATGCATCTGCTTTAGCCACTATCAAGAAGACCTTCCCAGCCAAGAAGGAAAGTCCTGCTGTTTACACCCAGAGAAATCGAGAAAGAAAAGAACGCCGACCAACCGTGGGGGCCGTATTAATTCAGAAGTCTGCATCAGATCAGCCTATAAATAGTCAACCGAGGAATGATCAACCCAGAACCTATCAGCAAAGGGTAGAAAGGTCACAACGGCAATATACTCCGATAAACATGACACCCGTTCATATCCTTCCACATCTCCTGAAATTAAACCTTGTTAATTTGAGAGAGGCACCGAAGAATACAAATACCACTTCTCCACATTATCATCCCAATGCAAAATGTGCTTATCATTCAGATAGCATAGGGCACGACACCAACAACTGTTGGGCCCTCAAAAACAAGATCCAAGATTTAATAGATGCCAAGGAAGTAGAATTCGATGCGCCCAAAAAGCCGAATGTGATTTCTGCCCCAATGCCCAAGCACGGTCACAATGTTCATGCTATTGAAGAGGATTTGTATGTTGCTACTGTTGATAACTTAATGACTCTGTTGCCAATGATTAAGATGAATCTGTTGAAAGCCGGGATCTTCCCAGGCTGTGAAAAAGATTGTTACCTTTGTTCGACCTTGCAATCCGACTGTCCGCTATTGAAGTCAGGCATCCAACGCCTGATGGATAATCAAGAGATCCTCTTTCAGAAAACTCCTATCACTCCTGTTACCCCAATCAATGATG
Source organism: Vicia faba (assembly GCA_948472305.1). Taxonomy (NCBI): domain Eukaryota; kingdom Viridiplantae; phylum Streptophyta; class Magnoliopsida; order Fabales; family Fabaceae; genus Vicia; species Vicia faba. The sequence goes on along the minus strand of CATIWC010000819.1, from coordinate 291,287 downwards.
TTTCTATAATCACCATTTCCAACAATCTTTCCAAGACCTGCAAAAGGCCTGTTAAGATTACACCCGATCCAAAGTTTGTACCGCTGAAGATTACCATGTGTGATCGGTGGATCTGGAACTGACTGTTTAACGCTGGTTCGCGAAATGTCGCGGAAGCAAGAGTCGCCACCGTCTTTTATTTTCTCCAAATGGAAAGGACAAAAGCACAGAAAAATTCCTTATAGAGATTGCTCTCGGTTCGGGAGGTAGATTATAGAAAGGGAAGGTGTTAGCACCCTTTCTATCCATGGTTATCCATGGGCTCTTAGATACTTGCTCATTGTGTTTTCCAAAATTGTTTGTTTGCTTTTCAATGTGGGTTTTTAAAAAAGTTTCTTTGAAAATTTCAGTTCGACTCTTGTATCAGTCCTCAAGAGTGTTTGAAAAATTGCTTTCGAAAGCTTTTTGAAAAGGTGTCGGTGTGAAAAGTATTTTTGATTTGTTTTGAAATTTAGAGCAAGTATCTAGAGTCGTCTACCTACCCTAAGGAATTCGTCTGTGTAAATGTCCTTTAAAGTAGTGCCATCCCACCATTGAGAGGTAGGTAGCACCACCGTTGGAGGTGTTCGGGTCAATTCGAGGTTCGGGACATGGTGATCACCAGAGCAATGGGAAGACACCTTAGAAGCTACCCTCATGCCAGGTTCCCGGATCATGAGGACTTACTAAGACATCCTCTACTCGACGATCACCTTTCGAGGCAAGGCAACAGTGAGGCGTACCCTAGGGGTGGTGTGTGCGAATTGTGTGTCATGTTTCAGTTATTTTGCCTTGTCATGTTCATTGTGATCTACGCTTGATTTTAGTTAAGTCCATTCATTCTTTCATGCTTTGTTTATCAGTTAATATTTGCGGGAAAAGTAAATTCTAAACTATTACAAATGGCGCGGGTCCACATCGCCAAAATTAAACCGGACCCGATTTGACGGAAAGTAAATAAAGCAAAAGAAATAAAAGTGCGAGAAGTTTAAGTTACAACGCTTTGGGAGAGATACATAATGAATTAAGCAATAAAATAAATACGCAAATTAAACAATTAAAAATAAAACTAGGGCGTTGGACCCTTTTGCAAAATATTTAAAGTTAATGAATTAATTAATTAGAATTAATGAGGAATTAAAATTAAAGAAAAAAAAGAATGTTTTTGGTATTTTATGTTTTTTTATGATTTAAGAAAAAAAAGAATTAATTAAAACTAAAAATTGGATGTAAACCCTAATTCTAATTGTTTTTTAAACTTATTAAAAATGTTGAAGTTTTTAACCTAATTTAACCTAAGTTATTTATGTACAATTAATTATGAAAATAATAAATAAATAAGTATCATGATAAAAAAGAAAAATTAAAAGGAATGAAAATCCTAATTAAACCTAATTCTACTTTTTTTGTATTTTTGTTATTAAAAGGAATTAAAATTGTAACCTATTTTAAACTAAATTTATTTACAAGCATTTATTTAGAAAATAATTAAAATAAAATAAATATTATATTTTTCTCTTTTTTCTGATTTTTGTGTATTTTATAATTTGTAAAGAAAAAAAAAATTAATTAAAACAAGTAAAGAAAATATAATAGCAATTAAAAATAAAATAAGAAAAAATATGGAGAAGGCCAACCAGGGGGGGGTGGAAGTCCCCAAAGTGGAGGCGTGGATCCAGTAAATTGAGCCCAATAACATTCAGATCCGTTGACTTTCCAGGCGCCATGTGGCTCGTTTGACTAGGGTTCAAGGTGTGCTTCCAATCTGAGCCCTTGATCTGCATCCCTTGGACGCGTGGACCTTTGGATTTTGAGGCGTATGGTGTGCCTTAAGGTCGTGCCTGCATATGATTATTAATGGAAAAATAATATGAAATTATTCAGACCTGGGACTCGAACCCAGGTCTTGGGCATTGCAAGGGTGAACGTCTACCACTGAAGCGCTTGAATCACTTTTAATATATAACGGTTAATAAATATAATAAAAGAAAAGAGAGTTAGTAGCCCCAACGCGCGCGAAATTTGAAACTAGCCAGTCACGTCTCGCCACGATGTCGTCGTCTCCATCATCCTGAAAAACAAACAACATAAGCAACGGTTTTTACACCGTTGCAGAAAAGGTCTTTACAGAAAATAGCGATTAGCGTTAGGGCCATCATAAATTAGGCGCAATAGTTGTTTTGTGTTCGTTTGAACATTCTGAAGCCAATGGTGGTGGTCTTGAGGGTTAATTTTCCCTTATTGCAAAAGCCCCAAAATTACAACCTGTAAACCCTAGAAATCGCGCATGGTAGAATCACATATGATGCATAATAATCCAATTAAATACAATGGTTAGCTTTAAAACTTTGTTATGAATATGAATCAAGTAATATATTTCACAAATAACGCATAGAATGGAATGTATGATTATGCAATTCGTTTGATACAGTTCTGGTTCCAGGTACCGATTCTTGGAGTTTTGATGGTGGTTTCTGATTGGAATGTGTTCAGGAGACCACAAGGAAGCTTTTGGAATCAATATTAGGACTTGAATCAATCTCTAACAATGAATTCAGATTTGAGTTTTGTGGCTATTTTTTCATGTTTGTATCTTGGTCTTTTGCGCAGCCTAGGGTGTCCAAGGATTAGGTTTGTGATTCTGATTATGTAGTGAAGCTTTTAGGTTAAGAAAACTCAATAAAATCCAAGGCATTCATTGTTTTGCATATTTGATTTCCTTAAGATCTTTTTGAATCTTTTTCATGTGCATTTTTGTTCAATCATGCTCAAATCAACCAAATCTTGCCATATTGGGATGTGCACGAGATCTTGACCTTAAAACATGTATAAAAAGATTTTTTAGGTCAAGTTTTATATTTTCCACCTATTTATATAATTTAAATGAATTAATATGAATAATAATTCAAATAAATAAATAAAAAATGAGAAAATACTTCCCTTTGGGCCAAGTGGTCGTGCACATGCTTGGAATGATGAATCATGGAAGAAAAATGGGCCCATTAGCAAATTTAGGTCATTTGAAGTAAAGTTGACTTTTCAAAATTCCCAAACATTTCCCAACTTCCACAAGGCATAACTTGCTCAAATTTTAAGCTTTTCACATGTTCTTGGACATTTTGGAAAGGTCTTTGAGTCCTTTAACCAATGCCTTTGGTCCCATGCCATTTTGATTTACCAATCTCAAGTTATGGCCTTTGACTTAAAGTCCCTTTTTGTTGACTTTTGAAAATGACCTATAATGTTGAAATTGATAACTTTTTGTGAGAGCATTTCTTGGACTTGAAGTATGAAGATGAGTTGTAGGAAATGTCTTTCTCTTCAAAATGAGCTTTGGATGGAATTTTTCTGATAATCCATGTGAAAGTTATGCCCTGGTCAATTTCAGTTGACTTTTTCAGCTGTCCAAATATAGTAACTTTTGCATCTTTGATGATTTCTGAGCCAAATTTTGAGAATCATGATCAAGCATTGATAAAATGATGTTTGTGGCTTCAAAATGATATGTTGACCAAAAATTTGGACTTTTGACTGTCAAATGACCATTTTGCCCCTACAGTTGACTGTGGTGCAATCTAGGGTTTTGACTGTGCAATTTTGAGCTGAATGCCTTGAAACTTGATATGAGAATACTTGACCATCTTTGTAAGCATATGAGACTTGATTGGACCTTTGAAAACTTCATTTTCTTGATCAGAACCCAAACCCTAGTTTTGACTGTATAGGAGACAGTTGAACTGCATAACCCTTGGGGAATTTTGTGACCTGACTTGGCAAGTTCTTGAAGAATATGGGAGGGCAAATTTTGGGGTGCAACAGTTGCCCCTGTTCAATATTCTTAGACCTGAGGATATAGATTGGCTGACGTGCCTTTCGTAATCCGAGGGTAGAAGATGATTGAACACTAGAGTGCCCAGAAATTTGCGCTCACATAGTAGCAGTGATGGCGGAATGGGCTTATAGATGCCATTGGGAGGTTGCTGGATAGGATGATGGGCTTATAGATGCCATCTGGATGTTGATCGCGTAAGAGATTCCTTAGCGAGAACCTGCATACCTGCAAAAGAAACAAGTGAGTACCTGACACGTTGCAGGACCTGATTTTTAGATGCTTGGTATAGATATGTCCCGACTGGTTACAGGAGCTGAGTCTGGAGCTTCAAAGGATGATGAATGAACCAGGGATGGTTGCTGCTTTAGCATGAATGGTAAGAGAACCTTGGGTGATTTTAACTTCAACAACGCTCGTTGAGAAAATCTTAGTGGGAAATACCCTCTTCGCAGGATCGGAACGGGAACCATAGACCATTATAATCTGAAAGGGAATCATCTCACTCGCCGTCGGAGAGGGAATCATAGGAAAAGGAATTGTCACCTCACTCACCGTCGGAGAGGGAACCATAGGAGACTATCACCTCACACTCATCGTCGGAGAGGGAAACATCTGAAAAAGGAATTACCACCTCACGCACTTGTCGGAGAGGGGACCGTAAGAGACTATCACCTCACACTCATCGTCGGAGAGGGAAACATCTGAAGAAGGAATTACCACCTCACGCACTTGCCGGAGAGGGGACCATAAGAGACTATCACCTCACACTCATCGTCGGAGAGGGAAACATCTGAAGAAGGAATTACCACGTCACGCACTTGCCGGAGAGGGGACCATAAGAGACTATCACCTCACACTCATCGTCGGAGAGGGAAACATCTGAAGAAGGAATTACCACCTCACGCACTTGCCGGAGAGGTGACCATAAGAGACTATCATCTCACACTCATCGTCGGAGAGGGAAACATCTGAAGAAGGAATTACCACCTCACGCACTTGCCGGAGAGGGGACCATAACTTCTGCTGAGTCTTTATCAGAAAAATCCATTGGGAGTCGATTTAGCTGGACTAGAGAAGGCTTTGAAATATGTTTTGAGAATTTAACTGCATCTTTCCTGAAAGGTAAAGGTCAGTCATATGCAGTGCATGATATGGATCAAGCAATGATGTTCTCAATATAAATGAGATTTGTATGATATGATGCGTCTATGCATGTTATAATGATGTATGTGATGTTTTATGTATGTTTTTGTCTAGGAAAGTGAATCCTTGACAGATGCCGGGAAGTCGTATCCTGGGCTGATGTTGGGGAATAAGTTTTGCTTCCGCTGGGGGATGATAGTTACAAGAATACCGGTAGGAGAAGATGACTCCGTTGCGGAATAAACTTGGCGAATGGAAGATTCTGCGGGGAGAAAAGATACTCTAGCGACCGTGCTGGGGAGCAATACTCTGTGGGGAGATGCTTTGCTGAGTGTAGATAATAACTCTGTTGGGGGATACCCTTGTTGTTGGAAGTATTAATGGACTTCGCTGGGGATAGGAAAGAACTACGTTGACGACGACCTTTCCATGGCTTTTGGCTGAGGATAACCCAGTTATATCCTATTGAGGAGATAACTCTTTAACTCAAGTCGGACGACGCGTTCGTGCTCTGCGGGGATAAGCTTCCAGAATCTACTGGGGATAAGCTTACTGCTTGGGAGATGAATTCCATCTTTCCTGGGGAAACTGGGTTGGACTCTCCTGGGGAAGTTTTGAACTGTTGGGGAAGTGATTCCTTTGAATGTTGGTATACCGCCGGGGAACAATCTTTAGACCAAGACTGCCGGGGATGCTTGTTAAGAATATATGCTGCTGGGGAAGTATTGAGATCTACGGGAGGACAATCAATTTCCTTGAGATTTGATAGCTCTGCTTGGAGAGGAATGCACTGTTTTGCTGAACCACTCTCTGGGGATTTAAGGTATCTGGTTATGTTCTTTAGCCGAACCTACCTTGGTACCTTTGGAGGATAGAACAATTAGACTGCTCAGACAACTCTTTTATTGCCCCTGTTTCTAGTGTCGCCTGCAATTAATTCCTTTGTTTCGTATGCAAATATTTATGAGTTAGCAAACTATTGTCAATGCATATATCACAAATTGAACCTTGGACGTTCTTCGCAAAACAAAACAGAAAAAGAAAAGCATTTGGCACGTTTAACTGGAAATGTATTTGTATTGATTTTGAATGGCCTGTGAATAGGCGTTTTGTGTACAAGAGGCTGACGTCCTAGTAAGAGGAACGCCGCCGAACAAAAGAGTTTATACAAATTTTGTACAAAAGAAAACAGCTGTGTGAAATGAATGATCCCACTGGGTTTCAACTCTGCTATTGCCTTTATAACTCCGAGCGTCTCATCACTTGATGACCTTGGTTGAAGGTGAAGCTGACTGACCGATGCCGTCTGAACTTGATGTAGATACCGGATTCTGGATGCAAAGTGATCCAATGAGACATAGTATTACGCTTTTATCCCTAATTTTTGCCTGGACCGCCCTTTCGGGTTTTCAGTCCACCGGGGTACCCATTTTTGCCCAAGCCGCCTTTTCAGGTTTTCGACTTGCCGGGTGTACAGATTTTTTTTCATTTTCATCCCTTCATTTTGCCCGAACCCTTTTGGTTCGACGGGAAGCCCTAATTTTTGCCTAGGCATGTCAGCCTAGCGGGTCTTTTTTCATGCGTAGTATTTTTTAACTATGTCTGCATTGGCGGGGTGAGGAAGGTCGTCACCATCCATGTTGGTTAATATCATGGCTCCTCCTGAGAACACATGCTTAACCACAAATGGCCCTTCATATGTAGGGGTCCATTTGCCCCTTGGATCACTCTGAGGAAGGATGATTCTCTTGATTACCAGATCCCCAACTTGATATTCCTGTGGTCTGACCTTTTTGTTAAATGCCCTGATCATCCGTTTCTGATACGTCTGACCATGGCAGATAGCAACAAGTCTCTTTTCGTCAATGAGGTTGAGTTGGTCAAGTCGTGTCTGGATCCAATCATCTTCGTTCAGATTTGCATCCTTCATTATCCGGAGAGAGGGAATTTGTACTTCGATCGGCAAGACTGCCTCCCTGCCATAAACCAGAGAGAAAGGAGTTGCCCCGGTTGACGTCCTAGCTGAGGTACGGTACCCATGCAGAGCGAATGGTAACATCTCGTGCCAATCTTTGTAAGTCATTGTCATCTTCTGCACGATTTTCTTGATGTTCTTATTTGCTGCTTCTACAGCCCCCTTCATCTTCGGTCTGTAAGGAGAAGAATTATGGTGCTGTATCTTGAACTGTTCGCAGAGCTCAGCGATCATCTTGTTGTTCAGATTGGTACCGTTGTCTGTAATAATCCGCTCGGGGACGCCGTACCGACAGATCAGGTTGTGCCGAATAAACCGTGCCACAACAGTCTTGGTTACCGTAGCGTAGGATGCTGCCTCAACCCACTTCGTAAAATAATCAATCGCCACTAGGATGAAGCGATGTCCATTGGATGCCGTAGGTTTAATCTCGCCGATCATGTCTATGCCCCACATTGCAAACGGCCAAGGCGCAGTCAGAACATTCAGGGGAACCGGAGGAACATGCACCTTGTCTGCATAAATCTGGCACTTGTGGCATGTCCTGGAGTGTTGGTAGCAGTCAGCTTCCATCGTGGACCAGTAATATCCTGCCCGTAGGATTTTCTTAGCCATAGTATGTCCACTGGAATGTGTACCAAAGGTCCCTTCATGTAGCTCTTCCATGATTCTTTCCGCTTCAATCTTATCCACACAACGCAGTAAGGTTGAATCATGGTTTCGCTTGTACAAGATGCCGTTGCTAAGGAAGAACTTGGCTGCAAACCTCCTCAGGAATTTCTTATCGTTGACAGAGGCACCTTCAGGGTATTCCTGAGCTTCCAGATATCTCTTCACTTCGTGGTACCAAGGCTTCTCAGTCACCAATTCAGTTTCGAGATCACAACAGTATGCCGGTTCGTCCAGTTTCCAGATGATGATCCGGGGAGCCTCATTATCCCATTTGACCTTGAACATTGAAGACATTGTAGCTAACGCGTCCGCTAACTGATTCTCTTCTCTTGGAAAGTGCTCAAAGGTTATCTTTGTGAAGTGGGGAGTCAGGGTCAACACACATTCTCTGTAAGGAATCAAGTTTGGATGTTTCGTATCCCACTCTCCTTTGATCTGATTGATCACAAGAGCGGAATCTCCGAAGACACTTAGAAATTTGATCCTTAAATCGATCGCAGCTTGAAGACCCATGATACACGCCTCATACTCCGCCATGTTGTTGGTACAGTTGAAACATAGCCGGGCAATGAGTGGAGTATGAGTACCTTGTGGAGATATGATTATGGCGCCGATACCATTTCCCAAGGCATTGGAGGCTCCGTCAAAGTGCATAGACCATCGGGATCCTGGCTCAGGTCCTTCATCCGGTCCAGGTACTTCACAATCAGTCACAATCATAATGCTTTCATCCGGAAACTCGAAGTTCATTGATTGGTAGTCATCTACAGCTTGATGTGCTAAGTGGTCTGCCAATACACTTCCCTTGATGGCTTTCTGGGTTGTGTACTGAATATCGTATTCCGTCAAGATCATTTGCCATCTTGCAATTCTCCCAGACAGAGCAGGCTTTTCGAATATGTACTTTATCGGATCCATTTTTGAGATCAACAAAGTGGTGTGAGTCAGCATATACTGTCTCAGCCGGCGAGCAGCCCATACCAAAGCGCAGCAAGTTTTCTCAAGCAGTGAGTATCGGGTCTCACAGTCGGTAAACTTTTTGCTAAGGTAATAAATGGCATGCTCTTTTCGGCCAGACTCGTCATGCTGCCCCAGCACACACCCCATTGAGTTATCGAGTACTGTCAGATATAGGATCAGAGGTCTCCCTTCAACCGGTGGCATAAGGATAGGTGGTTCTTGGAGATACTCTTTAATTCTGTCGAAGGCAGCCTGACATTCATCGTTCCAACGTACTACCTGATCTTTCTTCAGCAGCTTGAAGATTGGCTCACAGGTAGCAGTCAGATGAGAGATGAATCGAGCAATGTAATTCAGGAGTCCTAAAAAGCCTCTGACTTCCTTCTCTGTCTTGGGAACTAGCATCTCTTGAATAGCTTTGACCTTAGCAGGGTCCACTTGAATACCTTTATCACTGACCACGAAGCCTAGCAACTTCCCAGATCTTACCCCGAAGGTGCACTTGTTCGGGTTCAATCTCAGTTTGTATAGTTTCAACCGGTCAAACAACTTCTGCAGATGATCTAGGTGCTCTTCCTCAGTCTGGGACCTAGCGATCATGTCGTCCACATACACTTCTATCTCATGATGGATCATATCATGAAATAAGGCAACCATGGCACGTTGGTAGGTTGCCCCAGCATTCTTTAATCCAAATGGCATGACCTTGTAACAGAAGGTGCCCCACTGAGTAACAAATGTAGTCTTTTCCATGTCTTCAGGTGCCATCTTGATCTGATTGTAGCCTGAAAAGCCATCCATGAAAGAGAATACTTTGTGCTGAGCTGTATTATCCACAAGGACATCAATGTGAGGCAAGGGGAAATCATCCTTAGGGCTGGCCCTGTTCAGATCCCTGTAATCGACACACATTCTGACCTTACCGTCCTTTTTAGGTACCGGCACCACATTAGCAACCCATTGAGGATAAGAAGTCACTGCAAGGAATCCAGCATCAAACTGTTTCATAACCTCGGCCTTAATCTTCTCAGACATCTCTGGACGCATCCGACGGACCTTTTGTTTAACTGGAGGGCAGTCTTCCTTAGTTGGCAGGTGATGGACCACAATGTCGGTATCCAACCCGGGCATGTCTTCGTAGGACCAGGCAAAGATCTCCATATAGTCATGTAACATCTTGGTTAACCGTTGCTTCACGCTGAGCTCTAGGTTAGCACCAATCTTTACCTCTTTCCTGTCTGCCTCAGTACCCAGGTTTATTGTTTCCACTGGCTCTTCATGGGGTTGAATTGCCCTCTCTTCCTGAAGCAACAGCCTTGCAAGCTCGCCAGGCACTTCGCAATCATCTTCACCTTCGTCTTCGGCTAAGTTGATCGGATTTTCAAAGTCATAATTGGCAGTAGCAGAGTTGTTATCAGTGAGATCCAGAGTACATTGGAACCTGTATGAGTGAGTGTGTGTGTAAATACAGCTGTTTTGAAAATTATGTAAAGGAAAAGAAAGACAGAAAAGGAACACAATATTTGCCATGCGAAAAATACGTCCAAGATTTTCATTCATGATGTATAAAATGACAATTTGTATGCCCTCACAAATAGAACCACGGTGCCTCGGGTAAGACACCGGGCCATAGAGTTTATCATTGTTTATTACAAAATAACAAAACATAGGAATTCATTACTTAGTAACAAAAGAAACAGGGAGATTGTCCTTTGCGCTCCAATTGTTAAGTCCTTCGTCAGTTGCCGGGTAGATCCAGCTATCAAACTCAGCTTCATCAACTTCCTCTTCATCCCCGATAGCATTAACTCCATGAGCAGGCAGGGGAGCTGTCACTACGTTAGGCTTGTCAGATGCCTCAAACTGTACCTCCTTAGCGTCAATGAGGTCCTGTAGCTTGTTCTTTAGTGCCCAACAGTCATCGGTAGAGTGCCCCGGGCTTTCTGAATGGTAAGCACAACGAGCATTCGGGTTGTACTTGGGAGATGTTGTATTTGGGAACTTTGGAGCCTCCCTGACAGTCACCAAATTGGTTGCGAGCAACTGTGGCAGGATCTGTGATAGGGTCATGCTTAACCGGGTAAATTCTCGCCGGGGTCTTTCAGCCCTTTGAGAATTGTTTGGCCGAGGAGCGGCAGCAGGCTTAGCAATCATCACCGCACTGACAGATTGGCGGTGTTCAGGTCTCTCTGATTTCCTGGAACCATACACGGCACTAGACTCCTTCTTGAATGGTTTCTTTTCCGAACTAGAGGATGCCCCCTTTGTAATCTTCCCAGACTTCAGCCCAGCTTCAATTCTCTCTCCGGTCAGAATCAAATCAGTGAAACCGGCAGAAGAATTCCCAATGAGATGGTTGAAAAACGGCCCAGATAGGGTCCCCAAGAACATGTCTACCAGCTCCCGATCAGTCAATGGTGGTTGCACCCTACCAGCCAGGTCTCTCCACTTCTGAGCGTACTCCTTAAAACCTTCGCTTGCACCTAACGCCATACCCTGGAGTTGGGTACGTGTGGGGGCAAGGTCGGCATTATATTGATACTGCTTGTAGAAAGCAGTAGCCAACTCCTCCCAGTTACGAACCTTGGTCCCATCCAGCTGATAGAACCATTCGAGATGAGTCCCTGAAAGACTCTCCTGGAAGAAGTGGATCCATAGATTCTTATCCGCAGAGTACGGCTGAATTTTCCGAACATAGGACCTCAGATGCAGCTTGGGACAAGACGCCCCGTCATATTTGGAGAAGGATGGTGCTTTGAACTTATGGGGGATAATCACGCCAGTCGACAAACCCAGATCTCCGAAATCCAGCCCAGGTGCCTGTTGAACCTCCATAGCCTTCAACCTGTCCTCCAGTTGCTTATATCTGTCGTCTGCAGGAGGGTACTGCTCTTCATCAAAATCTGTCTCGTTGTCGGAGACTACCGGACTAGGGACCTTGACTTCTGCCTGAGAAGGACTCTTGCCAACAGAAGAACCAGCCTTTTCATGCTGCAGAGTATTACCAAACCTTCGGCCCGAGTTGAACAGAACAGTTCTTCTCTTCTTCTTCTTCTCCTTCTTCAGGAGCATAGCCTTTAATTCTTCTTGGCCTTTAGCCAGACCCTTGATTAGTTCCTGGAATTGTGCATTCTGCACCTGAAGAGCCTTGATTGATGTCTCAGTTGATGCAGATTCGGGATTCATGATGCTGAAATAAACAGCGAAGAACTGTAAGCAACCTGAAAAGGGGAAAAACCTGCTATGCACATGATGTATGAAATGCGTATGCAATGCATTCAAGGGTTCGAAAGTTCAAATTTGTTGTAGACAAAAAGGAACACACGTTATCATTAAAGAAATCATTGTTTAATACATCAAGCCTCATGGGTAAAAGTACAAAAATCAAATCAATCCCAAAATACACTGCGCATCCTCTTCGGAGCTATGTAGGTGTTGAGATTCCTCTCCTCATGCAACAGGCGGGTGAGCTCCAAGACCTTCTTTTCACTGGCATGCAGACTGGTCTCAAGAGAATTCCTTTCCTTCTTAAGCTGGATCCAACTCTTCTGCATCTCTTCCCAGGATGTGGGCATATCAGGATGCTGAATAACATGAGACACTTCCCCTTCCAAGACAGGCTCTTTGATTACCAGGAGCATATGAGGATAAGGCATCACTAACTTCTGGGAGCGAGCTCGTACCCACTTGAGATAAGGTTCCAATGGGATGGAGTTCCTGTGCCCCAGTGTTTTGCTGTCTATCCTACTTGGCGTCCTCCAAGCTCTGATAAATCTCTGGCGAAGTCCTTGAGTATCGTTGTCGAAGTCAAAAACTATGTCAGGAATTAACATGTCATGAGGACCATCCCTCCGAGCATAACCAAACTGTCTCCAAGCCAGGCATGGGCTATAAGTAATACCTCCTCTGATTCCAAGTAAAGGAACATTAGGGTACTCCCCGCAACGATCAATGATAGTGACATCTTCTCTAGACCTAGGACACCAATGTATATCTGCATGTGTAAGAGTCATCAACCGTTGTGACCATCTCAAACCCCGCTCATTCTTCAGGACTGATTGGGGAAGGTGCGAAATAAACCACCTTCCCAGGAGAGGAGTGCAACACATAAGGACACCTCTTTTTCTCATGGTTCGAGTGTAACATGAGTGAAGGATGTCCCCCAGCAATGTAGGTATAGGATTCCTGGACATAAAGATCTGGACAGCACTGATATCAATAAGCTGATCTGGGTTAGGGAACAACACCAAACCATAAACAAGGAGGGCCACAACCTCTTCAAAAGCTTGCAAGTCAAGGGAGTTCCAACATTCATGAGCCTTTTCAAACAGAAACCTGGCTAAGAACCCTTTGATACCACTTCTAACTTCCCACTGTCCCTTGAGGTCAGATGACTGTAGGTGCAAGGCTTTAGCAATCTCTTCAAGCTTAGGTTCCTTTTCTGTACCATTGAAGGGTAGCTGATCAAGGATAGGGATCTTCAGGAGCCGGGAGAACTCCTCCAATGTAGGTACCAACTGATAATCCAAGAAGGTGAAACAGTGATGCAGAGGATCAAAGAACTGGAACAGGACCTTTATCATATCTTCCTCAATGTTGGTGTTGACCAAGCTGATGAGGCTTCCATGCCTTTCACTGAATGATGAGTTCTCAGGAATCCTGGATATAAGATCCTTAAGCTGAGGAGGGATCCTTACAAGATTGACTTGAATTGTCTTTCTACGAACAATTTCCATGTCCTACAAAACAAGAACAAAGATGAAAATTCGAACCCCTGAAATGGTTAGTCAATGCATATGATGCTGGATGATGTCATGATGCTATGATTAAACACACCACAGATATGTACAAAGACAAACATGTAAGGCACACAAGGCACACAAGACAAGCCCTTAGGGTTTAAGGCCAGCATGGGGTCTGGGTAGTACCCTCTTGAAGTTGGTGGGTTCAACCTGTCCTAACCAAAGTAACCGGGTTCTAAGGTTCCCAATATCACGGGATTGCTTTCATTGTTCATCGTTTCGATTTAGCCACTGAACTGGCGACCGAAATATTCCAGGAAAGCAACCCTCAATTGAGTGTAGTATCGAGTATCAACCAACCTCGGACTGCACCAAAGTCAGTTATCTCACTACCCTAAAGAGGCCAAGATAGTTCAATTAAGGTTCCTAAGGTCTGTTGATGCTTCACGACACCACGCGGAGGCCCCGTACTCTCCTTGACTGAACTCAAGGGTTACCGGTACACACCAAAGTGCCACATCAACGTAGCAGACTGTTTCAACCATGTCGGTATACCCCGCACAGTTCCCTCACAGCCTTGTTGCTACTTTCTAAGAAGGTATCCCCCAGATCCGGGTTAGGATCTATAGAACTCCCAAGACAGTCCCACAATTTAAAGCAAACAAGGAAAGCAATTGAAAACACAGTTATGAACTAACCCTAAGGTACACCTCACTTTATAAGACTATCCCCAGCAGAGTCGCCAGTTCTGTGATCGGTGGATCTGGAACTGACTGTTTAACGCTGGTTCGCGAAATGTCGCGGAAGCAAGAGTCGCCACCGTCTTTTATTTTCTCCAAATGGAAAGGACAAAAGCACAGAAAAATTCCTTATAGAGATTGCTCTCGGTTCGGGAGGTAGATTATAGAAAGGGAAGGTGTTAGCACCCTTTCTATCCATGGTTATCCATGGGCTCTTAGATACTTGCTCATTGTGTTTTCCAAAATTGTTTGTTTGCTTTTCAATGTGGGTTTTTAAAAAAGTTTCTTTGAAAATTTCAGTTCGACTCTTGTATCAGTCCTCAAGAGTGTTTGAAAAATTGCTTTCGAAAGCTTTTTGAAAAGGTGTCGGTGTGAAAAGTATTTTTGATTTGTTTTGAAATTTAGAGCAAGTATCTAGAGTCGTCTACCTACCCTAAGGAATTCGTCTGTGTAAATGTCCTTTAAAGTAGTGCCATCCCACCATTGAGAGGTAGGTAGCACCACCGTTGGAGGTGTTCGGGTCAATTCGAGGTTCGGGACATGGTGATCACCAGAGCAATGGGAAGACACCTTAGAAGCTACCCTCATGCCAGGTTCCCGGATCATGAGGACTTACTAAGACATCCTCTACTCGACGATCACCTTTCGAGGCAAGGCAACAGTGAGGCGTACCCTAGGGGTGGTGTGTGCGAATTGTGTGTCATGTTTCAGTTATTTTGCCTTGTCATGTTCATTGTGATCTACGCTTGATTTTAGTTAAGTCCATTCATTCTTTCATGCTTTGTTTATCAGTTAATATTTGCGGGAAAAGTAAATTCTAAACTATTACAAATGGCGCGGGTCCACATCGCCAAAATTAAACCGGACCCGATTTGACGGAAAGTAAATAAAGCAAAAGAAATAAAAGTGCGAGAAGTTTAAGTTACAACGCTTTGGGAGAGATACATAATGAATTAAGCAATAAAATAAATACGCAAATTAAACAATTAAAAATAAAACTAGGGCGTTGGACCCTTTTGCAAAATATTTAAAGTTAATGAATTAATTAATTAGAATTAATGAGGAATTAAAATTAAAGAAAAAAAAGAATGTTTTTGGTATTTTATGTTTTTTTATGATTTAAGAAAAAAAAGAATTAATTAAAACTAAAAATTGGATGTAAACCCTAATTCTAATTGTTTTTTAAACTTATTAAAAATGTTGAAGTTTTTAACCTAATTTAACCTAAGTTATTTATGTACAATTAATTATGAAAATAATAAATAAATAAGTATCATGATAAAAAAGAAAAATTAAAAGGAATGAAAATCCTAATTAAACCTAATTCTACTTTTTTTGTATTTTTGTTATTAAAAGGAATTAAAATTGTAACCTATTTTAAACTAAATTTATTTACAAGCATTTATTTAGAAAATAATTAAAATAAAATAAATATTATATTTTTCTCTTTTTTCTGATTTTTGTGTATTTTATAATTTGTAAAGAAAAAAAAAATTAATTAAAACAAGTAAAGAAAATATAATAGCAATTAAAAATAAAATAAGAAAAAATATGGAGAAGGCCAACCAGGGGGGGGTGGAAGTCCCCAAAGTGGAGGCGTGGATCCAGTAAATTGAGCCCAATAACATTCAGATCCGTTGACTTTCCAGGCACCATGTGGCTCGTTTGACTAGGGTTCAAGGTGTGCTTCCAATCTGAGCCCTTGATCTGCATCCCTTGGACGCGTGGACCTTTGGATTTTGAGGCGTATGGTGTGCCTTAAGGTCGTGCCTGCATATGATTATTAATGGAAAAATAATATGAAATTATTCAGACCTGGGACTCGAACCCAGGTCTTGGGCATTGCAAGGGTGAACGTCTACCACTGAAGCGCTTGAATCACTTTTAATATATAACGGTTAATAAATATAATAAAAGAAAAGAGAGTTAGTAGCCCCAACGCGCGCGAAATTTGAAACTAGCCAGTCACGTCTCGCCACGATGTCGTCGTCTCCATCATCCTGAAAAACAAACAACATAAGCAACGGTTTTTACACCGTTGCAGAAAAGGTCTTTACAGAAAATAGCGATTAGCGTTAGGGCCATCATAAATTAGGCGCAATAGTTGTTTTGTGATCGTTTGAACATTCTGAAGCCAATGGTGGTGGTCTTGAGGGTTAATTTTCCCTTATTGCAAAAGCCCCAAAATTACAACCTGTAAACCCTAGAAATCGCGCATGGTAGAATCACATATGATGCATAATAATCCAATTAAATACAATGGTTAGCTTTAAAACTTTGTTATGAATATGAATCAAGTAATATATTTCACAAATAACGCATAGAATGGAATGTATGATTATGCAATTCGTTTGATACAGTTCTGGTTCCAGGTACCGATTCTTGGAGTTTTGATGGTGGTTTCTGATTGGAATGTGTTCAGCAGACCACAAGGAAGCTTTTGGAATCAATATTAGGACTTGAATCAATCTCTAACAATGAATTCAGATTTGAGTTTTGTGGCTATTTTTTCAAGTTTGTATCTTGGTCTTTTGCGCAGCCTAGGGTGTCCAAGAATTAGGTTTGTGATTCTGATTATGTAGTGAAGCTTTTAGGTTAAGAAAACTCAATAAAATCCAAGGCATTCATTGTTTTGCATATTTGATTTCCTTAAGATCTTTTTGAATCTTTTTCATGTGCATTTTTGTTCAATCATGCTCAAATCAACCAAATCTTGCCATATTGGGATGTGCACGAGATCTTGACCTTAAAACATGTATAAAAAGATTTTTTAGGTCAAGTTTTATATTTCCCACCTATTTATATAATTTAAATGAATTAATATGAATAATAATTCAAATAAATAAATAAAAAATGAGAAAATACTTCCCTTTGGGCCAAGTGGTCGTGCACATGCTTGGAATGATGAATCATGGAAGAAAAATGGGCCCATTAGCAAATTTAGGTCATTTGAAGTAAAGTTGACTTTTCAAAATTCCCAAACATTTCCCAACTTCCACAAGGCATAACTTGCTCAATTGTTAAGCTTTTCACATGTTCTTGGACATTTTGGAAAGGTCTTTGAGTCCTTTAACCAATGCATTTGGTCCCATGCCATTTTGATTTACCAATCTCAAGTTATGGCCTTTGACTTAAAGTCCCTTTTTGTTGACTTTTGAAAATGACCTATAATGTTGAAATTGATAACTTTTTGTGAGAGCATTTCTTGGACTTGAAGTATGAAGATGAGTTGTAGGAAATGTCTTTCTCTTCAAAATGAGCTTTGGATGGAATTTTTCTGATAATCCATGTGAAAGTTATGCCCTGGTCAATTTCAGTTGACTTTTTCAGCTGTCCAAATATAGTAACTTTTGCATCTTTGATGATTTCTGAGCCAAATTTTGAGAATCATGATCAAGCATTGATCAAATGATGTTTGTGGCTTCAAAATGATATGTTGACCAAAAATTTGGACTTTTGACTGTCAAATGACCATTTTGCCCCTACAGTTGACTGTGGTGCAATCTAGGGTTTTGACTGTGCAATTTTGAGCTGAATGCCTTGAAACTTGATATGAGAATACTTGACCATATTTGTAAGCATATGAGACTTGATTGGACCTTTGAAAACTTCATTTTCTTGATCAGAACCCAAACCCTAGTTTTGACTGTATAGGAGACAGTTGAACTGCATAACCCTTGGGGAATTTTGTGACCTGACTTGGCAAGTTCTTGAAGAATATGGGAGGGCAAATTTTGGGGTGCAACACCATGCCAGGGCCTATCCCATATAAGTCCAACAAGACAATACCTTGGAATTATGGAGGAGAGATCTTCTACCACGGTGTTAAGCAGATTGAATCAGTCGAAGAAGGTTCCGATGAAGAAACTCCTGACATAGGAAATATTGCAGGGACAAGTAAGATAACTCGTAGTGGAAGAATCTTCTCTCCGGAGATTGCTCCTCCAAGGGAAGTCTTCGGACCCTCAAGTGCTCGTGTGCCAGTCAAGATATCTATACGAAGCCCAGTGATTGAAGAAATTTTTACTCCCGAAGTTGTACCCTCTGATGTTACTGCTGATAAAGGTAAGGGGATCCAAGAAGCACCCGTCAGGACGAGGGCTCAGACTTTGGTTATCCCCGAGACCACCCAAAAGGAAATGGAGGAAATCTTAAAGATAATCAAGAAGAGCGACTATGATGTCGTAGAACAACTGGGGCAAACCCCTTCAAAAATCTCCATGCTGGCTCTATTGCTCTGTTCCGAGGCTCATGCCAAAGCCTTGATCAAATTCCTGAAGACGGAGCACGTGCCTCAAGAAACTTCTGTGGATAAGTTTAAAGAGTGTGTAGCCAGCCTAACCGCCGACAATGGTCTTGGCTTCTCTGATGCCGATATAACATCTAAGGGAAGAAAGCATAATGATGCGCTGCATGTTTCAGTCGAGTGCAGAGGGACCACACTTGATCATGTTCTGGTTGATACCGGGTCGTCTTTAAATGTCCTACCAAAGAAAGCATTGGACAGATTGGACTGTGAGGGTTTGACCTTAAAGCCCAGTGTTGTACCCCAAAATTTTCCCTCCCATATTCTTCAAGGTTTGCTAAGATCATGCTTCAAAATCTCCCAAGGGTTGCACAGTCCAATTGCCTCCCAACATTCAAAAATTAGGGTTTTGGTGCTGGCAAAGAAATTGAAGTTTCCAAGGGTCCAATCAAGTCCCACATGCCCATATACATTGTCAAGCATCCATATGTTAAGTTTCAAGACTCACAGCATCAAATTGCACAGTCAAAAACCCTAATTGCTTCACAGTCAACTGCAGGGGCAAAATGGTCATTTGACAGTCAAAAGTCAAAATTTTTGGTCAACATCTTATTTTGAAGCCACAAACATCATTTGATCAATTCTTGATCATGATTCTCAAAGCATGGCTCAAAAAGTCTCAAGATGCAAAAGTTTCTATTTTTGGACAATTGAAAAAGTCAACTGCAAATTGACCAGGGCATAACTTCCACATGGTTTATCAGAAAAATTCCATCAAAAGCTCATTTTGAAGAGAATGACATTTCCTACAACTCATCTTCACACTTCAAGTCCAATAAATTCTTTCACAAAAAGTTATCAATTTCAACATTATAGGTCATTTTCAAAAGTCAACAAAAAGGCACTTTAAGTCAAAGACCATAACTTGAGATTGGTAAATCAAAATGACATGGGACCAAAGGCATTGGTTAGAGGACTTCAAGTCCTTTCCAAAATGTCAAAGAACATGATCAAATCTTAAAAATTGAGCAAGATATGCCTTGTAGAAGTTGGGAAATTTTTAGGAATTTTGAAAAGTCAACTTTGCACAAAAGGCTTCAAAATTGCTAATGGGCCTCAATTTCTTCCATGAATCATTACCCAAAGGCTATGCACGACCCATTAAGCTAAAAGGGAGTTATTTTCTTATTTTTAATTAATTAATTTAATTTTTAATCTTATTAATTCATTTAATTAAATTTAATTATGAGAAAAATACTAAACAATGGTTTTAAATCCTTTTTGTGCAGCAAATCCTTCCATTATGAGATAAATATTTTGTGCACCTTCTCAAGGGAACAAAATCTTCCATAATTGGCATAATTGGCATGGAAAAAGATTGAAAAAGATTGGATTGGAAATCAAATAGTGAATCATTAAATCAATGGACTTTGGGCTGGTTTTTTAACCTAATTCTATCCACATACATATGCAAGACTGAAACCTAATGCAACATACACAGAAGCTGCGCAGGAAACAAAGAACAAACTTGCAATTTTGGCCAAAAAACCTTGAAACTATTTTCATATCTAGAGCACGATTCAAAGCTCCTAACGCATTCCAATACATTGCCAAGGGATCCAGGAAGCTTTTGCAATCGAAACCAAGTCTCCACGCACAAGGAATTGGTAGAACAGAATTGCTTTCCTTTCAAAATTGTCCATAATCGTGTTTTAATTTCCATGCATGATTCATGATTTTTAACTGTGGATTTATACTAACAATGACATTCTGAAGCTAATGGTACCATTCAATTGAAGAATGGCTGCCTAAATAGGAATTCACCATGGACGTGTTCTAGGGTTTTAGAAGTTTTAAATTAGGGTTTCCCTCATGTGGAAAAATTAGGCCTTAAAACCTATGCCAATGGAATCAGGACATCCAGACGAAGCCAATCCACACCTCGCGCCCTCTTTATATTTGACTATCGTCTAATCGCTATTTTTGTAGGTCTGGTTTAGTGGGGGTTTAAAACCCCCGCTATTTGCTTTTATTTACAGGGAAAAGATGAAGACGAAGCCTATGTGTCCAAGCGTGAGTGGAGGATTCAAATCCTGGCGCGCGAATTTTTGTTGACACCACTAACCATTGTTTTCATATATTATATTTTCCAATCACTATGTTAACAAATACGCGCGTTGGTTCAGTTGGCAGTTGAGTTGTCATGCAGGTACTGGGACCTGGGTTCGATTCCCAGGTCCCCTCTCACATTTCATAATTTTGGCATTAACATGTTTCCATGCAGCATCTCCTTCAAAGACCACAATACGCCTTCACATCCAAGCCTGCCAAGTGTCCCTGATGGTCAATCCAAAGGCCAGAATGTGCAGTCTACCATACACGCTAGTCAACCACTCTGCACGCAAGCGCTGGAAAGTCAAAAAGGGCCTGATTCAATGGGCCAAATTACTCTACAAAGACCTCCAAATTGGGCCAAATACCCCCCTTTGTTTGTATTCTATTCTTCTTTCTAATTTTCTTCTTTCTTTTTAATTCGTTTTTTAATTTGTTTTAATTATTTTAGTTAATTCACAAAAATAATTTTTATAATATAAAAACCAGAAATCAAAAATTGTAATATATTTAATTATTATTATTTCACCATTAATTTATTTTGTAAATAAATTTTAATAATCAATTTAGTTTAATTTAGGGTTTTCAATTTTAATCTTTTCTTAAATAACTAAAATATGTAGAAATTAGGGTTTTTAGCATTTTTATCCTTTTTCTTAATAAATAATTTTTTCTTATTATCATTATTATTAATTACTAATTTATTTTGTAAATACCCATGTAATTAATTAATTAGTGTAAATTAGGTTAAACTTGAATACTTTTCATAAATAATTAAAAACAACTTAGAACTAGGGTTTCATTTAACTTCTAATTTTAATTAATTTTCTTTATTCCCATTAAATACCAAAAAAACCAAAAAAACTAAAAAACATTCTTTTCCTTTTATTAAATAATTAATTGGACTTTAATTTAATTTAATTTCATGCAAAGGGTCAAAACCCTCGGACGTCCTAATTTTAATTCTTTTCACGCATTATTTCTTTCGATCATTATGTAACTGTTTCTCAGATGTAATAGTAATTAGGTTTATCTTTCCGTCTTTACTTTCCGCATCTTTATCAAAAAACGGGTCTTTGTATTTTGGCGATGTATAGACCCGCGCCTTGTAATAGCGTAGGATTTTACTTTCCGCATTTAAATTTCCGCACTTTTAAATTATAAATCGCATGAAAGAATGAATGGCCTAAATTAAAAACAATGCGTAGCTCACCAAATGCATGACAAGATAAAACATAACTGAAAACAACACACAAATTCACACACCACTCTTAGGGTACGCCTCACTGTTGCCTTGCCCTTGAAACGTGGTTGTCGAGTATAAGACGTTTTAGTAAGTCCTTATATCCATGACCCATGGCATAAGGGTAGCTTCTAAGGTGTCCTACTATTGCTCTGGTGACCACACTGTCCCTACAAACGAATTGACCCGAACACCTCCAACGGTGGTGCTACCTACCTCTCAATGGTGGGATGGCACTACCTTAAGGACATTTACACAGCCTAATTCCTTAGGGTAGGTAGATGACTCATAGATACTTGCTCTAATTCAAAACAAATCAAAACTTCTTTTCACACCGACACTTTTCAAAAAGCTTTCAAAACAATTTTTCAAACACTCTTGAGGACTGATACAAGAGTCGATCTGAAATCTCTAAACGAAACTTTTTTCAAACTCACTCACAATTGAAAAGCAAACAAACATTTTGAAAACACAAATGAGCAAGTATCTAAGAGCCCATGGATAACCATGGATAGAAAGGGTGCTAACACCTTCCCTTTCTATAAATCTACCTCCCGAACCGAGAGACAATCTCATAAGGAATTTTGCTGTGCTTTTGTCCTGTCCATGTTGGAGAAAATAAAAGACGGTGGCGACTCTTGCTTCCGCGACATTTCGCGAACCAACGTTAAACAGTCAGTTCCAGATCCACCGATCACAGAACTGGAGACTCTGCTGGGGAAGATTATTTTAAAGTGAGGTGTACCTTAGGACTAAGATCACTTGTGTTTTCAATTGTCTGAATTGTTTGCTTTAAATTGTGGGTACTGTCTTGGGAGTTCTATAGATCCTAACCCGGATCTGGGGATACCTTCTTAGAAAGTAGCAACAAGGCTGTGAGGGAACTGTGTAGGGTATACCGACATGGTTGAAGCAGTATGCTATGTTGATGTGGCACTTTGGTGTGTACCGGTAACCCTTGAGTTCAGTCAAGGAGAGTACGGGGCCGCCGCGTGGTGTCGTGAAGCATCAACTGACCTTAGGAACCTTAATTGAACCATCTTGGCCTCTTTAGGGTAGTGAGATAACCGACTTTGGTGCAGTCCGAGGTTGGTTGATACTCGATACTACACTCAATTGAGGGTTGTTTTCTTGGAATATTTCGGTCGCCAGTTCAGTGGCTAAATCGAAACGATGAACAATGAAAACAATCCAATGATATTGGGACCCTTAGAACCCGGTTACTTCTGATAGGACAGGTTGAGCCCACCAACTTCAAGAGGGTAATACCCAGACCCCATGCTGGCCTAAACTCTAAGGGCTTGTCTTGTGTGACTTGTGTGCCTTATCATGTTATCCCTTGTGAATATTTGTGGTGTGTTTAATCATAGCATCATGACATCATACATCATCATATGCATTGACTAACCATTGCAGAGGTTCGAATCTTCATCTTTGTTCTTGTTTTGTAGGACATGGAAACTGTCCGCAGAAAGATAATTCAGATCAGCCTTGTAAGGATCCCTCCTCAGCTTAAGGAACTTATATCCAGGATTCCCGAGAGCTCTTCTTTCAGTGAGAGGCATGGAAGACTCATCAGCTTGGTCAACACCAACATTGAGGAAGATATGATAAAGGTCCTCTTCCAGTTCTTTGATCCTCTGGACCACTGCTTTACCTTCCTGGATTACCAACTGGTGCCTACATTGGAAGAGTTCTCCCGGCTTCTGAAGATCCCTATCCTTAGTCAACTACCCTACAACGGTACGGAAAAGGAACCCAAACTTGAAGAGATTGCTAAAGCACTACGCCTACAACCATCTGACCTCATGGGACATTGGGAAGTTAGAAGTGGTATCAAAGGGTTCTTAGCCAGGTTTCTGTTTGAGAAGGCCCAAGAATGTTGGAACTCCCTTGACCTGCAAGCCTTTGAAGAAGTTGTGGCTCTCCTTGTCTATGGATTGGTGTTGTTCCCGAATCCCGATCAGCTTATAGATATCAGCGCTGTCCAGATCTTCATGTCCAGGAATCCTATACCTACGTTGCTTGGGGACATCCTTCACTCATGTTACACTCGAACCATGAGAAAAAGAGGTGTTCTCATGTGCTGCACTCCTCTCCTGGGAAGGTGGTTTATTTCGCACCTTCCACAATCAATCTTAAAGAATGAGCGGGGTTTGAGATGGTCACAACGATTGATGACTCTTACACATGCAGATATACATTGGTGTTCTCGGTCCAGAGAAGATGTCACTATCATTGATCGTTGCGGGGAGTACCCTAATGTTCCTTTACTTGGAATCAGAGGAGGTATTACTTACAACCCGTGTCTGGCTAGGAGACAGTTTGGTTATGCTCGGAGGGACGGCCCTCATGGCATGTTAATTCCTGACATAGTTTTTGACTTCGACAACGATGCACAAGGACTTCGCCAGAAATTTATCAGAGCTTGGAGGATGCCCAGTAAGATAGACAGCAAGACACTGGGGCACAGGAATTCCATCCCGTTGGAGCCTTATCTCAAGTGGTTATGGGCCCGCTCCCAGAAGCTAGTAATGCCTTATCCTCATGTTCTCCCGGTGATCAAAGAGCCAGTTTTGGAAGGAGAGGTGTCCTACACCATTCAACATCCTGATATGCCTACATCCTGGGAAGAAATGCAGAAGAGTTAGATCCAGCTTAAGGAAGAACGGAATTCTCTTGAGACCAGTCTACATGCTAGTGAGAAGAAGGTCTTGGAGCTAACCCGCCTACTGCACGAGGAAAGGAATCTCAATACTTACATTGCTCCGAAGAGGATGCGTAGTGTCTTTTGGGATTGATTTGCTTTGTAATGTTTGCCCATGAGGCTTTGATGTACCAAACAATTATTTTCTTAATGATAACGTGTGTTCCTTTTTGTCTACAACAAATTTGAACTTTCGAACCCTTGAATGCATTGCATAAACACATATCATGCATCATGTGCATAGCAGGTACTCTTCTTTTCAGGTTGCTTACTGTTCTTCGCTGTTTATTTCAGCATCATGAACCCTGAATCATCTACCGAGCAGTCTATCAAGGCCCTTCAGGCTCAGAACGCCCAATTTCAAGAGCTGATCATGGGTTTGGCCCAAGGTCAAGAGGAGCTGAAGGCTTTGCTGGTTAGGAAGAAGAAGAAGAAGAGAACTGTTCTATTCAACGCTGGCCGGAGGTTTGGTAACACACTGCAGAATGAGGAAGCTGGTTCTTCTGTAGGCAAAGACAGTCCCCAGGGGGAAGGGCTCCAAGTCCGGTGGTCTCTGACAACGAGACTGACTTTAATGAGGAGCAGTATCCTCCAGCTGAAGACAAATACAAGCAGTTGGAAGACCGGCTGAATGCCATGGAAATTCAACAAGTGCCTGGTTTAGATTTCGGAGACTTGGGTTTATCTTCTGGTGTGATCATCCCGCACAAGTTTAAAGCACCATCTTTCGCAAAGTATGACGCGGCGTCCTGCCCTAAGCTGCACCTCAGATCTTATGTGCGGAAGATTCAGCCGTATACAGTGGACAAGAACTTGTGGATCCACTTCTTCCAGGAGAGTCTTTCAGGGACTCATCTCGAATGGTTCTATCAGCTGGATGGAACCAAGGTTCGTAACTGGGAGGAGTTGGCTACTGCTTTTTACAAGCAGTATCAATATAATGCCGACCTTGCTCCTACACGTACCCAACTTCAGGGTATGTCGCTAGGATCGGGAGAAGGTTTTAAAGAGTATGCGCAGAAGTGGAGGGACCTGGCTGGCAGGGTGCAGCCGCCATTAACCGACCGTGAGCTAGTGGATATGTTCTTGGGGACCCTATCTGGGCCGTTCTTTAATCATCTTATTGGTAATTCGCCTGCAGGGTTCACTGATCTCATTCTGACTGGGGAAAGGATAGAGGCTGGTATGAAATCAGGAAAGATTCAGAAAGGTGCGTCCTTAAGTTCTAAGAAGAAACCTTTTAAGAAGGAGGCAAATGCCGTGTATGGGCCTAGGAGGCAAGACAAATCAGAGCGCCGCCAATCTGTCAACGCGGTGGTGATTGCTAAGCCTGCTGCCGCTCCTCGGCAACCTAACCAACCAAGGGGTGAGAGACCCAGAAGAGAATTCACTCGGCTGAGTATGACCTTGTCACAAATCTTGCCGCAATTACTATCGACCAACTTGGTGACCCTCAGAGAGGCTCCGAAGGTTGTGAACACTGCATCTCCTAAATATAATCCAAATGCCCGCTGTGCTTATCACTCCGATAGCCCGGGGCATTCTACTGATGATTGCTGGGCCCTAAGGAATAAGGTTCAAGACCTTATTGATGCGAAGGAAATACAATTTGAGGCGCCTGAGAGGCCAAATGTTGTGACTGCTCCTATGCCCCAACATGGAGTAAATGCCATTGATGAAGACTTGTATGCCGTTTCTGTGAATGATGTAGCTACCCCTCTGTGGACTGTTAAGAGGAACCTGCTGCTGGCCGGTTTATTTCCGGGTTGTAGCAAGGGTTGCCTTCTGTGTGCTGTTACCCCTGCTGGTTGTCCGTTGCTGAAGTTAGGCATCCAAAGCCTGATGGACAGCAAAGAGATTCTGTTCAAGAAGATCGTTGTTCCTTGTGTTCCCTCTGAAGAAGTATCTGTCGTTACAATTTTCAACAATCCAATCAAGGCTCCCCCGAGGAAGCCAGTTAAAATCATGTCTGTTGCACCAATTATTATTACTGTTCTGGGGCCCCTCCCCTATGAATCTGACAAGGCTGTCCCATGGCACTATGGGGCAGATGTATACGTACTTGGAGTGAAGCAGGAGTTCAACACCGGTACCAGCATCAGCAATATCACCGGTCCAGCTAAAGTTACCCGCAGTGGCAGGCTCTTCTCGCCTGACATTGCGCCACCAGTTATTCAAAGACCTCTCATTATAACACCTGCAAGTGCGCCCGTTTCCACTACTGATCCAGTTGCTTCCCCTGCTGCCGAGTCATCTAATACTCAGGGAAAAGGGATTGATGATGAGCCTGCCCGGATGGAGGCACCAAAGTCTGTGAATGTTGAAGCCTCCCAGCAAGAGATGGAGGAAATTCTTAAGATAATCAAGAAGAGTGACTTCAATGTCGTTGAACAGCTGGGGCATACCCCCTCCAAGATCTCTATGCTCTCATTGCTGCTGTGCTCAGAGGCCCATGCCAAGGCCCTGATTTCATTTCTGAAGAAGGCCCATGTGCCACAAGAGACCTCTGCAGATCAATTCACTGACTGTGTGGCCAATTTGACAGCTGACAATGGTTTGGGTTTCTCGGATGCTGATCTCACCGCTAAGGGAAAGAACCACAATGATGCCCTGCATGTCTCCATTGAATGCAGGGGCACTACTCTTGCGCACGTGTTGGTGGACACCGGTTCTTCCCTGAATGTATTACCCAAGAAGGCCTTAGACCGGTTGGACTGTGAGGGCCTGGAGTTGAAGCCTAGTAACATCATTGTCCGAGCCTTTGACGGATCGAAGAGGATGGTTCATGGTGAGGTAGACATTCCTATTCGTGTTGGTTCTCAAGTATTCGACTCAACTTTCTATGTGATGGATATTCTTCCATCTTATTCCTGTTTACTGGGTCGACCTTGGATTCACAAAGCTGGGGCAGTGACTTCCACTCTACACCAGAAGCTCAAGTATCCTGTCAGAGGGAAGATTGTTACTGTGCAGGGGGAGGAAGAATACATGGTTAGTCATCTGAATTCCTTCCAGTATATTGAGATGGACGGGGAGTTTATTGAAACCCCCTTTCAACATTTTGAAGAGGTACCTCCAACATTGGCAGCAATAGAAGCAGTAACTGAAGAGGGTTCTCCTTTGAAGATGGCCTCCTTAAAGGACGCCCGGGCTGTAATTGAGAAAGGTGAATGTGCTAACTGGGGCAGGCTCTCTGATTTCACTCCTAAAACTGACAAGTTTGGACTGGGTTTTACTGCAGAGGCTCAGAGGGCGGTACGCAAAGCAAAGATCGGAAGACCTCCTGTGCTCATCACCAATCCAGGAGTGAATGCTATTGGGGATGAAGACGAAGTGGAAGAATCAGAGTTTGATAGCTGGATCTACCCGACGACCGACGGTGGACTGACCAATTGGACCGCAAAAGATCATATACCTGTTACTTTTGTTACGCAGTAATGAATTCCTTTGTTTCTTTAATTTGTAATAAACAATAAATTGAAACTTTATGGCCCGGTGTCTTACCCGGGGCACCGTGGCTTCATTTGTGAGGGCTTATTAATTGTCATTTACATATATCATGAATAAAGACATTGGACGTTTTTCGCATTTCAAATCTTGCGCTCCCTTTCTTTCTTTCTTTCTTTATATTGCAAAACAGCTATATTTATACACACTCACCCATACAGGTTTCAATCCACTCTGGATCTCACTGGTAACGACTCTGCTACTGCCAGTTATGACTTCGAAAATCCGATCAACTTAGCCGAAGACGAAGGTGAAGATGATTGCGAAGTGCCTGGCGAGCTTGAAAGACTGCTACTCCAGGAAGAGAGGGCCATTCAACCACATGAAGAGCCAGTGGAAACGATAAATCTGGGTACTGAGACAGATAGAAAGGAAGTCAAGATTGGTGCTAATCTGGAGCTCAGCGTAAAACAACGGTTGATTCAGATGTTGCATGATTATGTGGAGATCTTTGCCTGGTCCTACGAAGACATGCCTGGGTTGGATACTGACATTGTGGTCCATCATTTGCCTACCAAGGAAGACTGCCCTCCGGTTAAGCAAAAGGTCCGCCGTATGCGTCCAGAGATGTCTGAGAAGATCAAAGCTGAGGTTATGAAGCAATTCGATGCCGGGTTTCTTGCAGTGACTTCTTACCCTCAGTGGGTTGCCACGTGGTGCCAGTGCCGAAGAAAGACGGTAAGGTCAGAATGTGTGTTGACTACAGGGATCTGAACAGGGCCAGCCCCAAGGATGACTTCCCCCTACCTCACATTGATGTTCTGGTTGATAATACTGCTCAGCACAAGGTATTCTCCTTCATGGATGGTTTTTCAGGTTATAATCAGATCAATATGGCTCCTGAAGATATGGAAAAGACTACATTTGTTACTCAGTGGGGCACCTTCTGCTACAAGGTCATGCCGTTCGGGTTGAAAAATGTCGGGGCAACCTACCAACGTGCCATGGTTGCTTTGTTTCATGACATGATCCACCATGAGATTGAAGTGTATGTCGACGATATGATTGCAAGGTCTCAAACTGAGGAGGAACACCTTGACCATCTGCAAAAGTTGTTTGACCGTCTGAAGTTGTACAAGCTGAGGTTGAACCCGAACAAGTGCACCTTTGGGGTAAGATCTGGAAAGTTGCTAGGCTTCGTCGTGAGCGACAAGGGTATTCAAGTGGACCCTGCCAAGGTTAAGGCTATTCAAGAGATGCCAGTTCCCAAGACAGAGAAAGAAGTCAGAGGCTTTCTAGGACGTCTGAATTACATTGCCCGGTTCATCTCACACCTAACTGCTACTTGTGAACCAATCTTCAAGCTGCTGAAGAAAGATCAGGTAGTACGTTGGAATGATGAATGTCAGGCCGCTTTCGACAAAATCAAAGAGTATCTCCAAGAACCACCCATCCTTATGCCACCGGTTGAAGGGAGACCTCTGATACTATACCTGACAGTGCTTGACAGCTCAATGGGGTGTGTGCTGGGGCAGCATGACGAGTCTGGCCGAAAAGAGCACGCCATTTATTACCTTAGCAAAAAGTTTACCGACTGTGAGACCCGATACTCACTGCTCGAGAAAACTTGCTGCGCTTTGGTATGGGCTGCTCGCCGGCTGAGACAGTATATGCTGACTCACACTACCTTGTTGATCTCAAAGATGGATCCAATAAAGTACATATTTGAAAAGCCTGCTCTGTCTGGGAGAATAGCAAGATGGCAAATGATCTTGACGGAATACGACATCCAGTATACGACTCAGAAAGCTATCAAGGGAAGTGTATTGGCCGACCACTTAGCACACCAGGCAGTAGATGACTACCAGTCAATGAAATTTGAGTTTCCAGACGAGAGTATCATGATAGTGACTGATTGTGAAGTACCTGGACCGGATGAAGGACCTGAGGAAGGATCCCGATGGTCTATGCACTTTGACGGAGCCTCCAACGCTTTGGGTAACGGTATCGGCGCTGTGATCATATCCCCTCAAGGCACTCATACTCCGCTTACTGCCCGACTATGTTTCAACTGCACCAACAACATGGCGGAGTATGAGGCATACATCATGGGTCTTCAAGCTGCGACCGACTTAAGGATTAAGTTTCTGAGTGTCTTCGGAGATTCCGCTCTCGTGATCAATCAGATCAAAGGCGAGTGGGATACGAAACATCCGAATCTTATTCCTTACAGAGAATGTGTGTTGACGTTGATCCCCCATTTCACGGAGATAACCTTTGAACACTTCCCAAGAGAGGAGAATCAGCTGGCGGACGCGTTAGCTACGATGTCTTCTATGTTCAAAGTCAAATGGGACAATGAGGCTCCCCGGGTCATTATCTGGAAACTGGACGAACCGGCATACTGTTGTGATCTTGAGGCTGAGGTAGTGACTGAAAAACCCTGGTACCGTGAGATGAAGAGATACTTGGAAGCTCAGGAATACCCTGAAGGTGCATCTGTCAACGACAAGAAGTTTCTGAGAAGGTTCGCTACAAAGTTCTTCCTTAGCAATGGCATTCTATACAAGCGAAACCATGATTCGACCTTACTGCGTTGTGTGGATAAGACTGAAGCAGAAAGGATCATGGCAGAGCTGCATGAAGGTACCTTCGAAACAAATTCCAGTGGACATACCATGGCAAAGAAGATCCTTCGGGCAGGATATTTTTGGTCCACAATAGAAGCTGATTGTTACCAACATTCTCGGACATGTCACAAATGCCAGATTTATGCAGACAAGATGCACGTTCCTCCAGTTCCTCTGAATGTCTTGACAGCACCTTGGCCATTTGCAATGTGGGGCATAGATATGATCAGTGAGATTAAACCTACGGCATCCAACGGGCATCGCTTCATCCTGGTGGCGATCGATTACTTTA
Organism: Vicia faba; assembly: GCA_948472305.1. NCBI lineage: Eukaryota > Viridiplantae > Streptophyta > Magnoliopsida > Fabales > Fabaceae > Vicia > Vicia faba. The sequence goes on along the minus strand of CATIWC010000819.1, from coordinate 260,528 downwards.
CAAAGTGGGTTGAAGCAGCTTCCTATGCCACTGTAACCAAGAATGTCGTGGCACGGTTCATTCGGCACAACTTGATCTGTCGATACGGCGTCCCAGAAAGGATTATTACGGACAACGGTACCAATCTCAATAACAAGATGATCATTGAGCTCTGCGAGCAATTCAAGATACAGCACCACAACTCTTCTCCTTACCGGCCAAAGATGAATGGGGCTGTAGAAGCAGCGAATAAGAATATCAAAAAGATTGTGCAGAAGATGACAGTGACCTATAAATATTGGCACGAGATGTTATCGTTCGCTCTTCATGGGTACCGTACCTCAGCAAGGACGTCAAGCGGGGCAACTCCCTTTTCTCTGGTCTACGACATGGAGGCAGTCTTACCAATTGAAGTCCAAATACCCTCTCTCCGGATAATGAAGGATGCAGATCTGAGCGAAGATGACTGAATCCAGACTCGACTTAATCAGTTAAACCTGATTGACGAAAAGAGACTCACTGCTATTTGCCATGGTCAAACGTACCAAAAACGGATGATCAGGGCATTTAACAAGAAAGTCAGACCACAAGAGTATCAAGTTGGGGATCTGGTAATCAAACGCATCATCCTTCCACAGAGTGATCCCAGGGGCAAATGGACCCCCCATACGAAGGGCCATTTGTGGTTAAACATGTGTTCTCAGGAGGAGCCATGATCCTAACCACCATGGATGGTGACGACCTTCCTCACCCCGCCAATGCAGACATAGTAAAAAGATACTACGCGTGATAAAAGACCCGCTAGGTTGACATACCTAGGCAAAAATTAGGGCTTCCCGGTGAACCAAAAGGGTTCGGGCAAAATGAGGGATGAAATAAAAAAATCTGTACACCCGGCAAGTCGAAAACCTGAAAAGGCGGCTTGGGCAAAAATGGGTATCCCGGTGGACTGAAAAACCGAAAGGGCGGTCCAGGCAAAAGTTAGGGATTAAAGCGTAATACTATGTCTCATTGGATCACCTTGCATCCAGAATCCGGTATCAACATCAAGTTCAGATAGCATCGATCAGTCAGCTTCATCTTTAATTGAGCAGCAAAGTGATGAGACGCTCGAAGATATAAAGGCGATAGCAGAGTTGGAACCCAGTGGGATTATTCTTTCTTCACACAGCTGTTTTATTTTCCCTTTTTCACAAAATTGTATAAACTCTTTTATTCGGCGGCGTTCTCCTAATAGGACGTCAGCCTCTTGTACATAAACGCCTATTTACAGGCAAATTCAAAAATCAATATAAATTCACTTTTCAGCTAAAATTGCCAATTGTTTTTCCTTTTCTGTTTTGTTTTGCGAAGAACGTCCAAGGTTCAATTTGTGATATATGCATTTGACAATGATTGCTAACTCATAAATGTTTGCATACGAAACAAAGGATCAATTACAGGTAACATTAGAAACAGGGGCAATAATGAGTCGTCTAAGCGATCTAATTGCTCTGCCCACCAAGGTACCAAGGTAAGTTCAGCTGAAGAACGTAACCAAGATATCTTAAATCCCCAGAAAGTGAGCCAGCAAGTCAATACACTCTCCCCAAGCAGATTTATACTGTCAGCCTTAAGGAAATTGGGTATCCCTAGCAGATCTCAACATTCCTCAGCAGAGTATACAAACATTCTTAACAAGCATCCCCGGCAGTCTTGATCTAAGATTGTTCCCCGGCGGTATACCAGACATTCAGTGGAGCCACTTCCCCAGTACATCTCAAAAACTTCCCCAGGAGAGTCCAGTCCAAAGGTTTCCCCAGGAAAATGGAATCCATCTCCCCAGCAGGAAGCTTATCCCCAGTAGATTTTGGAAGCTTGTCACCCGCATAGCACGAACGCTCCCCCGGCTTTATTCAGAAGGTTATTTCCCTACCAGGATATAACTGGGTTATCCTCAGCCAATTGCCACGGAAAGATCGTCCCCGACAAAGTTCTTCCTATCCCCCAGCAGAGTTCATCAATTCCCTCAACATAACCTATCAATGGTATCCCCAGCGGAGTTATCATCATCTCAGCAAAGTACATCTCTTTCCCCACAGAGTTACCTCCCCGCAGAGTAATATATTCTCCAAGTTTATTCCCTAACGGAGTCATCATCTCCTACCGGTATTCTTGCAACTATCATCCCCAGCGGAAACAACGAAACTCTTCTCTTCAACATCAGCCCAGGATTTAACTTCCCGGCACCCGTCAAGGATCTATTTTCCTAGTCAAAAACATATATTCATAAACATCACATCTTCATACATTATAGCATGCACATACGCATCATGAACATACAATCTCACTTATTCTGAGAACATCTCGCATGTCATACATCATGACATTACACACAACTAACGTTTTGTCTTTTCAGGACAAAGGTTAATACAAAGATAATTGCTATCAACGGTCGCAACTAAAGATCCGATTCCTGTATCTCACCAGGGAGAATCTGTTGACGACCAACATTACCAGACTCGATTCCTGTATCTTGCCAGGGCACATCTGAAGGGTTCAAAGATCCGATTCCTGTATCTCGCCAGGGTGTATCTGTTGACGACTAACATTACCAGACTCGATTCCTGTATCTTGCCAGGGCACGTCTGAAGGGTTCGAAGATCCGATTCCTGTATCTCGCCAGGGTGTATCTGTTGACGACCAACATTACCAGACTCGATTCCTGTATCTTGCCAGGGCACGTCTGAAGGGTTTGAAGATCCGATTCCTGTATCTCGCCAGGGTGTATCTGTTGACGACCAACATTACCAGACTTGATTCCTGTATCTTGCCAGGGCACGTCTGAAGGGTTCGAAGATCCGATTCCTGTATCTCGCCAGGGTGTATCTGTTGACGACCAACATTACCAGACTCGATTCCTGTATCTTGCCAGGGCACGTCTGAAGGGTTCGAAGATCCGATTCCTGTATCTCGCCAGGGTGTATCTGTTGACGACCAACATTACCAGACTCGATTCCTGTATCTTGCCAGGGCACGTCTGAAGAGTTTGAGGATCTGATTCCTGTATCTTGCCAGGGTGTATCTGTTGACGACTAACATTACCAGACTCGATTCCTGTATCTTGCCAGGGCACGTCTGAAGAGTTTGAGGATCCGATTCTTGTATCTTGCCAGGGTGTATCTATTGACGACTATATTCTCCAGACTTGATTCCTGTATCTTTCCAGGGCACGTCTGAAGAGTTCGAAGATCTGATTCCTGTATCTTGCCAGGGTGTATCTATTGACGACTATATTCTCCGGATTCGATTCCTGTATCTCGCCAGGGCACGTCTGAAGAGTTTAAAGATTCGATTCCTGTAACCAGCCAGGGCACATCTACGCAAAGAGTTTGAAGGCCAACTCCCGTAACAGACCAGGTATTTGCTTTCTTTCTCAGGTACGCAAGTTCTCGCTAAGGAATCTCTTACGCGATCGACAACCTCCCGATGGAATCTATAAGCCCATCTCTCCCATCCATCAGTCTCCAAATGGCATCTGTAAGCCCATTCCCCGCATCATACTGCTGACACTCTACTATGTGAGTGCAAATTTCTGGGCACTCTAGTGTTCAATCATCTTCCACTTTCGGATTACGAAAGGCACGCCAGCCAATCTACACCCTCAGGTTTAAGAAGATTGAACAGGGGCAACTGTTGTACCCCAAAATTTTCCCTCCCATATTCTTCAAGGTTTGCTAAGATCATGCTTCAAAATCTACCAAGGGTTGCACAGTCCAATTGCCTTCCAACAGTAAAAAATTAGGGTTTTGGTGCTGGCAAAGAAATTGAAGTTTCCAAGGGTCCAATCAAGTCCCACATGCCCATATACATTGTCAAGCATCCATATGTTAAGTTTCAAGACTCACAGCATCAAATTGCACAGTCAAAAACCCTAATTGCTTCACAGTCAACTGCAGGGGCAAAATGGTCATTTGACAGTCAAAAGTCAAAATTTTTGGTCAACATATTATTTTGAAGCCACAAACATCATTTGATCAATTCTTGATCATGATTCTCAAAGCATGGCTCAAAAAGTCTCAAGATGCAAAAGTTTCTATTTTTGGACAGTTGAAAAAGTCAACTGCAAATTGACCAGGGCATAACTTCCACATGGTTTATCAGAAAAATTCCATCAAAAGCTCATTTTGAAGAGAATGACATTTCATACAACTCATCTTCACACTTCAAGTCCAATAAATGCTCTCACAAAAAGTTATCAATTTCAACATTATAGGTCATTTTCAAAAGTCAACAAAAAGGCACTTTAAGTCAAAGACCATAACTTGAGATTGGTAAATCAAAATGACATGGGACCAAAGGCATTGGTTAGAGGACTTCAAGACCTTTCCAAAATGTCCAAGAACATGATCAAAGCTTAAAAATTGAGCAAGATATGCCTTGTAGAAGTTGGGAAATTTTTGGGAATTTTGAAAAGTCAACTTTGCACAAAAGGCTTCAAAATTGCTAATGGGCCTCAATTTCTTCCATGAATCATTACCCAAAGGCTATGCACGACCCATTAAGCTAAAAGGGAGTTATTTTATTATTTTTAATTAATTAATTGAATTTTTAATCTTATTAATTCATTTAATTAAATTTAATTATGAGAAAAATACTAAACAATGGTTTTAAATCCTTTTTGTGCAGCAAATCCTTCCATTATGAGATAAATATTTCGTGCACCTTCTCAAGGGAACAAAATCTTCCATAATTGGCATAATTGGCATGGAAAAAGATTGAAAAAGATTGGATTGGAAATCAAATAGTGAATCATTAAATCAATGGACTTTGGGCTGGTTTTTTAACCTAATTCTATCCACATACATATGCAAGACTGAAACCTAATGCAACATACACAGAAGTTGCGTAGGAAACAAAGAACAAACTTGCAATTTTGGCCAAAAAACCTTGAAACTGTTTTCATATCTAGAGCACGATTCAAAGCACCTAACGCATTCCAATACATTGCCAAGGGATCCAGGAAGCTTTTGCAATCGAAACCAAGTCTCCACGCACAAGGAATTGGTAGAACATAATTGCTTTCCTTTCAAAATTGTCCATAATCGTGTTTTAATTTCCATGCATGATTCATGATTTTTAACTGTGGATTTATACTAACAATGACATTCTGAAGCTAATGGTACCATTCAATTGAAGAATGGCTGCCTAAATAGGTATTCACCATGGACGTGTTCTAGGGTTTCAGAAGTTTTAAATTAGGGTTTCCCTCATGTGGAAAAATTAGGCCTTAAAACCTATGCCAATGGAATCAGGACATCCAGACAAAGCCAATCCACACCTCGTGCCCTCTTTATATTTGACTATCGTCTAATCGCTATTTTTGCAGGTCTGGTTTAGTGGGGGTTTAAAACCCCCGCTATTTGCTTTTATTTACAGGGAAAAGATGAAGACGAAGCCTATGTGTCCAAGCGTGAGTGGAGGATTCAAATCCTGGCGCGCGAATTTTTGTTGACACCACTAACCATTGTTTTCATATATTATATTTTCCAATCACTATGTTAACAAATACGCGCGTTGGTTCAGTTGGCAGTTGAGTTGTCATGCAGGTACTGGGACCTGGGTTCGATTCCCAGGTCCCCTCTCACATTTCATAATTTTGGCATTAATATGTTTCCATGCAGCATCTCCTTCAAAGACCACAATACGCCTTCACATCCAAGCCTGCCAAGTGTCCCTGATGGTCAATCCAAAGGCCAGAATATGCAGTCTACCATACACGCTAGTCAACCACTCTGCACGCAAGCGCTGGAAAGTCAAAAAGGGCCTGATTCAATGGGCCAAATTACTCTACAAAGACCTCCAAATTGGGCCAGATACCCCCTTTGTTTGTATTCTATTCTTCTTTCTAATTTTCTTCTTTCTTTTTAATTCTTTTTTTAATTTGTTTTAATTATTTTAGTTAATTCACAAAAATAATTTTTATAATATAAAAACCAGAAATCAAAAATTGTAATATATTTAATTATTATTATTTCACCATTAATTTATTTTGTAAATAAATTTTAATAATCAATTTAGTTTAATTTAGGGTTTTCAATTTTAATCTTTTCTTAAATAACTAAAATATGTAGAAATTAGGGTTTTTAGCATTTTTATCCTTTTTCTTAATAAATAATTTTTTCTTATTATCATTATTATTAATTACTAATTTATTTTGTAAATACCCATGTAATTAATTAATTAGTGTAAATTAGGTTAAACTTGAATATTTTTCATAAATAATTAAAAACAACTTAGAACTAGGGTTTCATTTAACTTCTAATTTTAATTAATTTTCTTTATTCCCATTAAATACCAAAAAAAACAAAAAAACTAAAAAACATTCTTTTCCTTTTATTAAATAATTAATTGGACTTTAATTTAATTTAATTTCATGCAAAGGGTCAAAACCCTCGGACGTCCTAATTTTAATTCTTTTCACGCATTATTTCTTTCGATCATTATGTAACTGTTTCTCAGATGTAATAGTAATTAGGTTTATCTTTCCGTCTTTACTTTCCGCATCTTTATCAAAAAACAGGTCTTTGTATTTTGGCGATGTATAGACCCGCGCCTTGTAATAGCGTAGGATTTTACTTTCCGCATTTAAATTTCCGCACTTTTAAATTATAAATCGCATGAAAGAATGAATGGCCTAAATTAAAAACAATGCGTAGCTCACCAAATGCATGACAAGATAAAACATAACTGAAAACAACACACAAATTCACACACCACTCTTAGGGTACGCCTCACTGTTGCCTTGCCCTCGAAACGTGGTCGTCGAGTATAGGACGTTTTAGTAAGTCCTTATGTCCATGACCCATGGCATAAGGGTAGCTTCTAAGGTGTCCTACTATTGCTCTGGTGACCACACTGTCCCTACAAACGAATTGACCCGAACACCTCCAACGGTGGTGCTACCTACCTCTCAATGGTGGGATGACACTACCTTAAGGACATTTACACAGCCTAATTCCTTAGGGTAGGTAGATGACTCATAGATACTTGCTCTAATTCAAAACAAATCAAAACTTCTTTTCACACCGACACTTTTCAAAAAGCTTTCAAAACAATTTTTCAAACACTCTTGAGGACTGATACAAGAGTCGATCTGAAATCTCTAAACGAAACTTTTTTCAAACTCACTCACAATTGAAAAGCAAACAAACATTTTGAAAACACAAATGAGCAAGTATCTAAGAGCCCATGGATAACCATGGATAGAAAGGGTGCTAACACCTTCCCTTTCTATAAATCTACCTCCCGAACCGAGAGACAATCTCATAAGGAATTTTGTTGTGCTTTTGTCCTGTCCATGTTGGAGAAAATAAAAGACGGTGGCGACTCTTACTTCCGCGACATTTCGCGAACCGGCGTTAAACAGTCAGTTCCAGATCCACCGATCACACCCAGTAATATCATTGTTAGAGCCTTCGACGATTCTAAGTGGATGGTTCACAGAGAAGTGGACATCCCAATTAAGGTGGGAACAAAAATTTTCAACTCTACATTTTATGTGATGGACATTCGTCCTTCATATTCATGCTTGTTGGGAAGGCCATGGATCCACAACGCTGGGGCAATCACTTCTTCTCTACACTAAATGCTCAAATACCCAGTTCAGGGTAAAATCATAACAATTCATGGTGAGGAGGAGTATATGATAAGCCACCTTAACTCTTTCCGCTATGTGGAGTTAGATGGTGAATTCATAGAAACACCTTTCCAACACTTTGAAGAGGTTTCTCCTAAAGTTGCGACGGCCAAGACAATAACTTCTGTACCTGCAATTACCAAGCCTGTGTCTTGGATGTCATCCCTTAAAGATGCGAAGGCTGTGATCGAGGAAGGAGGAAGTACAGTGTGGGGTCAACTGCCAGATTTTCCTTTCAAGTTAGATAAGTTCGGTTTGGGTTTCACTGCTGCTAGCCAGAAAGCTGTACGTCGCTCCCAGGCTGGGGGACCACCATTAAAGATCACTCATCACGGAGTTCATGCTTTGGAAGATGTTGAAGACGAGAGTAATTTTTAAGACTGGATCTTTCAAACCATTGAAGGAGGACTGAACAACTGGGAGGCGAAAGACTTCATTCCCATTACTTTCATCAATCAGTAATTTATCTTTTGAACATTTTCTGTTGGTCTGTAATAACTATTAAACAATTCGTACACTCTTTTTGCCTTGTGCCTTACCCGGGGCATATAGGTCCATTTGTAAGGGCTTGATTTCTTCATTTTATATGCCATTTTTAATGAATCATGGACGTTTTCATCTATAAACTTTTTTGTTCATTTTCCTTCTTTTTACATTTTATTTTGTTTAAAGGTGGCTATCCCTTACACACACCCACACTTACAAAATGCAGGTACCCATCCACTCCGGATTCCATGGGTAACAATTTTACTATGGCCTTCAGTGATTCTGAAGATTTGGTCAATCATGCCGAATACGAAGGTGATAAAGACTATGAGGTGCCTGGAGAGTTGGCTAGACTTCTACAACAGGAAGAGAAGGCTATTCTGCCCCATGAAGAGTTGTTAGAGACTATCAACTTGGGTACTGCCGAAGACAGGAGAGAGGTTAAAATGGGTGCCAACCTAAAGCCAAATGTCAAAGAGTGCTTAGTTCAGCTATTGAATGAATATGTTGAGATCTTTTCCTGGTCCTATGAAGATATGCCGGGACTCGACACAGATATTGTGGTTCACCGTCTCCCTACAAGAGAAGACTGTCCACCAATAAAACAGAAAGTCCTCCGAATGAGGCCCGATATGTCTGAAAAGATCAAAGCCGAAGTGATGAAGCAGTTCAATTCCGGATTTCTTGCTGTTACTTCCTATCCACAATGGGTTGCTAACATTGTGCCCGTGCCTAAGAAAGATGGCAAAGTGAGGATGTGTGTTGATTACCGAGACTTAAACAGGGCTAGCCCTAAAGATGACTTTCCACTACCGCACATTGACATTTTGGTCGACAACACAGCTCAACATAAGGTATTTTATTTCATGGATGTATTTTCAGGGTACAACCAGATCAAAGTGGCCCCCGAAGACACGGAGAAGACTACTTTTGTTACACAGTGGGGTACCTTCTGCTATAAAGTAATGCCATTCGGACTGAAGAATGTCGGGGCAACCTATCAGCGCGCCATGGTAGCTTTGTTTCATGACATGATACATCATGAGATCGAAGTCTAGGTAGACGACATGATAGCCCATTCACAAACAGAAGAAGAACACCTCGACCATCTGCAAAAGCTGTTTGTCAGATTGAAGGAGTATAAGCTCAGACTGAACCCTAGCAAGTGCACTTTCAGAGTCAGGTCTGGTAAACTCTTGGGATTCATCGTCAGCAATAAAGGCATTGAGGTTGATCCTGCTAAAGTTAAAGCTATACGAGAAATGCCTGCCCCCCACACTGAAAAGGAGGTCAGAGGTTTCTTAGGACGCCTAAACTACATTGCAAGGTTCATTTCTCACCTAACATCTACCTGTGAACCAATCTTCAAGCTGTTGAAGAAAGATCAGGTGGTTGAATGGAATGATGACTGTAAAACTGCTTTTGATAAAATCAAGGAGTATTTTCTAGAGCCTCCTATCTTGATTCCACCCGTCGAAGGAAGGCCGTTAATCATATATCTGACTATTTTGGATAATTCAATGGGGTGCGTACTGGGCCAACATGACGAGTCTGGTCGAAAAGAGCATGCCATTTATTATCTTAGCAAAAAGTTTACCGACTATGAGACTCGCTACTCACTGCTCGAGAAAACTTGCTGCGCTTTGGTATGGGCTGCTCGCCGGCTAAGGCAGTATATGTTGACACATACCACTCTGTTGATTTCTAAAATGGATCCGATCAAGTATATCTTCGAAAAGCCTGCTTTATTTGGAAGAATCGCTAGATGCTAAATGATCCTGACTGAGTATGATATCCAATACAGAACCCAAAAAGCTATAAAGGGGAGTGTACTAGTTGACCATCTAGCTCATCAAGCTGTCGAAGATTACCAATCCATGAAATTCGACTTTCCCGACGAGGACATTATGACATTGGACAACATTGAAAGTAACGGACAGTATGACAGACCTGAACAAGGATCCCGATGGACCCTGTACTTTGATGGTGCTTCAAATGCACTTGGCAATGGTATCGACGCGGTACTTATCTCTCCAGAAGGTTGTTGTTGTACCCCAAAATTTTCCCTCTCTTTTCATCAACATTTTTCTCATCACAAGACTTTTGGAACTCAAGATCAAGTTAGGGTTTGCTCTGCTCAAGACCCCTCCTTGCATTGTTGACCCAAATTAGGGTTTCAGTTTGCACAGGGATGTTTTGACCTAAAATGCCCAAAGTGACTTTCATGCTTCATGTTGGACTCACAAGTTTATCCATACCAAGTTTCAAGCCTTGATTCCAATCTTTACCCAGTCAATTGGACAGTTGACCTAGAAATCAACTGTATTGGGGAAAAAGTCAACTGTGGCCAATTGACAGTCAAACTTCATGTTTTTTGACCCACATCAACATAATGAACTCACATGAACCATTTGGTCAGGTTTGGATCACAATTCCACAAGAAATTTGATCAGATCACCAAAAGGGCAAAATGGTCATCTTTAGGGTTTTGACTGCACAAAAGCCATTTTTGATTGTTTGACCTAACTAATGGCAAACCAAGCTCACATATGGACTCAAGGACTCAATGGCATTGTCTTGACCCATTCAATAAGTTCAAAAGATCTCAAATGCATAGGATTGACAGATGAATTTTTCAGTCAACTGATCAAAATTTGACTGTATACTGAAAAGTCAAACTTTGACTTTTTGGTCAAAATCAAGTGCCAAGATTCATTTTTCATCAAGACATGTCAAATTATGAAACTTTTTCATCAAGAAACCTAAAATTGCAAATTAGGGTTTAAAATGAGAAAATTTCATAACTTAGAATTTTTCTAAGTTATGAAACTTCCTTATTTTTTCCTAACTTTGTCCCATTTTTTCACCAAGATGCAAATGGATTCAAACAAAACTTGAAACATGAAAGTTGTAGTCCATTGAAAAATCTACAACTTTTATTCACAATGTTTTCTCAAAGGAAGCTTGTATCTCAAGTTATGATTTTTGGAACAATGGTGCAAAACATTTTTAACTTAGAAAAATTTTGACCTATTCTAGGCAGGATTTTTGTCCAACTTCTTGGCCATTTTTCACATGGTTCCATTTGGAGTTTCAATTTGCGTTACAAATATGTATTGTAGTACACATTCCAAGCTTTCCAAATTGTCTAAGAACTTCTTAAACACCATTGTGGTTAGAGAGAATCGAATTTGCAAAGATGGGCAAAATTCACTTTTGTTCTTGGCCAAAGCATGTTCATAACATTGGCATTTTTCAAATCAGCATGGTTTATGCTATCTTTCAGGCCTCTAAACCTCTTTACACTCAATAATTAAATGCCTAACCATTGTGTTCAAGCATTGTTTTGTGCATTTGGTCATTACACATAGAATTATCCCTTAAGTAGAAAAAGCAAACTTGCCATTTTCGAAAAGTAGTGCTTTATGTCAAAAACCAAATCTTGGAGGCATGGGCCAGATCTTTGAGGCAAGAGTTTGTACACATATCCCACTGATCAAGAGAAAGTGCTGTAGCCTGCTTGAGAGCTGGGTACAGGCCTATATCACAACTTGACATTTCTTTGCTTACATTGGAAGAAACATTGCAAAACAACTCCAACTCTCATTTCCTGCAAGCATAAGCTAAAACAAACTTTGTGAACTTCTTCCACACATCCTAACTGACCTAAAACACGATTCCTTCATCCTCAATACCTCCTCATTCACCAAATCATAGTTTTGCTGCAAAACAGGGTACCTGCTACAGATTGAGGTCCATAACTCAATCCACTCGTGCGTTTTGGCCAAAGCTTGTTCAAAAACATTCCCTACCATCCACTGAAACTATTCCAAGCCCTAAACACCAGCTGTAACACCCCTAACCTCATCTGCCATTTTCATTTTTCAGTTTTGCAGGTGAACTTCCATAGCACGATTCATAGTGATTCAAAGCAAGCTAGGTGTTGTAGAAGCTTCCTTGGACTTCAGGCAAGCTATACAGAAGCTCAAACTCCATTGAAGTTGGTCACATTGCTGTACATGATTCAAGCTGAAACAGGTAAAACCATGGACTTCTATCTCTCAATCTAGGAAGAGTTAGGCTTAGGTTTGTGAATGAAACATGCTCTACTCATAGCCCTGAAGCCATACATATGATCACTTTTCATTTATATTAAGTATGCTGTGAGAATTTTGGCCATGAACATTGAAGAAAAATTAGGTCAGAAATTGGGGATGAAGAAATTCTCCCTGGATTCTTAGAGTTAGGTCAAGTATTTTATATGTCTGAATTCGTCTCTTGATGCTCTATAATATTGGTGTTATGAGTTTTGCATGAAAGTCCAAGAATCAGGAGTTAGCTTTGGTACAAGAAACGCGCGTTTTTGTTTGTTCAAACAATGCTGTAGGTTGAAGATGACTGGCTTGGGCTGGGCCTGAGTCAGTCCTGCTCTTTGCATCCCCTTTTCCAATTTACACCCCCCCTGGCCCATTGTGTGAAATATTTATCATTTTTGACTTTTTCTTTTTGATTCTCACTTAATATTTTTTGCACAAATATAAAAAATATCAAAAATATTTTTCCATACATTTTTGCATTTATTTGGCATTTATTTGTTTTATTTAGCATATACATGTAAATAAATATATTTCCTTTTTATTCAAAACACTAGAAAATAATACAAAAATATATATATTTTTTAGTTATTATTTTTATTTACATTTTGAAAACATTCTCTTAAAAATGCATTTTTGTAAATAATTAATATTTTATTTTTTGTATATACTTAGCATATTTAATATATATATATATATATAATATATACTTATACATATTTTATTAAATATTTAGGACAAAAATATGAAAATAATACATTTTTATTTTTATTAATATATGACATCAAAAATACCTTTTTAACCATATACTTTTTATTTTGTGCATAAATTAATTTATTTTGTATATAATCAATAAATAATAATGTTTATTCAAAATTAGGGTTTAACCCTAAAACAATAAAAATAACCAAAAAATTGACTTTTTTTATCTTGTTTATATTTCACATTAAAAGATACTTTTACATACATAAAAAATCCCCTTTTTAGCATAATGCATTTTTATTTGATATTTGTTTGTTTGTATTTATTTAAATATTAGATATTTGTCTTGTATATTCAATATGGATGTAATAGCTTAGAATTTAATTTCTTGTCAAATATCCCCAAATTCAAACTTGTACCCCCATCCCCATAATCATTATTGTAATAGCTTAGCATTTAAATTTCCGCATTTAAAAGCTTTCAATTATGCCATGATAGACCTAGGGTTTGTATGCAAATAAAATCAACAAATAGCTTGACCTAATTCAAAGATAAACATGCATGAAAATCAAAACACAATGCACACTTGCACCCCTAGGGTTACTCCACTTGTTGCCTTCAAAAATGGGCCATGTTGCATGTTGAGTGTCTTTGGCAAAACAAAAACAAATCAAAATGATCATAGTCCCTCGATGACGCTTTCTCAAGTTGCCTAAAAAATGATCAAGTCCCTTAAAGAAAAAATTGCCAAAGACACTTGGCACTATTGCATTCATGGTCTAAACTATGACCCGCGCCCGTCACGTTAACATCCTAACACAAGGTTGTTCACCAAATACAATGGTGAAACAACACTGTTAAAAGGGTTAAAACATGAGAAAGATCTTTGAGAAATTTAAGGTAGATAGCTCTTGGTTACTTGACCAACTTGCAAAACAAATCCTTGCCATTTTTCAAAACACACATCTCCACACCATTTCAAAACAAACTTTCAAAACATTGAAACATCTTTTCAAAAAGACAAACACCTTTGTAAAACATTTGAGTAAAGAATTGTTACAATGGTTGCCTAAACAAGGCATCTTTTTCAAAACATTTTCAAAACCACACACACAAAGCACCATTTCAAAAAATTGAAAAGCAAAGGCAAGTGATCTAAGCAAGTAACTAAGAGCCCATGGATAACCATGGATAGAAAGGGTGCTAATACCTTCCCTTTCTATAATCTACTCCCCGAACCCAAGAAAACATCTCAAAAGTTTTTCCTGTGCTTTTTAACCTTTCCTTAGGATAAAATAAAAAGTCGGTGGCGACTCTTGCTAAACCGAAACATTTGCGAAAACAAACGCAAAACATCTAGTCAGTTCTCCCACCGTATCACAGAACTGGAGACTCTGCTGGGGAAAACTTTAAAAGTGGAGTAACCTTAGGGCCTAGATCACCCTTTTGCATGACTAATTGTTTGCTTTGATTGCTTTATATTTTGGTTCTTTTGTTTGGGCTTGAAATCCTCCACCCGGATTTGGGAAAAAATTCATAGATAGCAATACGTTGTGGAAACTGTGCGGGGTATACCGACACGGTTGAAGCAATAGCTATATTAGTGCGACATATTTTTGAGTACCGGTAACCCTTGAGTTCAATCAAGGAGAGTACGGGGCCGCTGAGTGATGTCACTAAGCACTAATGACCTAGAACCTTACTTGACCATCTTGGCCTTTTATTAGGGGTAGTGAGATGATCGGCTTTGGTGCAGTCCGAAGTTGGTAGATACTCGATACTACACTCATTGAGGGTTGTTTTCTTGGAATATTTTGGTCGCTAGTTAAGTGGCTAAACCAAAACAATGAACATAGAAAACAATCCAATGATATTGAGCTCCTTAGAACCCGATTACTATTTATAGGACAGGTTTTTAAGCCGACTAAACTCAAGAGGGTACTTACCTATGAAACCCCATGCAAGCCTGAAACTAGGGTTTTGTGTGACTTGCTTGTAGATGTGTTTGTGCATACATCATGAACATCATAAATCATCATATGCATCCACTAACCATTTCAAGGGTTTGAATCTTCATCTTTGTTCTTGTTTTGTAGGTCATGGAAATTCTTCGCATGAAAACTATCCAAGTCAACCTTGTGAGAATCTCTCCTCAACTCAAGGAGCTTACATCCAGAATTCCAGAAAGCTCTCTCTTCAGTGAAAGACATGGTAGACTGCTCAGCCTAGTCAACACCAACATTGAAGAAGACATGGTGAAAGTGTTGTTCCAGTTCTTTGACCCCCCTCACCACTATTTCACATTCCCCGACTACCAATTAGTGCCTACTTTGGAGGAATTTTCTCAACTCCTGAGAATTCCTATTCTTAATCAACTACCTTTCAACGGTACGGAAAAAGAACCAAAACCTGAAGATGTTGCTCAAGCACTACACTTGCAACCATCTGACATCAAGGGGCATTGGGAAACTAGAAGTGGTGTCAAAGGCTTCTTGGTAATATTCTTGTTTGAGAAGGCACAAGAGTGTTGGAATTCCTTGGATCTGCAAGCCTTTGAAGAAATTGTGGCACTCCTCATTTATGGGTTGGTCTTGTTCCCAAATCCTGACCAACTTATAGATGTCAACACCGTCAAAATCTTCTTATCCAGGAATCCAATACCTACATTGCTTGGGGACATACTCCACTCATTTTACACACGAACAATGAGAAAGAGAGGTGTTCTCATGTGCTGTACTCCTCTCCTTGCAAGGTGGTTTATTTCTCACCTTCCACAATCTGTTTTGAAGAATGAACAAGGCTTAAGGTGGTCACAATGATTGATGACCCTCACGCATTCTGATGTACATTGGTGTTCTCGGTCCAGAGAAAATGTCATCATCGTCGATCATTATGGTGAATTCCATAATGTTACATTACTTGGCATTAGGGGAGGCATTAGATACAACCCCTGTCTAGCTTTGAGACAATTTGTATATGCACGGAGGGACGGCCCTCATGACATGCTGATTCCTAACCTAGTTTTTGACTTCGACAACAATGCGCAAGGACTTCACCAAAGATTCATCAGAGCTTGGAGGATTCCTAACAAGGTAGATAGTAAGACACTGGGGCACAAGAACTCCATCCCTCTTGAGCCTTATCTCAAGTGGGTACGAACCCGCGCCCAAAGTCTTATGATGCCTTACCCTCACATTCTCCCTTTGATTAAAGAGCATGTTAAGGAAGGAGAGGTTCCCTACACCATCCTACATCCTGACATGCCAACATCATGGGAGGAAATGCAGAAGAGTTGGATCTAACTCAAGGAAGAAAGGGATACTTTTGAAGCCAGCTTCTACGCCAGTGAGAAGAAGGTTTTAGAGCTTACCCGCCGACTTTATGAGGAGGAGACCCCTAACACTTACATCGCACCAAAGAGGATGCGCAACGTCTTTTTACCTTGAGAAGTTTTTGTAATATTTGGCCCATGGGGCATTTATGTACTGACAAAATTTCTTCTTATTAATATGACGTGTATTCTTTTTGTCTGCAACAATTTTGAATTTCTAAATCCTTGAATGCATTGCATGTATAAACATATCATTCATCATATGCATAAACATGTCTTCACACCAGGTTTCCTTATCTTTCTGCTGTTTATTTTAGTAAGATGGATCTTGAACAGACAGTCAAAGATCTGCAGTCATAAAACTCGCAGTTTCAACAGCTCCTTATGACCTTGGCAAAGGGTCAGGAGGATCTTAAAGCACTGTTAGGGAATAAAGAGCAAGAAAAAGGAAAAAAGAAAAAGAAAAGAGTTGGGGTAGCTACACTGGGAAGAAGATTTGAGAATGAAGCTAGGAGAGTTCTTGAATTCCCCTCCACATCTGATGAGGGGACCGGTAAGGGAAAAGGAGCGACATTACCTTCTGAGTCCGAGGCTGAAGAGGAAGAGGTTGAGGAAGATGAAGATTATTCAGAGAAGCAATACCCGCCAGCAGACGACAAATACAAAAACCTAGAGGACAGACTGGGAGCTATGGAGCTGCAAAGGGTTCCCGGGTTAGATTTTGAAGAATTAGGTTTGATTGCTGGGATTGTGATCCCTCCAAAGTTTAAAGTGCCAACTTTTGCAAAATATGATGGTCTGTCTTGCCCAAAGATGCACCTGAGGTTATATGTCAGAAGAATTCAACCTCATTCATCCGATAAAAATCTTTGGGTACACTTCTTTCAGGACAGCCTGTCTGGTACACAGCTAGATTGGTTTTACCAGCTTGAGAGGTCAGAGGTGCATAACTGGGAGGACTTGGCAGCTGCCTTCTACCGCCAGTATCAATACAACATCGACTTGGCGCCAACCCGTACTCAGCTACAAAGTATGGGGATGGCCTCAAATGAGGGATTCAAAGAATACGCCCAGAAATGGCGCGACTTGGCCGGAAGAGTGCAGCCACCTCTTTCAGATAGGGAACTAGTTGATATGTTCTTGGGGACTCTATCTGGCCCTTTCTTCAACCATTTGATCGGGAGCTCTTCCGCAGGGTTTACCGAATTGATTCTGACTGGCGAACGGGTGGAAGCTGGTATTAAGAGTGGGAAGATTCAAAGGGATGCCTCTGCCTCCACAACTGTTAAGAAGCCATTCTCAGCCAAGAAGGAGGCAACTGTTATATACTCTCAGAAAAGATCGGGAAGAATTGAGCGCCGGCCGAGTGTGGGGGCCGTGATGATTCAAAATTCATCAAGTGATCAGCCTCATAACAATCAGTCCAGACCTAATCAGCAACGGGTAGAACGACCACAATGGCAGTTCACCCGCATCAACATGACGCCTGCACAAGTTCTTCCCCATTTGTTGAAGCTAAATCTCACCACTATTAGAGAGGCGCCAAAGATTGTGAATACCGCTTCCCCATACTATCATCCCAATGCTAAATGTGCCTATCATTCTGACAGCGCCGGACATGACACCAACAATTGCTGGGCGCTTAAGAATAAAATTCAAGATTTGATAGATGCAAAAGAAGTTGAGTTCGACGCCCCAGAGAAGCCAAATGTAATATCCGCTCCGATGCCAAAGCATGGTCGCAATGTCCATGCTGTTGAAGAAGATCTGTTTGTTTCTACTGTTGATGATCTAATGACTCCATTACTGATAATCAAGTTGAATCTGTTGAAGGCTGGGATTTTCCCAGGTTGTAAAGAAGATTACTACTTTTGTTCCTCCCTACCAATCGATTGTCCATTGCTGAAGATAGGCATCCAACGCCTAATGGACAACCAACAAATTCTTTTCGAAAAGACTCCCGTTACTCCAACTCCTATCAATGAAGTTTCAATAATAACCATTTCCACCAATCTTTCCAAGGTCCCCAAAAGGCCTGTTAAGATTACATTCGCTCCGAAGATTGTTCCCTTGAAGATAACCATGCCTGGGCCCGTCCCATACAAATCTGGCAAATTAATACCGTGGAATTATGGTGGAGAAATCTACTACCACGGTGTTAAACAAATTGAGATAACTGAAGAGAGCTATGACAAAGAAACTTCCGACATTGGAAACATTGCCGGTACGAGCAAGATTACCCGAAGTGGGAGAATTTTCTCTCCAGAGATTTCCCTTCCAAAGGCAATCTTTGGACCCTCAGCTGCTGCCAAGGTTACCCCTGCACCAATAAGACTATCTGCAAGAACTCCGTTGATTGAAGGAGCTATTACTCCTATGGTTGTCCCTCCTACTTCTGCTGATAAGGGGAAAGGGATCCAAGAAGAGCTCGTCCGGACGAGGGCTCAGCCATTGATCATCCCCGAAACCTCTAAAAAAGAAACGGAGGAGATTCTAAAAATAATTAAGAAGAGTGATTATGATGTGGTAGAGCAACTGGGGCAAACTCCCTCGAAGATCTCCATGTTAGCATTGTTGCTTTGTTCGGAGGCTCATGCCAAAGCCTTGATAAGGTTTTTGAAGACAACCCATGTGCCCCAAGAAACCTCAGCCGATCAATTCCAGGATTGTGTAGCCAGCCTTACCGCCGATAATGGCCTGGGTTTCTCTGATGCTGACCTAAATCCGAAAGGAAGAAAGCACAATGACGCACTGCATGTGTCCGTTGAATGCCGAGGAACTACTCTCGCCCATGTCTTGGTCGACACTGGTTCTTCTCTAAATGTGCTGCCTAAGAAAGCTCTGGACCGGTTGGATTGTGAAGGCTTTGAGCTGAAACCAAGTAATATCATTGTCAGGGCCTTTGACGGGTCTAAAAGAATGGTGCATGGGGATGTCGACATTCCCATTAAGGTAGGCACTGAAGTGTTCCAGTCAACATTCTATGTGATGGACATCCGCCCATCATACTCTTGCTTGCTAGGAAGACCTTGGATTCATAATGTTGGGGCAGTCACTTCCTCCCTGCATCAGATGCTGAAATACCCTGTCAAAGGAAAAATCATAACTGTACACGGTGAGGAGGAATACATGATCAGTCACCTGAACTCCTTTCGGTATATGGAAGTGGATGGCGAATTCATTGAAACACCCTTTCAACACTTTGAGGAGGTTTCTCCCAAGGTGGTAGTAGCAAAGGAAGTGGCTGAGGTACCCAAGCAGGTGGCCAGGATGGCATCTCTGAAAGATGCAAAGGCTGCAATGAAGGAGGGGAAGAGCTCAACATGGGGTCAGTTGCCTGACTTTCCCCACAAGACAGACAAGTTTGGGTTGGGATTTACGGCTGCGGGGCAAAAGGCTATGCGTCGCTCAAAAATTGAAAAGGCACCCATCAAGATTTCTCCTCATGGAATCAATGCTTTAGAAGACAAAGACGAAGAGGGTAACATTGAAGATTGGATCTTCCCAACCATTGAAGGGGGACTGCACAACTGGGAGGCGAAAGACTTCGTTCCCATTACTTTCATTAATCAGTAATTTATCTTTCGAACATTTCCTGTTGGTCTGTAATAATTACTTTTAAATAATCCGCACACTACTTTTCACCTCATGCCTTTCCCGGGGCATGTAGGTCCATTTGTAAGGGTTTTGATTCTCTTCATAAATCATATGCCATGTTTAATGAATCATTGGACGTTTTTCATTTATAAACTGCTGTGTTCATTTTCTTTCCTTTTTCATTTTTGTTTGTTTAAGGATGGTTATCCCTTACACACACCCACACTCACAACTGCAGGTACCCATCCACTCCGGACTCCATGGGTGACTATTCTGTTGTATCCTTCAATAACTCTGAAGATTTGGTCAATTAGGCTGAGTGCGAAGACGACGAAGATTGTGAAGTGCCAGGGGAGTTAGCCAGACTTCTACAACAAGAAGAGAGGGCCATCTTGCCTCATGAAGAGTTGTTGGAAACTGTCAACTTAGGAATAGAGGAAGACAAGAAAGAAGTACAAGTGGGTGCCAATCTGGAACCGAGTGTCAAGGAGCGCTTGATACAACTGCTGAATGAATACGTTGAAATCTTCTCCTGGTCTTATGAAGACATGCCGGGTTTAGACACAGATATCGTGGTTCACCGTCTCCCTACAAGAGAAGACTGTCCACCGATCAAGCAAAAAGTCCGCCGAATGAGGCCCGACATGTCTGAGAAGATCAAAGCTGAAGTAATGAAGCAATTCAACGCTGGTTTTCCGGCTGTTACATCCTATCCACAATGGGTTGCTAACATTGTGCCCGTTCCCAAAAAAGACGGCAAAGTCAGAATGTGTATGGACTACCGGGATTTGAACAGGGCTAGCCCTAAAGATGATTTTCCGCTGCCACATATTGACATCTTGATTGACAACACGACTCAACACAAGGTTTTTTCCTTCATGGATGGATTCTCGGGCTACAACCAGATCAAAATGGCCCCCGAGGACATGGAGAAAACAACCTTTGTTACACAGTGGGGTACCTTCTGCTACAAGGTGATGCCGTTCTGACTGAAGAACGCAGGGGCAACTTATCAACGCGCCATGGTAGCTTTGTTTCATGATATGATACATCGTGAGATTGAAGTCTACGTAGACGACATGATAGCTGGATCACAAACAGAGGAAGAACACCTTGAACATTTGCAAAAGCTGTTTGCCATGTTGAAGGAGTACAAACTCAGGCTAAATCCAAGTAAATGCACCTTTGGAGTTAGGTCTGGTAAACTTCTAGGATTTATTGTCAGTAACAAAGGCATTGAGGTCGATCCAGCAAAAGTAAAAGCTATACAAGAAATGTCCGCTCCCCGTACTGAAAAGGAGGTTAGAGGATTCTTGGGACGCTTGAACTATATCGCCAGGTTCATCTCTCACCTGACGTCTACCTGTGAGCCAATTTTCAAACTATTAAAGAAAGATAAGGTAGTCGAATGGAACGATGATTGTCAAATTGCTTTTGATAAGATCAAAGAATATTTGCTAGAACCTCCTATTCTGATGCCACCCGTCGAAGGAAGGCCGCTGATCATGTATCTGACTGTTTTGGACAACTCAATGGGGTGCGTACTGGGCCAACATGACGAGTCTGGTCGAAAAGAGCATGCCATTTATTACCTTAGCAAAAATTTTACCGACTGTGAGACTCGCTACTCACTGCTCGAGAAAACTTGCTGCGCTTTGGTATGGGCTGCTCGCCGATTAAGACAATATATGTTGACTCATACCACTCTGTTGATTTCCAAAATGGATCCTATCAAGTATATCTTCGAGAAGCCTGCTTTATCTGGAAGAATCGCTAGATGGCAAATGATCCTGACTGAGTATGACATCCAGTATACTACCCAAAAAGCTATAAAAGGGAGTGTACTAGCTGACCATCTAGCTCATCAAGCTATCAAAGATTATCAATCCATGAGATTCGACTTCCCGGACGAGGACATCATGACTTTGGATAACATTGAAGGTAACAGACCGTATGACGAACCTGAAAATGGATCCCGATGGACCCTGTACTTTGATGGTGCTTCAAATGCACTTGGAAACGGTATCGTCGTGGTACTCATTTCCCCGGAAGGTTGCCATACACCTTTCACGGCCCGACTTTGTTTCAGCTGTACCAACAACATGGCCGAATATGAAGCTTGCATCTTTGGTCTCAAGGCTTCTATAGACTTGGGGATCAAATCTTTGGTCGTATTTGGGGACTCGGCTTTGGTTATCAGTCAAATCAAAGGAGAGTGGGACACCAAACATCCTAATCTTATCCCATACAAAGAACATGTTTTGACATTGCTGCCTCATTTCGAGCAATCACCTTCGAGCACTTCCCACGAGAAGAAAATCAGCTTGCAGATGCTCTGGCAACAATGTCCTCCTTGTTTAAACTCAACTGGGATAACGAGGCTCCCCAAATCACCATCGAGCGAATGGACGAACCTGTGCATTGTCATGAGATTAATACCGAAGAAGTAGTGGAACAACCCTGGTTTCAAGAAATCAAAAGGTATCTCCATACTAGAGAATATCCCGAAGGAGCTTCCGTAAATGACAAGAAGTTCCTAAGGAGATTTGCTGCCAAGTTCTTCCTGAGCAACGACATCCTCTACAAACGCATCCATGATTGTGTTTTACTTCATTGTGTAGACAACGCTGAAGCAGAGTTGATCATGACTGAGGTACACAGTGGCACATTTGGCACCCACTTGAGCGGGCATACTATGGCTAAGAAGATTTTAAGGGCAGGCTATTACTGGTCTACCATGGAAGCTGATTGCCATCAACATTCCCGTACTTGCCACAAATGTCAAGTCTATGCCGACAAAATTCATATCCCTCCTGTTCCTATCAACATTCTGACAGCTCCTTGGCCATTCACAATGTGGGGCATTGACATGATTGGAGAGATCAAGCCCACGGCATCCAATGGACATCGCTTCATCCTGGTCGGTATTGACTATTTCACCAAGTGGGTCGAAGCAGCTTCTTTTGCCTCCGTTA
The DNA here is from genome assembly GCA_948472305.1 of Vicia faba. Taxonomy (NCBI): domain Eukaryota; kingdom Viridiplantae; phylum Streptophyta; class Magnoliopsida; order Fabales; family Fabaceae; genus Vicia; species Vicia faba. The sequence goes on along the minus strand of CATIWC010000819.1, from coordinate 237,686 downwards.
CAAAAAATGTGGTTACCCGCTTCATCAAGCAAAACCTCATATGCCGGTATGGTGTCCCCGACAGGATCATCACAGACAACGGAACCAATCTGAACAATACTATGATCACCGCTCTAGGCGAACAGTTCAAGATTTATCATCACAATTCGTCTCCCTATCGGCCGAAGATGAACGGTGCTGTTGAAGCCGCGAACAAAAACATCAAGAAGATCATTCAGAAAATGACAGTTACCTACAAGGATTGGCATGAGATGTTACTGTTTGCTCTGCATGGATACCGTACCACGACACGTACTTCAACAGGGGCATCCCCATTTTCTTTAGTATATGGCATGGAAGCTGTTCTACCCATGGAAGTTCAGATCCCTTCTTTAAGGATTATGAAGGACTCTGGTTTGAGTGAAGACGATTGGATTCAGACCCGACTTGATCAACTCAATTTGATCGATGAGAAGCGACTCACTGCTGTTTGCCATGGTTAGACGTACCAAAAATGGATGATCAAGGCTTTCAACAAGAAAGTCAGACGTCAAGTATACCAAGTCGGAGATCTTGTAATCAAGCGGATTATCTTGCCACAAAGTGATCCCAGGGGCAAATGGACTCCTACTTATGAAGGACCATTTGTGATCAAGAGCATATTTTCTGGTGGTGCAATGATTCTGACCACCATGGACGGCGACGATTTGCCACACCCTGCGAACGCAGACATAGTCAAAAGATACTACGCATAAAACAACCTGACAAGTCGAAAACCCGAAAGGGAGACTTGGGCAAAAATGGGCATCCCGGTGAACCGAAAACCCGAAAGGGCGGTTCAGGAAAAAGTTAGGGATAAAACAAAAAATCTGTACACCCGGCAAGTTGAAAACCCGAAAGGGCGACTTGGGCAAAAATGGGTTTCCCGGTGGATCGAAAACCCGAAAGGGCGATTCAGGCAAAAGTTAGGGAATTAAAGCGTATGACTATGTCTCGTCGGATAACTTTAAGAACAATCTCTTCATTAGCAAACTCCGAGCTTCTGATCAATCCAATCATCGGCGGACGAAGCATTGAATGGACAAGATATTCAAAGTTGTAAAGGCTATAACAGAATGGAATCCTATGGAATTGTTACACATAGCCATCTTTATTTTGTATACAATTTTCACTTTTTTACAACAACATCCTCTTACTAGGATGCCTGTCTCCTTTGTACAAAGATACTCATAAAAAGATAATACAAATACTTTTCCAAATACAGAAATTTGTTTTGTCTTCCTTTTGCCTTTTACACTTATGTTTTATTTGAGGAACGTCCAATGTTTTGTTAAATAGGCATATGCATTTGAACATAATCATCTTCTTACAAATCAAGAAAGATGATCGCTGATAAGTTGAAGGTACAGATAGATATCTTGATGCCCTTTCAGAAAGAATCCCCAGCGGAATTAAACTCCAAATTCCTCAACAAATTTAAAATCCAGAATTTAACAGAGTTAGACTTCAGGATCCTCAGCAAAACAAAAGCTTTCTCAAAGCTGTTTTCCCCCAGCCTAGAGAGCCTTCCAGAACTTAATTCCCCTCAGAGTTAAGTTTCAGCATCCCTAGTGGAGCCCTAAAATCTGAAAATCCTATCCCCAGCGGAGCTAAAACTTCCAACTATCAATCCCCAGCGGAACCAGATTAGTGAACATTCTCCCACAGAGATACTTCCCATCAGATTGAAGATTCTCAGTCTCACTCCTCCAGCATGAGTCTCCCAGGTTCTGAACTCCCCGGTAGAGATTGTCAGAATTCTCATTCCCCACAGGTCACCAAGGATTTTCAATCCCCAATAGTGGTCCTAAAATCCCTCAACAATTGAAGATCTTGTTCCCCAAGCAATCAACATTCAGCAAGGATTTCTCACCCTCAGTAATCAAAGGATTTTCAATCCCCAACTTTGGTTATAAGTTTATTTCCCCAACATTTGTCAAGGATTTATTCTCCAAAAAAAATCAAATTTCAATTTGATTGGTCGTTCAAAAGTTCCTTCATCACCTGTTGGAAGTCACGGTCATTAAAGATCAAATTCTCACAAGAGTCAAGTTATGAAGCCCGAATTCGACCGGGTAGTATTTTGATCTCTACAGCATATTGTGAAGCCCAGATTACGACCGGATAACAGTATCAGACCGCCGTGAAGCCTGGATTACGACCAGATAGTGGTATCTCCTAAAAGCAAGCTATGAGACTCGGATTCGACCGGATAATAGTTTAATCCCCAGCAAGCTATTGTGAAGCCTGGATTACGACCAGATAACAGAAAAGAATACCATGAAGCCTGGAATCGACCAGATAGTGGTACAACTTAAATTCAAGCAATAAAGCCCAGATTCGACTGGATAGTATCTTGATTCCTCCAAAGAATACTACGAAGCCTGGAGTCGACCAGATAGTGGTATATCTTTAACACAAGCCGTGAAGCCCGGATTTGACCGGATAGCAGCTCAACAAGTTATTGTGAAGCCTGGATTACGACCAGATGGCAATACAAGTTTCTGTGGAGCCTGGATTACGACCAGACAACAACCAAGAATACTACGAAACCTGGAGTCGACCAGATAGTGGTATATCTTTAACACAATCCGTGATGCTCGGATTTGACCGGATAGCAGCTCAACAAGTTATTGCGAAGCCTGGATTACGACCAGATGGCAATACAAGTTTCTGTGAAAGCCTGGAGATCAACCAGATAACAGTTGATCGTTAACAGAATGAAGATTCTCATCCTTGAAGTCTCAGAAGATTGGTATACTCCCAGTTTCTGACCCTAAGCAGAATGAAGACTCTCATCCTTAAAACCCCAAGAGATTGACATACACCCAATCTTATGACCCAAGACCTGAAGGAAGATTCTCATTTTTGGCTTCCCCAGTAGATTGGCATACAACCCGAGCTCTTGATTCCCCAACAGCGGTTCCAGGACTTCTCATTTCCAACAATCCCCTGCAACAGTCAAGGATTCACTTTCCCCGGCAGTCAAGATTCTATTACCTCCGGCTATCCAGGATTCATCCATCCTCAGCAAGACGGTTACTCAGCTTACATGCGCATTCATCACATTCATATATCATAAACAATGATATAACATATATTGCATCATACATTTCATGCAGCATAACTTCGTGTTTCAGCTAATATTTTACCCTTTTAAGGATAAGATTAATAAGCTTCGACTCAAATTTCTGAAAACAGTTTATGGATTCTCCAAACACGGATGTTAATCTATCGCTTGTTCAGACTCAGCTTTTGAAAACAGTTTACGGACGCTCCCCAACATGGATGCTGATCTATTGCTTATTCAATTTCAAGACTTCTGAAAACAGTTTCTGGATTCTCCAAACATGGATGTCAATCTATTTGTTTGTTCAGACCCCCAGTTCAGAGATGTTCCAAAACATGGACACCTTTCTGATACTCATTTCTTTCACCTACAACATACATTCCAGATGGCATCTTTAAGCCCGTCCCCCGACAAGATTTTGTCACATCTCCAGATGGCATCTTTAAGCCCATCTCCAAATGGCATCTTTAAGCCCATTCCCGCATCCATTGTTTTGACGAGTGCAAATTTACGGGCACTCTAGTGTCCAATCTCCTTTTACCTTCGAGACGCGAAAGGCAAACATGCCAATCTAACTCTTCAGGTGCAAGAAGATTGAACAGGGGCAACTGTTGTACCCCAAAATTCGCCCTCTCTTTTCATCAACATTTTTCTCATCACAAGACTTTTGGAACTCAAGATCAAGTTAGGGTTTGCTCTACTCAAGACCCCTCCTTGCACTATTGACCCAAATTAGGGTTTGAGTTTGCACAAGGATGTTTTGACCTAAAATGCCCAAAGTGACTTTCATGCTTCATGTTGGACTCACAAGTTTATCTATACCAAGTTTCAAGCCTTGATTCCAATCTTTACCCAGTCAATTGGACAGTTGACCTAGAAATCAGTTGTATTGGGGAAAAAGTCAACTGTGGCCAATTGACAGTAAAACTTCATGTTTTTTGACCCACATCAACATAATGAACTCACATGAACCATTTGGTCAGGTTTGGATCACAATTCCACAAGAAATTTGATCAGATCACCAAAAGGGCAAAATGGTCATCTTTAGGGTTTTGACTGCACAAAGGCCATTTTTGACTGTTTGACCTAACCAATGCCAAACCAAGCTCACATATGGACTCAAGGACTCAATGGAATTGTCTTGACCCATTCAACAAGTTCAAAAGATCTCAAATGCATAGGATTGACAGATGAATTTTTCAGTCAACTGATCAAAATTTGACTGTATACTGAAAAGTCAAACTTTGACTTTTTGGTCAAAATCAAGTGCCAAGATTCATTTTTCATCAAGACATGTCAAATTATGAAACTTGTTCATCAAGAAACCTAAAATTGCAAATTAGGGTTTAAAATGAGAAAATTTCATAACTTAGAATTTTTCTAAGTTATGAAACTTCCTTATTTTTTCCTAACTTTGTCCCATTTTTCACCAAGATTCAAATGGATTCAAACAAAACTTGAAACATGAAAGTTGTAGTCCATTGCAAAATCTACAACTTTTATTCACAAAGTTTTCTCAAAGGAAGCTTGTATCTCAAGTTATTATTTTTGGAACAAGGGTGCAAAACATTTTTAACTTAGAAAAATTTTGACCTATTCTAGGCAGGATTTTTGTCCAACTTCTTGGCCACTTTTCACATGGTTCCACTTGGAGTTTCAATTTTCATTACAAAGATGGATTGTAGTACACATTCCAAGGTTTACAAATTGTCCAAGAACTTCTCAAACACCCTTGTGGTTAGAGAGAATCGAATTTGCAAAAATGGGAAAAATTCACTTTTGTTCTTGGCCAAAGCATGTTCATAACATTGGCATTTTTCAAATCAGCATGGTTTATGCTATCTTGCAGGCCTCTAAACCTCTTTACACTCAATAATTAAATGCCTAACCATTGTGTTCAAGCATTATTTTGTGCATTTGGTCATTACACATAAAATTATCCCTTAAGTAGAAAAAGCAAACTTGCCATTTTCGAAAAGTAGTGCTTTATGTCAAAAACCAAATCTTGGAGGCATGGGCCAGATCTTTGAGGCAAGAGTTTGTACACATATCCCACTGATCAAGAGAAAGTGCCACAGCATGCTTGAGAGCTGGGTACAGGACTATATCACAACTTGACATTTCTTTGCTTACATTGGAAGAAACATTGCAAAACAAGTCCAACTCTCATTTCCTGCAAGCATAAGCTAAAACAAACTTTGTGAACTTCTTCCACACATCCTAACTGACCTAAAACACGATTCCTTCATCCTCAATTCCTCCTCATTCACCAAATCATAGTTTTGCTGCAAAACAGGGTACCTGCTGCAGATTGAGGTCCATAACTCAATCCACTCGTGCGTTTTTGCCAAAGCTTGTTCAAACACATTCCCTACCATCCACTAAAACTATTCCAAGCCCTAAAAACCAGCTGTAACACCCATAACCTCATATGCCATTTTCATTTTTCAGTTTTGCAGGTGAACTTACATAGCACGATTCATAGTGATTCAAAGCAAGCTAGGTGTTGGAGAAGCTTCCTTGGACTTCAGGCAAGCTATACAGAAGCTCAAACTCCATTGAAGTTGGCCACATTGCTGTACATGATTCAAGCTGAAATAGGTAAAACCATGGACTTCTATCTCTCAATCTAGGAAGAGTTAGGCTTAGGTTTGTGAATGAAACATGCTCTACTCATAGCCCTGAAGCCATACATATGATCACTTTTCATTTATATTAAGTATGCTGTGAGAATTTTGGCCATGAACATTGAAGAAAAATTAGGTCAGAAATTGGGGATGAATAAATTCTCCCTGGATTCTTAGAGTTAGGTCAAGTATTTTATATGTCTGAATTCGTCTCTTGATGCTCTATAATATTGGTGTTATGAGTTTTGCATGAAAGTCCAGGAATCAGGAGTTAGCATTGGTACAAGAAACGCACGTTTTTGTTTGTTCAAACAATGCTGAAGGTTGAAGATGACTGGCTTGGGCTGGGCCTGAGTCAGTCCTGCTCTTTGCACCCCCTTTTCCAATTTACACCCCCTGGCCCAATGTGTGAAATATTTATCATTTTTGACTTTTTCTTTTTGATTCTGACTTAATATTTTTTGCTCAAATATAAAAAATATCAAAACTATTTTTCCATACATTTTTGCATTTATTTGGCATTTATTTATTTTATTTAGCATATACATGTAAATAAATATATTTCCTTTTTATTCAAAACACTAGAAAATAATACAAAATATATATATTTTTTAGTTATTATTTTTATTTACATTTTGAAAACATTCTCTTAAAAATGCATTTTTGTAAATAATTAATATTTTATTTTTTGTATATACTTAGCATATTTAATATATATATATATATATATATATATATATATATATATATATATATATATATATATATATATATATATATATATATATATATATATATATATATATATATATATATATATATATATATATATATATATATATATATATATATAATATACTTATACATATTTTATTAAATATTTAGGACAAAAATATGAAAATAATACATTTTTATTTTTATTAATATATGACATCAAAAATACCTTTTTAACCATATACTTTTTATTTTGTGCATAAATTAATTTATTTTGTATATAATCAATAAATAATAATGTTTATTCAAAATTAGGGTTTAACCCTAAAACAATAAAAATAACCAAAAAATTGACTTTTTTTATCTTGTTTATATTTCACATTAAAAGATACTTTTACATACATAAAAAAAATCCCCTTTTTAGCATAATGCATTTTTATTTGATATTTGTTTGTTTGTATTTATTTAAATATTAGATATTTGTCTTGTATATTCAATATGGATGTAATAGCTTAGAATTTAATTTCTTGTCAAATATCCCCAAATTCAAACTTGTACCCCCATCCCCATAATCATTGTTGTAATAGCTTAGCATTTAAATTTCCACATTTAAAAGCTTTCAATTATGCCATGATAGACCTAGGGTTTGTATGCAAATAAAATCAACAAATAGCTTGACCTAATTCAAAGATAAACATGCATGAAAATCAAAACACAATGCACACTTGCACCCCTAGGGTTACTCCACTTGTTGCCTTCAAAAATGGGCCATGTTGCATGTTGAGTGTCTTTGGCAAAACAAAAACAAATAAAAAATGATCATAGTCCCTCGATGACGCTTTCTCAAGTTGCCTAAAAAATGATCAAGTCCCTTAAAGAAAAAATTCCCAAAGACACTTGGCACTATTGCATTCATGGTCTAAACGATGACCCGCGCCCGTCTCGTTAACATCCTAACACAAGGTTGTTCACCAAATACAATGGTGAAACAACACTGTTAAAAGGGTTAAAACATGAGAAAGATCTTTTAGAAATTTAGGGTAGATAGCTCTTGGTTACTTGACCAACTTGCAAAACAAATCCTTGCCATTTTTCAAAACACACATCTCCACACCATTTCAAAACAAACTTTCAAAATATTGAAACATCTTTTCAAAAAGACAAACACCTTTGTAAAACATTCGAGTAAAGAATTGTTACAATGGTTGCCTAGACAAGGCATTTTTTCAAAACATTTTCAAAACCACACACACAAAGCACCATTTCAAACAATTGAAAAGCAAAGGCAAGTGATCTAAGCAAGTAACTAAGAGCCCATGGATAACCATGGATAGAAAGGGTGCTAATACCTTCCCTTTCTATAATCTACTCCCCGAACCCAAGAAAACATCTCAAAGGTTTTTCCTATGCTTTTTAACCTTTCCTTAGGATAAAATAAAAAGTCGGTGGCGACTCTTGCTAAACCGAAACATTTGCGAAAACAAACGCAAAATATCAAGTCAGTTCTCCCACCGTATCACAGTTGTCATACACCTTTCACCGCTAGACTCTGCTTCAGCTGCACCAACAACATGGCCGAGTATGAAGCTTGTATCTTTGGTCTCAAGGCTGCGATTGACTTAGGAATCAAATCTTTGGTTGTGTTTGGGGACTCAGCTTTGGTTATCAGTCAAATCAAAGGAGAGTGGGACACTAAACATCCTAACCTCATCCCATACAAAGAACATGTCCTGACATTGCTACCTCAGTTCGAGCAGATTACCTTCGAGCACTTCCCGCGAGAAGAAAATCAGCTAGCAGATGCTCTAGCTACAATGTCTTCCATGTTTAAACTTAACTGGGATAATGAGGCTCCCCAAATTACCATCGAACGGATGGATGAACACGCACATTGTCATGAGATTAATACCGAAGAAGTAGTGGAACAACCCTGGTTTCACGAAATCAAAAGGTATCTCAGGACTCAAGAATACCCTGAAGGAGCTTCAGTCAATGACATAAAGTTCTTAAGGAGATTTGCTGCCAAGTTCTTCCTGAGCAATGGTATAATATACAAGCGCAACCATGATTGTGTTCTGCTTCATTGTGTGGACAAAGTTGAAGCTGAGCAGATCATAACTGAAATGCATAGTGGCACATTTAGAACCCACTTGAGTGGACATACGATGGCCAAGAAGATCCTAAGGGAAGGCTACTACTTGTCTACCATGGAAGCTGACTGTAATCAATACACCCGCACTTGTCACAAATGCCAAGTCTATGCAGACAAAGTGCATATTCCTCCGGTTCCTCTTAATGTCTTAACAGCTCCTTGGCCATTCGCAATGTGGGGTATCGACATGATTGGAGAGATCAAGCCTACAGCCTCCAATGGACACCGCTTCATCCTGGTGGCCATTGATTACTTTACCAAGTGGGTCGAAGCAACTTCTTTCGCCTCCATTACAAAGAATGTGGTTGCCCGCTTCATCAAGCAAAACCTCATTTGTCGGTACGGTATTCCTGACTGAATCATCACGGACAACGGTACAAACCTGAACAACACTATGATCACTGCTCTGTACGAACAGTTCAAAATTCAACATCACAATTCATCTCCCTATAGGCCAAAGATGAACGGTGTTGTCGAAGCTGCGAACAAAAATATCAAGAAGATCATTCAAAAGATGACAGTCACCTACAAGGACTGGCATGAGATGTTACCATTTGCTCTACACGGGTACCATACCACGGCGCGAACATCAACTGGGGCAACACCCTTTTCTTTGGTATATGGCATGGAAGCTGTTTTACCTATAGAAGTTCATATTCCTTCCCTGAGAATCATGAAGGACGCTGGTTTGAGTGAAGATGATTGGATTCAGATCCGGCTTGATCAACTTAACTTGATTGACGAGTAGCGACTTACTACTATTTGTCATGGCAAGACGTATCAAAAATGTATGATCAAGGCCTTCAACAAGAAAGTCAAGAGACAAGTATATCAAGTCGCGGATCTTGTAATCAAGCGGATTATCTTGCCGCAAAGTGATCCCAAGGGCAAATGGACTCCTACTTACGAAGGACCATTTGTGATCAAAAACATCTTTTCTGGCGGGGCAATAATCCTGACCACCATGGACGACGATGATCTGCCACACCCTGCGAACACAGACATAGTCAAAAGATACTACGCATAAACGACCCGACAAGTTGAAAACCCGAAAGGGCGACTTGGGAAAAAATGGGCATCCCGGCGAATCAAAAACCCGAAAGGGCGGTTCGGGAAAAAGTTAGGGATAAACAAAAAAAATCTGTACACCCGACAAGTTGAAAACCCGGAAGGGCGACTTGGGCAAAAAAGGGTTTCCCGGTGGATCGAAAACCTGAAAGGGCGATCTAGGAAAAATTTAGGGAATTAAAGTGTATGACTATGTCTCGTCGGATCACTTTAAGGGCAATCTCTTCACGGACAGGCTCCAAGCGACTGATCAATCTAATCATCTGCGGACAAAGCAACGAATGGACAAGATACTCAGAGTTGCGAAGGTCGTAGCAGAATGGGAATCCCATAGAATTGTTACACATAACCATCTTTCTTTATATAATTTTTTCTCAACTTTATGACAACATTCTCTTACTGGGATGTGTGTCTCCTTTGTAAAAAACACTTACACAAAGTTAATACAAAGTTACTTCAAAGTACAGAAAACTGTTTGCCTTAATTTTCTTTTTACACTTGTGTTTTATTTGAAAACGTCCAATGATTTATTAAATGAGCATATGCATTTGAATATAATCACTTCTTACAAATAAAACAAAATGAGAAAGAATAATTACTGATAGGATGGAAGTGTAGGAAAATGTCTTTAGGCTGTTCCAGGAGAAATCCCCTACAATACGTCATCCAGATCCTAGGCGGAACTAAAGCTTTGAAAGGCATATCCCCAGCAGAGTTAAGTTTCAAGGATCCCCATCAGAGTTGAGTATTCAAGTTCCTAACCAACAGCGGAGCAATACTTTGAACTATAAACCCTCAGTAAGAATGAAACTTTCCTCCCCAACGGAGTCAAACCTTCAACCTGTGAACACCAGTGAAGACCATCCAGTTTCCTCCCCCTCTCCCGGAGAGTCGCTTTCAAACCAGATAATTCCTCAGAAAGTTATTTTTAAACTTTTTCCCAGTGAAGTCGCCAATCAAATCAACACGTCACCAAGACCCCAAGCAGAGAGGAAACTTTGAGTTACCAATCCCCAACGGAAACCATTCAGTTTTCCCCTGATATTCTCAACAGAACGGAGTTTCTCATTCTTGCTTCCCCAGTAGAGTGGCATACAACCTAAGCTCTTGGACTTATTCCAAACAGGAATAGGCTTTTCCCAGAGCCCTAAGCTTACTCTCCAGCAGGATAGCTACTCTTCAGCAGTATGACTATTCCCCACAGAGGTTTTACTCCCCAACAAAATCAAGATTCTCATCTTTAATTCTCTAGTGAAGTTTCCAGAACCTTCTTTACTCTCAGCATAAATTTGTCAGAATTTTTAATCCCCTGAAGTTCAAAGATTCTCGTTCTTGACTCCTCAACACCAATTCCCCTAGCAGAATGAAGATTCTCATTCTCAGTTCCCCACAGAGTTTTCAGATATTCCCCAACGGAGTTCTCCTCAAACAATAAAACAGGAATCCCCAGTAGGTTGGCATACAACCCAAACTCCTGATTTCCCCAGCAATATAGCTTCTCCCCGCAGAGGTTGTCAAAAAGCTTGAAGACACACATACTCTTCAACAGTGGTCCAAGATTTATTTTCCCTGACAACGGTCAAAGATTTTATTATCTCAAGCTATCCAGGATTTATCTTCCTCAGCAAGACAGCTCATCAGCTTACATGCGCATACATTGCATTCATATATCATAAACATTGATATAACACATATATTGCATCATACATTTAATGCAAACATAACTTTGTGTTTCAGCTAATATTTTACCCTTCATAGGATAAGTTTAGCAAGCTTCAACTCCAGAATCATGAAAACAGTTTACGAATGCTTCCCAACATGGATGTTAATCTATCCCTTGTTCAGATTCAGCTCATTTAAAACAGTTTACGGATGCTTCCCAACATGGATGTTAATCTATCGCTTGTTCAAATTCAGCTCATTGAAAACAGTTTACGGGTGCTTCCAAACATGGATGTTAATCTATTGCTTATTCAACTTCAAGGATCATGAAAACAGTTTATGGATGCTTCCCAACATGGATGTCAATCTATCGCTTATTCAGATTTAACTTTTGAAAACAGTTTACGGATGCACCAAACATGGATGCTAATCTATTGCTTATTCAACTTCAAGGATCATGAAAATAGTTTACAGGTGCTTCTAGACATGGATTTCAATCTATCTCTTATTCAGATTCAACTTTTGAAAACAGTATACGGATGCACCAAACATGGATGTTAATCTATTGCTTATTCAACTTCAAGGATCATGAAAACAGTTTACGGATGCTTCCCAACATGGATGTCAATCTATCGCTTGTTCAGTTTCAACTTTTGAAAACAGTTTACGGATGCACCAAACATGGATGTTAATCTATTGCTTATTCAACTTCAAGGATCATGAAAACAGTTTACGGATGCTTCCCAACATGGATGTCAATCTATCGCTTGTTCAGATTCAACTTTTGAAAACAGTTTACAAATGCACCAAACATGGATGCTAATCTATTGCTTATTCAACTTCAAGGATCATGAAAACAGTTTATGGGTGCTTCCAAACATGGATGTCAATCTATCGCTTGTTCAGATTCAACTTTTGAAAACAGTTTACGGATGCACCAAACATGGATGTTAATCTATTGCTTATTCAACTTCAAGGATCATGAAAACAGTTTACGGATGCACCAAACATGGATGTTAATCTATCGCTTGTTCAAATTTGGCTCATTGAAAACAGTTTATGGAGGCTCCAAACACGGATGCTAATCTATTGCTTATTCAGACCCCCAGCTCAGAGACGTTCCAAACATGGATACCTTTCTGATACTCATTCTTTCACCTACAACATATAGTTCAACAAACATCCTTGGATGGAATCTTTAAGCCCATCTCCAACGAGATTCTGTCACATCTCCAAATGGCATCTTTAAGCCCATTCCCTCAACTATGCTTTGACGAGTGCAAATTTATGGGCACTCTAGTGTCCAATCATCTTTTACCTTCGAGTCGCGAATGGCAAACTTGCCAATCTAACTCTTCAGGTTCAATAATATTGAACAGGGGAAGCTGTTGTACCCAGAAATTTGCCCTCCCTTTTTCACAAGAAATCACAACCCTAGGGTTTTCTCAGATTTTCAAGATTGGCTCAAGAATTGATCAAACAGACATTTCTTTAGAATTAAATCAAGAATTAGGGTTTTCTCTCGCATTTCTCAGGAGAAACTGAATTCTCAGAAATTCCATTAACTGTCACATTGTTTTCACACTTTTTCAAGTTTGCTGAAAGGTTAACTGGTTGTTCTCAAGGCTTGATTATCTGGGTTAAGAGATAGGAGCAAAGACTGTTATTTGGAATATTCAGGTTATGTATGATCCAGGTTAACCAGATAATGTGCGTCTAATAAAATGTTTGCTTGTTAATGGATTAAAATGCTTGCTTGTTTATTGGAATACACAATGCATATTTTGATTGGAATGCTGTTGCAAGGTTACGAGACTGCAAAGTTTTTTGGATTACTTGGAATTTAAGTTATCTGGATTAGAATTGTTGGAATGCAATTTCAATTATTTTGATTTGGGAATCTTAAATAATCATTGAAGACTTGAAGAGAGAATGGCAAGATTATTGGACAGTAAATGATTTTATTGGATATCAGTTTGCCTCACAAAGATTTTTCAGATGATTGATACAAAAATAATTTATTATTTGAATATTGTAAGTTTTTACAACTTATAGTACTTGGGAAAATAAATTGTTACAATTATTAGAAATCTGTCTAATCTAAGCCTAAGCCTCCTAAACTCCATTTCTCCCATGCCCAAAGTCTCCGGCTTCTTCTGCTTTGTCATCGTCCAATTTATTCTCACATGAAAAAAAACAAAGAAAAGAGGATTAGTACAATTAATTTTTTCAAACAGAAAAAGAAAGAAAAAAATCATCATTAAAGCTTGCCGTCCGGAATCAGAGTGCTATTTGTTCATCATGTTTTTATTTTTCTCTTTGCAAATCACAAGAAGATTTCTCTTCTTGGTTCACAAGGAGAAAAGTAAAAAAATGCAAATGCAAGCATACAAAAGCAATTTATTAAAAAAAAGCATTAAGGCGCCAAAACTGGATGCAGCAAGTTTCAAATGCAAGACATGTTGTACGAAGCAAGCATACAAAGGTACAAATCTAGCATACAAAGGCAAGCTTCACAACATTGCAAAGTCAACAACTAAACAACAAGGCAAACTGTTATGCAAAAATAGGCCAAATTCAAACAAAGCTGCATTACTAAACATGGCATACAAGGAAAACTGAGTTACAAAGGTACTAAGTCAACAAACTGAATGCAAACTGTACTAAGCAAAAGCAAACTGGATGCAGCATACAAAGCAACTGGATGCAAGTATGCAATGCAAAAAAGTACAGCAGGCCAAAAGTAAACAGCAGGCAAATGCAGAAGATAAACCAAATCACAAGACAAAAAGCTTGTTATAGCTATCATCATTTTCGAGACAAAGGCAAAACTTTTCAGAATATAATAAGAAAAAGCAAAAATGCTTTGTCATAGAGAGAGAAAGAGAGAAAGATATCACCTTTAGTGAAGGTTTACAGTTTGGCAAAGCAGGCTGTCACAAGTGACAAACAAGCAAAAAAAAGATATAAGACTATCAGATAGTACAAAGATAGAAAGAACCATTTTTTTGTTCAAAACCTGGCAGAACCAAGGTGCATAACAAAAACAAATAGTCCAAACTACAGAACAAGTTAAAAACCTGTTAAACTTTTGAACAAGGGACAAAGCTGAAAAATATACAAAAAGCAATTCCACAGCTCTCCAAACTACACAACCAGAAGAATACATCCAACAGTTTTATCCTCAAACCAAAAAATCTGCATAACAAAGCTCAACCAAGCTAACAACAAATCACCAAGTTACAAAAGCCTGTAATAGTTCCACAAACAATCAAACTGCAAACTGCACAATAAAACTTCCATAACCTGCATAGCCAAAAAACCACCAACCTGCACAATCAAACAGAACAACAACCCCAAAACTCTACAAACTGCAAAGCTAACACAAGCCTGCGATCAAGCCAAACAAACCAAGCCTGTTAACAAACCTCAAACAGCCAAGCCAAAAACAAACTTACAGTTTCACAACAAAAGTGCAAACAGTCAGAAAACTGTGCACAAAATTCAAACCAGAAGAACAAAAACATAACCAAGTCTCAAACACAGTCCCAAACCAGAGCCACCATCTTACAAACAACCAAACCCAGTTTCAACAAAATCCACAAACCAAAACAAAGTTTCAGAAACTTGCAACAGGATTTCAGATTCAAAGAAGAGAGGAAAAAAGTTTTCAGAAGTAACCAACCCAAAGTTTCAGAAACATATCATCATAAACAATCCAAACCGACAAGCTCAGTTCAAATCATCATCAAGGTTTAATCAAAAAAAAAAAACAAAGTTTCAGAAATACATCATCATAAACGAAAAACATCAACAAATCAGTCTCAGAATTGTGCTCATCATCAACATTCAGAAGAGAGGAAAAGGGTTTCAGAGTATCAACATTCAAGTTTTAGATTATCAATCATCATCAACATTCAATAAAGAGGAAAGAAGATACCAGAAAAGAAAGCGCGTCCATCATCTCCTCCCTCCTCCGCCTCTAACCACCAGGAGTGCCACCAGCTCCGACCTCTCTCCCTCCATTTTCCAGAAAATCTCACAGGTAAGACGCTTCTCAAGCCTTTACTGTGTTTTAGGCATATAAAATACCATAGGTTAATCAAACTAGAACATGCAAAGCAAGCTAAATCAAACAAACTGTAAAATTACATAAACAACGAAAACTGTAAAACCCTAAAAAGAGGACGAATCATACCGTTCAATCCAAGGCCCTTGAATGTTAGGAAGAAGATAGAGAGTGGGGATAGCGCTCCGCGGCCTAGGGCTTAAGGGAGTATCAGAACCATAGCGCTGAGAAAGATGAAGAGAGGAAGAACGAGAGAAACGGTGCCGCTGTG
Organism: Vicia faba; assembly: GCA_948472305.1. Lineage (NCBI taxonomy): Eukaryota > Viridiplantae > Streptophyta > Magnoliopsida > Fabales > Fabaceae > Vicia > Vicia faba. Next base: position 222,035 of record CATIWC010000819.1, on the reverse strand, counting down.
AACCCTAAGCACAAACCCTAATTTGTTCAAACCCTTAACAATTGTACAAAAACCTTGCATTGGGCTTGTCCGCCCCAAAAATCCCTTAAGCCCATAATAATTTCCTAAGCGTGTCCCCCCCCCCCCCATTCCTCCATTCTGACTTTTGTTTCTCCTCTCTTATTTTTTATTTTTGGGCCATCCCTTTTAAAACCCTTAGGCCCATTCCTATTTTTACTTCAATTTTCTTCTTTCTTCAATAAATTAATAGAATTCAATATATTTTTTTATCAAATTAAAATTAATTTAGTTTAATTTTCCTTTTTTAACTAATTTTAATCATTCTTCTTTTCATTATTTTTCTTATATTTAACCAAAAAAACACCAAAAAAAATTATAAAGAGCATTAATTTAATTAATTTTGTTTTCCTTTAAAAACCCCTTTTTATTGATTAATAAAAATACAAAAAGAAGTAATAATAACATTTAATCTTTCTTTGTTAGAATAGATTTTATTTTCAAGTAAATACATGCATTTTACAATTGATTGATTTTCTTCATTTTTATAATTTGTTATGGCTTTACTTTGAATTGCGACAATTCGATTTGGTTGTAACACTTGATATTTGGACATTGTTATCCTTGTGAGATTCATCCCCATTTGTAATAATTTGTACCCCCATCCCCAGATACTTTTGTAATAGCTTAGAATTTTAATTCTCGCACTTTATGCTTTCAAATATGCCATGATTAGAGATTAGGGTTTGTATGCGAAAATCTAAAATCAATCGCTAGATGACCTAATACAAGACCTAAATGCATGAAAATGACAAACAAAATTCACACGTGCACCTCTAGGGTAACCTCGCTTGTTGCCTCGGAAATACAATCATGTCCCTCGAATATGAGACACTCTAGCAAATGTCCCTTCGATAAACAAAGATCGTAGTTCCTCGATGACCCTCGATGTTGCCTTCGATAAAACGATCTTGTCCCTTACAAAATTGCTAGAGCGTCTCACAAGTTACTTTCAATGATTGTATGCGATGACCCGCGCCTGTCCCGTTTAACATTCTAACACAAGGTTGTTCACCAAATGCAATGGTGAAATAACACTGTCAAAAGGGTTAAAAACATATAGGAAAAATCTTTGAGTAAAATAGGGTAGACAACTCTTAGTTACTTGATCAAAAGCTTGCAAAACATCCTTGCTATTTTCAAACACACATCACAACACCATTTCAAAACATTTCCCAAAAAACAAACTTTCAAACATTTAAATATCTTTTCAAAAAGACAAACACCTTCGTATACATTAAAACAAGAATCATTACAAAGGTTGCCTAAGACAAGGCTTCTTTTTCAAAGCATTTTCAAAAACCACACGCAAAGCACCATTTCAAACAATTGAAAAGCAAAAGCAAGTGATCTAAACAAGTAACTAAGAGCCCATGGATAACCATGGATGAAAAGGGTGCTTTCACCTTCCCTTTTCATAATCTACCCCCCGAACCCAAGAAAACATCTCAAAGGTCTTTCCTGTGCTTTTTGACCTTTCCTTTGGATAAAATAAAAAGTCGGTGGCGACTCTTGCTAAACCGCACAATTGCGAACACAAACGCAAAACCTCAAGTCAGTTCTCCCACCGTATCACAGACGGTGATACCTACTCATTAATAGTAGGATAGCATTGTCTGGAGGAAATTAGCATAGAACGATTCCTTTTTCGAGTAGGTAGATTAACTCTTAGATACTTGCTCATCCAAAAACAAAGCAAATTTCCCACACTTACACTCCTTTTTCAAACAAAGTTTTCAAAAACACTTCATTACACTCTTGAGGACAGAAGCAAGAGTTAAATCGAAGTTAAAAATAAATTTTTTTTCAAACCCATAAGCACAAAGAAAACAATTTTGAAAACAATGAGCAAGTACCTAAGAGCCCGTGGAAAACTACAGATAGAGAGGGTGCTAATACCTTCCCTTTCTATAAATCTACCCCCCGTACTCAGAAATATCTCAAAAAAGGAATTTTTCTGTGCGTTTTTCCTTTCCTTGTTGGATAAAATAAAAGTCAGTGGCGACTCTTGCTTACCGCGACATTTTGTGAACACAAACGCAAAACGCAAACTAGCATCCCAAAAAACAGTCAGTTCTTCCCACCGTATCACACCATAGCTAGTTCTTGTCTTCTTCTATAGTTGAAGCAAGACATTTGTGATATAATGTGTTGAGTTTAACCTTGAATGTTTTGTTCTCCACCAATGGTGCTTTCATGATCAGCCTCCCATCAGCTCTATATACCTTCATCTGATTATTCTCCAACTTCATATTGAAGCTTTTTGCAAGTAATTGACCTACACTTATTAAGTTACTTGTCATCGAAAGTACATATATAACTTCAGTGATAGTAGCCTTTCGACCATCCTTTATGATAATCAAAATATCTCCTTTACCACCTGATTTGATATGCCTGCCATCTGCAAACTTTATCACCTTTTCAAATGACTCATCTAACTTGGTAAACCAGTTTTTATTGCCAGTCATGTGGTTGCTACATCCTGAATCCAAATACCACATGTTGTTTTTCTCAATGGTCGACTGAGTGTTCACCAGCAACAACACATCATCAGAATCACTGCTTCTAGCTCGTGCATATTGAGCTTCACCACTATCTTTTGACTTTGCAGCTTTCTTTCTTCGACAGTCTCAAGCATAGTGGCCAAAACCTTGACAGTTGTAATATTGCACCTCTTTCGTGTTAACTTTCTTCCCAGAATACTTGTTGCACACCCCTTTTGAATCAGTATTCTTGCTTGACTTCTCATCACCAGCAAGATTCTTTTGCTGCTTTGACTTCTCTTTTCCAGCTTTCTTGGTGAATCTTGATTGTAATGATTGTTCATCTTCCTTCTCTCTTTCTGAGTTTCTCTGTTGCAGCCTCATTTCATGAGCCTCCGATGAATCTTGAAGTTCTTCCAACTTCATCTCAGATAGATTCTTGGCCTCTTCAATTGTTACAACAAAGTAATCAAAATCTGCAATTAGAGATCTCAATACCTTTTCTATCTTTTGTAGATCCGTAAGCGCTTTACCACACGCTTTCATCTAGTTTGTTAGCATCGCCACTCTTGAGAAATATGTAAAGATAGATTCATCCTCTTTCATCTGAAGCATCTCGTACTGCTTTCTCATAGTCTGCAACTTTACCTTCTTCAGTTTCTCATCTCCACCATACAAGGATTTCAGCTTTTCCCAAGCTCCTTTTGTTGTTTCTTCTTCAATTATCTTCTCAAATATGTCATAATCCACACACTGGTGAATCAAGAACAACGTCTTACCATCTTTCTTCCTATGATCTTTGTGTGCAGCTTTCTGAGGTTCCGTAGCATCTACTTCTAGTTTTGATATTCCATCATTCAAGATTTCTACGACATCTTGAAATATGAAAATAACCTCCATTTACGCAACCCACCGTTGATAGTTTTCACCTTTGAAAACCAGTAGATTCGCTGGAAACTGTGTTGATGTTGTTGATCCGTTTTCCATTAGATTCTCTCTGAATCGCAAACAAGCTCTTGATACCAATTTGTTGGAACAAAGGTTTCAAGAAATATGATTTTGTGAAAACAAGAATGAAGAAGAATAAGAGAAGAAAGAGAGAGAGAGAGAGAGAGAGAGAGAGAGAGAGAGAGAGAGAGAGAGATTGTGAGTTAGTTAAGTGTAACTAACTTTCTAACTGAATGAATTATTATCGCATCTATCTATTACAAACATAATGGCCCTTTATATAGGCAAAATGCCCAGGCCCAAATACACATGATAAAAGTACAAATAACTACATAATAAAAATTAACCAACTATCAGGTAAATGTATATTGTGACACCCGTAATTTAATTAATTTTTTAATTAAATTATTTTGGAATATTTATGAATATGTGTTATAATTAAATTGGATTTATTTTATTAAGTGGAGAAATAATAATATATTAGAGATATTATATTATTATTTGGTGAAATAATGTTAGAAGCTAATATTATTTAATGTGGGCCTATATGGTGTGAGTGAAAGTAATAAGGGGGTGTAGGTTTTGAGCCCAATAAGAATAATATAATAATATTAGGTTATTTTATTATCTGTGAGAAGGTAGAAAAGAAAGAAGCAGTAGAAGGAAAAATAAGGATTTGGAAGAGAACGTGAAGCTGCTGGAAAAAGTGGAAAACGGCAAGAACGAAGAATTCAACCCGAAAATTGTATAGCGACCTTCGATCCAAGGTAAGGGTGGGGTTTTGGCTTTATAATTGGGTTCATGATGTTTGATATACGAGGTTATAGGATTGCTATTTTTGTTCTTGAATTGGATGATGTATGATGAATATTGATGAATTCATGATGAATAATGATGTTATGATGATGTGTAATCGATGTAGTATTATAGGTTAATGATTAGGTGATGAATTTTCAAGATCATAATAAAGTTTTTAGGGCTGTAGTATAATTCCTGTAGTGAAATTACAAAAGAAAACGCAGAAAATTATGCAGATTGTCGAAGGATGTGTCGACCTTAAGCTGGATGTGTCAATACATGAAGGATGTTCGACTCAGGATGAGTCGATACGAAGAGAGGATGTGTCGATACATGTTCGATGTTAGACTCAGGATGAGTCGATGCATGCAGCGCTTGCATCGATTCATGTCAGTTGCAAGACTCAGGATGAGTCGACCGGTGAAGCGCATGTGTCGATACATGTTGTATTGAAAGCCAGAATGAGTCGATCCATAAGGAGGATGTGTCGACTCATAGTATACAGAAGAAGCAGGATGAGTCGAACCATAGTGTTTTGTGTCGATACGTAATGTCTGAATTTTGACAGAATTGGCTTTTAATTGCTCTAACTTGAGTTTTAGGAGGCTGTTTGATATGTCGTTCGAAGCGTTGGATAGCTAACGCGATGAACTTTATTCTAGATGATTAAATGATGGATAAGAAGTGTAATCCTAGTAACTAATTTAGGATTTAGGATTAATTCCCGTGATTGGTCGTTATTGCCGGATTTTTTGACAGATTGATGAATGTGAGATGTTTAGAGGCTGCTGTTAGAATTATGACAGTAGGATTAGTGACAGCAACGAAGTAGAACTGCAGAATAACAGTATGGCTTACTGTATTATTAATATACAACTGAGTATTAGTGAGATGTTATTAATAAAGTGGTGTTTGATAATTTATGATGAACAAATGACGTTTGATAAATAAGTGATGTTTAATAAATTTTTTTGAGATGTTTATGAGATGCTGTAATTGAGATGTTTCGAGATGTTTATGAGATGCTATAATTGAGATGATTGAGATGTTTTCGAGATGATTGATATTTTGTTGTTTGAGATTATTGAGATATTATTGTTTTGAGATGATTGAGATGTTGTTGTTTTGAGATGTGTTTTGAGATGTTGTTAACTGAGTGTGTTATTACATTCATGTTGAGTCGTATACATTGCATTTTTTTGAGAAGGAGCTTATGCTTGTTGAGATGGCCTGGATTGGCAAATTTTGAGATGATGGTTATACCTTGTTGATGCCTCTATTAATTGTCATATTAGATTTTTGAGATGAGAGTTCTGCTCCAATGGTACCACATGCATTTGCATAGTTTTGAGTCGCATTATATAATTGAATAATGAAGTGTACTTGATGTTGATGAATGAGTATATATGTTGTAATTATTGTTAATTATGAGATGAGAAGTGGTGATATTATTGATCTAATTTAATATATTAATTATCACGCGTTTTATTATATTGTTAGATATCTCACCCCTTCTGTTTGAATGTTGCCCCTATGTTGGTAACGTGCAGGTAATCGCAAGTGAGGGTTGTATACCTTCAATAGTTCGAGTCGGTGTCATTGCTCTGATATGTAACACTCGGGGGGATGAACGCTTGCTGATTTTTGATTGTTGATTTTCAGTTGCTAAATTTTGAATTGATTATTATTAAATATGAGATGTTTCGAAGTTGTTGCTTTTATTTAAAGATGTTATTGAAGAATTCCGCTGCGTAGTTGTTGAATCATTTTATTAAAGATGTTATGTTGATGGTTCATCCGATGTTTTATTATCAGTGTTATATATCCATGATGAATGCAATGAATTTGTTAGAAGAATTTGTGACGTCCCGATTCGTTTGTATGATTGAAATTTTGTAACTCTGATTTAATTGCATAATTTGCTTGGGGTAGAATTGGGGTGTTACAAAGTTGGTATCAGAGCAAAAGGTTGGTCTGACCTTGTCGCTGAGTCTTAGTTGTCTAACAATCGAGTATTGTTATTTTTATGTTCTAATCGTTGTTTATGTTGTAGACCAAGTGTATCGCCGTGGGGAGCTCCAGTGTTGTTAGTGAAGAAGAAAGAGGGAAGTATGAGGCTTTGTGTTGATTATAGACAGTTGAACAAGGTGACGATTAAGAACAAGTATCCGCTTCCAAGAATAGATGACTTAATGGACCAATTGGTGGATGCTCGTGTGTTTAGTAAGATTGATTTGAGGTCGGGTTACCATCAGATTAAAGTGAAGGATGAAGATATTCAGAAGACAACTTTAAGAACGTGTTATGGACATTACGAGTATTCGGTGATGCCTTTCGGTGTTACTAATGCGCCAGGAGTATTCATGGAATATATGAATCGTATCTTTCATACTTATTTGGATCGGTTTGTAGTGGTGTTCATTGATGATATTTTGATTTACTCTAAGTCAGAAGAAGAGCATGTTGAACATTTAAGAGTAGTATTGCAGATTCTAAAAGAGAAGAAATTATATGCAAAGCTGTCCAAGTGTGAATTTTGGTTAAAAGAGGTTAGTTTTCTTGGTCATGTGATTTCAGGTAGTGGCATTGTTGTAGATCCATCGAAGGTTGATGTTGTGTTGCAATGGGAAACTCCCAAGTCAGCTACCGAGATTAGAAGCTTCTTGGGATTATCTGGTTATTATAGAAGGTTTATCGAAGGGTTTTCTAAGTTGTCACTTCCATTGACTAAGTTGACTTGTAAAGGTAGAGCTTTTGTATGGGATGTTCAGTGCGAAGAAAGTTTTACTGAATTAAAGAAGAGGTTGGCATCAGCTCCGATTTTGACATTGCCTAATCCAGAAGAGCCTTTTGTGGTGTATTGTGATTCTTCTAAGATGGGTTTAGGAGGTGTGCTTATGCAGAATGGTAAGGTAGTTGCTTATGCATCGAGGCAGTTGAGGACTCATAAGAAGAACTATCCTACGCATGATTTAGAGCTTGCTGCTGTTGTTTTTGTACTGAATATTTGGAGGCATTATCTTTATGGTTCTAGATTTGAAGTTTTTAGTGACCATAAGAGCTTAAAGTATTTGTTTGATTAGAAAGAGTTGAATATGATGCAACAGAGATGGTTGGAATTGTTAAAGGATTATGATTTCAATTTGAATTATCATCCAGGAAAGGCGAATGTGGTAGCTGATGCGTTGAGTCGAAAGACTTTACATATGTCAGAAATGATGATTAAAGAGTTGGAATTGATTGAGCAGTTGAGAGATATGAGCTTAGTTTGCGAGGTTACTCCGTAGAGTGTTATGTTGGGTATGTTGAAGATTAATAATGAATTTTTAGACAGTATCAGAGAAGCTCAGAAGTTGGGTGTGAAACTGGTAGATTTGATGGTTGGGATTGATCAATGTGAGAGTAGTGATTTTAAGCTAGATGAACAAGGTGTGTTGAGGTTTCGTAACCGGATTTGTATTCCTGATAATGCTGAGATGAAGAAAGTGATACTCGAAGAGAGTCATAAAAGTAAGTTGAGTATTCATCCAGGAGCTACAAAGATGTATCAAGATTTGAAATGTTTGTTTTGGTGGCCTGGGATGAAGAGTGATGTGGCTCAATTTGTGTATGCATGTTTGACTTGTCAGAAGTCGAAAGTTGAACATCAGAAGCCTTCAGGATTGATGCAACCGTTGGAAGTTCCAGAATTGAAATGGGATAGCATTTCAATGGACTTTGTGATGGGGTTGCCTAGTACTTCAAGAGGACATGATTCAATTTGGGTGATTGTTGATAGGCTTACAAAGTCATCTCATTTTATTCCTATTAACCTCAGTTTTCCTGTGCCGAAGTTAACTGAGGTTTATACTAGTGTGATTGTGAAGTTGCATGGTGTTCCTTTGTGTATTGTGTCATATAGAGATCCAATATTTACTTCTTATTTTTGGAAGAGTTTGCAAGAAGCGTTGGGTTCTATGTTGAGGTTGAGTTCAGCGTATCATCCTCAGACAGATGGTCAGACTGAACAGACGATTCAATCGTTAGAAGACTTGTTGAGGGCATGTGTTCTTGAGAAGGGAGGTTCACGGGATACTTATCTTCCGTTGATAGAGTTCACATATAATAACAGCCACCATTCTAGTATTGGGATGGCACCTTTTGAAGCGTTGTATGGTCGAAGATGTAGAACTATGTTATGTTGGCATGAATCTGGTGAAAGTGTAGTACTTGGACCTGAACTTGTTCGTGAGACTACTGAGAAGGTGAAGTTGATTCGAGAAAAGATGAAAGCTTCACAAAGTAGACAGAAGAGTTATCATGACAAGCGAAGGAAGGATTTATAATTTCAAGCCGGTGATCATGTGTTTTTAAGAGTTACACCTGTGACTGGTGTTGGGCGAGCATTGAAGTCTAAGAAGCTCACTTCTCATTTTATTGGACCGTATCAGATTTCAGAGAGAGTGGGGAATGTTTCTCATAGAGTGGCTTTACCGCCTAATCTTTCGAATTTGCATGATGTGTTTCATGTGTCGCAACTTCGGAAGTATATTTCAGATCCATCTCATGTGATTCATATGGACGATGTGCAAGTACGAGATAATCTTACGGTGGAGACGATGCCTGTACGGATCGCGGATCGTGAAATGAAGACTCTGAGGGGCAAAGAGATTGCCTTGGTTAAAGTGGTTTAGCTAGGAGCTGCAGGAGAAAGCATGACTCGGGAATTAGAGAGCAAGATGCGAGACTCCTATCCTGAATTGTTTGATTGAGGTAAATTTTCGAGGACGAAAATATTCTAAGTGGGGGAGAGTTGTAACGCCCGTAATTTAATTAATTATTTAATTAAATTATTTTTGGAATATTTATGAATATGTGTTATAATTAAATTGGATTTATTTTATTAAGTGGAGAAATAATAATATATTAGAGATATTATATTATTATTTGGTGAAATAATGTTAGAAGCTAATATTATTTAATGTGGGCCTATATGGTGTGAGTGGAAGTAATAAGGGGGTGTAGGTTTTGAGCCCAATAAGAATAATATAATAATATTAGGTTATTTTATTATCTGTGAGAAGGTAGAAAAGAAAGAAGCAGTAGAAGAAAAAATAAGGATTTGGAAGAGAACGTGAAGCTGCTGGAAAAAGTGGAAAACGGCAAGAACGAAGAATTCAACCCGGAAATTGTAAAGCGATCTTCGATCCAAGGTAAGGGTGGGGTTCTGGCTTTATAATTGGGTTCATGATGTTTGTTATGTGGGGTTAGAGGATTGTTGTTTTTGTTCTTGAATTGGATGATGTATGATGAATATTGATGAATTCTTGATGAATAATGATGTTATGATGCTGTGTAATCGATGTAGTATTATAGGTTAATGATTAGGTGATGAATTATCATGATCATAATAAGGTTTTTAGGGCTGTAGTATAATTCCCGTAGTGAAATTACAGAAGAAAACGCATAAAATTATGCAGACTGTCGAAGGATGTGTCAACCTCAAGCTGGATGTGTCGATACATGAAGGATGTTCGACTCAGGATGAGTCGACACGAAGAGAGGATGTGTCGATACATGTTTGGTGTTAGACTCAGGATGATTCGACGCATGCAGGGCTTGCATCGATACATGTCAGTTGCAAGACTCAGGATGAGTCGACCGGTGAAGCGCATGTGTCGATACATGCTGTATTGAAAGCCCGAATGAGTCGATCCATAAGGAGGATGTGTCGACTCATAGTATACAAATGAAGCAGGATGAGTCGAACCATAGTGTTTTGTGTCGATACATAATGTCTAAATTTTGACAGAATTGGCTTTTAATTACTGTAACTTGATTTTTAGGAGGCTAATTGATATGTCGTTCGAAGCGTTGGATAGCTAACACGATGAACTTTATTCTATATGATTAAATGATGGATAAGAAGTGTAATCCTAGTAACTAATTTAGGATTTAGGATTAATTCTCGTGATTGGTCGTTATTGCCAGATTTTTAGACAGATTGATGAATGTGAGATGTTTAGAGGCTGCTGTTAGAATTATGACAGTAGGATTAGTGACAACAACGAAGTAGAACTGAAGAATAACATTATAGCTTACTGTATTATTAATATACAACTGAGTATTAGTGAGATGTTATTAATAAAGTGGTGTTTGATAATTTATGATGAACAAATGACGTTTGATAAATAAGTGATGTTTAATAAATTATTTTGAGATGTTTATGAGATGATGTAATTGAGATGTTTCAAGATGTTTATGAGATGCTGTAATTGAGATGATTGAGATGTTGTTGTTTGACATGATTGAGATGTTGTTGTTTTGAGATGATTGAGATGTTGTTGTTTTGAGATGTGTTTTGAGATGTTGTTAACTGAGTGTGTTATTACATTCATGTTGAGTCGCATACATTGCATTTTTTTGAGATGGAGCTTATGCTCGTTGAGATGGCATGGATTGGAAAATTTTGAGATGAAGGTTATGCCTTGTTGATGCCTTTATTAATTGGCAGATTATATTTTTGAAATGGGAGTTCTGCTCCAATGGTACCACATGCATTTGCATAGTTTTGAGTCGCATTATATGATTAAATAATGAAGTGTACTTGATGTTGATGAATGAGTATATATGATGTAATTATTGCTGATTATGAGATGAGAAGTGGTGATATTATTGATCTAGTTTAATATATTAATTATCATGCGCTTTATTATATTGTTAGATATCTCACCCCTTCTGTTTGAATGTTGCCCCTATGTTGGTAACGTGTAGGTAATCACGAGTGAAGGCTGTATACCTTCAATAGTTCGAGTCGGTGTCATTGCTCTGATATGTAACACTCGGGGGGATGAACGCTTGCTGATTTTTGATTGTTGATTTTCAGTTGCTAAATTTTGAATTGATTATTATTAAATATGAGATGTTTCGAAGTTGTTGCTTTTATTTAAATATGTTATTGAAGAATTCCGCTGCGTAGTTGTTGAATTATTTTATTAAAGATGCTATGTTGATGGTTCATCCGATTTTTTATTATCAGTGTTATATATCCATGATGAAAGCAATGAATTTGTTAGAAGAATTTGTGACGTCCCGATTCGTTTGTATGATTGTAATTTTGTAACTCGGATTTAATTGCATAATTTTCTTGGGGTAGAATTGGGGTGTTACATATATGACACAAGGAATTAACCTAGTTCCCCTTATCAACCAATGATGCATCTAGTCCCTTCACATCTTGAAGGTTTTTCCACAATGTTAGATCTTTGTACAAGTTTTACATCAAGATCTATCTTACAATCTTCTAACACAACAAAGAAGCACACCACTTCCTTGATTTCACAAACACCAAAACTATGGTGGACTTTGAATTATCCTGATTCAAAGAACCTTTTACAATGATCACCAAAACACTTTGATGATCACACCAAAAACTATGGTGTATAAACAATATATATTTTGAATAGAATTGAATAATATTTTCAACTTGATTTGAGTTCCAAGATAAACAATTTTTCTCTTCTCTTATACTTGGATACAATTTACAGTATAATACTTTGAGTGCTTTTGACAATGAATGAAACTTTTCAAAGATATGAAATTTTATGCTTAAAGTTTAATGACTTAAAGTAACAGATAATTCTAAAACCTCTTTTGAATTGTACGTAAAATGATTAATGAAAACATTTATTGAAAAATATGATAAAAAATGGTTTAAATATATCTCATGATGCCTCTTGGAATAAATGCAAAAGTTTAAAACATTTTCATGAAGGTTTGCAATGATTTATAAAGAGACTGATTTAAAAAACGTTAATTACAATGGTTCCAAAGCTGCCACAAAAAAACAGAATAAATTCAAATTTTACATATTGGTTCAAAATAGTGTAAATTGCAGCAGTTCTAAAATTCCACATAAAACTAGAATACGTTCAAATTTTAAAACAAATGCAAATTGAGACGGTTCCAAACTGCCACAGTTTATGACAAACTAAACTAATTCAAATTTAAATGGCATAATGGATGTCCAATCGATTGAATGAATAGTGCAGTCGATTATACTTAAGTATAACTTGATTTTTTGCTATTTAAAAGACTTGGAATGAAATGTTTTGATGCATGAATGTTTGGGAAACTTTATAGAAGAATAGATGAAGATTTTTAGCACCTAAAACTTATATACAATGAATTGATATTGAATATCTTTTTTCATGATCAAATCATATTTTAATTCAACATACAACGACTTTTAAAATCTTAATAATTGATTTAGATAGACTTCAACCTTTTTCTTCTTTGATAAGCTTCATCATTCGTCGTCTACATGTTTTTGTCTTCATCAAATCTAAACAAAGATAGATGATGAACATCTTCTTCACAATCTCCCCCTTTTTGATGATGAAAAAACAAATAGATGAGAATTTTTGGATAAACACTTGATTCTCTCCTATCTTTTAACTCTCCCCCTTTATTTGATTTGCTTTTTGGATCCAGAAAAAACAACAAAAACAATCATCTCTCTTATCCCCCCATTTTGACATTATCAAAAAGAGAAAGAGTTAGTATTCAAAGAAATATATTATCTAAGGGAAATAATATATTATATATAAAAATACTTATCTTCTTCACAATGATTTGATGTCAATGATTATATCAATGTTGATTTTCTTCAAATCATCTTTAATCAAAAGGAATTTTAATCCCACTATATCATATGGTCTGGTATCTTGAAAAACCAATCTTAATTTGACATTATTAGCATATGGTTTGGTATCTTGAAAAACCAATCTTAATTTAACATTGTTAGCATATTGTATCCAAGTACCCACAAAACAATTAATAATACTTTCTAGGTACACAATATTCTTTAGGTCCTCTTGGGTTAGTTCCCTTTGTTACCTATACATGCTCACCATAAATAACACCATACTTTGTTATGTAGTAAGCATTAGGAGTATGACCTTTTGTATTACAATAAAAACATGTAGGTCTAAAAACATGATTCCTTTTATAGACATAAACATATTTCTATTATAAATTTTTTTAGGATGAATTACACCATGCACTTTCTGTGGTTCCATATTGTTGAATTTAGATATAGATTTAACAAAGATGGTTTTACTTGTGTCTGGTTTATCAAACTTAGAAAACCCAAGTTTGTATTTATCATTTGAAAATCTTTGTCTACTTAGCACATCTTCTAAATCGATTTGACCATTTTCATATTTCTTTATAACTTGGTCCAGTTCAACAATTTTGGATTTATATTCTTGACATTTATTGCATGCTGAATTTTAGACTTCGTCTAATTCCACTTTCATGTCATTTGACTTACTTTCTAGAGTTAAAATTATTTTCTTTTATTTTGAATATTTTCTAGAAAGTTTTAAACATTCCTCATGTAATTCATGAAAGGCATTTGTAATTTATTGTACGAAGGTATATCATTAATGTCAAAATCACTAACCTCATTTTCTTCATCATCAGAATGGTGTGAAGCCATAAATACCAAGGTTCCTTGTTCTTCAATGAACTTATCTCATTGTTTTACCATTCAACATATGCTTTCTTTGGATTTTTCCCCTTATTTCTTTAGACTTTGTTCTTATTTATAAGTGTAAGACATTCACTTTTGACATGTCCTCTTCTTCAAAATTCAAAACAAATAACTTTTCTTTTTTAAGTTGGTTCTTATTTTTTACTAGTTTACTTTATCCTTTCCTTTCTCAAGAATTTTTAGAATTTCTTGATTGATGCATCACCTTCATCACTAATGGATTAGGATTCATATTCTTGTTTATTATCGTGATCTTTCACTCTAGTTTTTAAGGAAAGACCTTTGAGTTTCTTTTCTGGATTGTCATGATTTTCTAGCCTTACAAGTTCTATCTCATGTTCTTGAAGTTTACCAAACAATGTGGACAAATACGTTTTGGAGATACTTTTCTTTACCAATATTGTTGTCATATTTGGTTGCATGCTCTTGTCAATAATTGAAATACTTTGAGATTTAAATTATCATTTGTGAATGTTTTTCCAAGAGGTATCAAATGATTTGTTAAGCGTGAAAATCTATTTTGCAAATCAAGAATTCACTCACTGGGTTGCATTCTAAAAAAATCATATTCTTGTGATAAAGTGTTTAGTTTATACCTTTTTACCTCTATCGTACCTTCATGTGTCACTTCTAATATGTCCCAAATCTCTTTGCATGTTTTATAATGACATGTACAAAATAATCCATCCATACCTAAGGCTGATTGAAGAATATTCTTTTTCTTTTTTATCAAATAGCAATTTCTTCTTGTCATTTTCATTCTAAGATCCTTTTATTTTTTTCTTGTTATACATCATTGACGATTGTCTTAGAAACGTATGGACAATTTTCAACAACATCTCATATTTCTTCTCCTTGTGCTTCTAGATATGCTTGTATGCAAATTTTCTAGAAGTCATAATATTCACCGACAAATCATAGAGGTTTATTGTTACTGCCACCATCTCTAAAAACAGAATTAGGGGAGAACATCTTTCTCGGATCTAGGATAGAGCTTCTTTAATATGCTCTGGTGCCAATTGTAAGTATATATTTTCTACCTAAGAGGGGTGGGGGTGAACTAGGATTGTTGTATTTTTATCATTTTCATGCTTACTTATTTGGATATGATAAAGTGATGTTCTTAGCAAGATAAAATGCAGACATTAAAGTGAATATAATATAAATGACACAAGGAATTATCCTAGTTCCCCTTATCAATAAAGGGTACATCTAGTCCCTTCACACCTTGAAGGATTTTCACTATATAAGATATTTGTACAATCCTTACACCAAGTCTTATCTTACAATCTTCTAACATAACAAAGAAGTACACAACTTTTACAACCATCATCAAAACACTTTGATGACTACACCAAAAACTATGGTGTATAAACAATACAAACTTTGAATAGAATTTGAATAATATTTTCAACTTGGCATGAGTTCCAAGATAAACAATTTTTATCCTTTCTCCCACTTGATAAAATTCAAAGTATAATAATTGAAGTACTTTTAACATTGAATGAAACTTTTAAAATATATTCAATTTTAATCTTAAAGTTTCATGACTTAAAGTATCGGATAATTCTAAAAACTCTTTTGAATTGTATGTAAAAATGATTAATGAAAGAGGTAAAGGAAAAATGGTTTAAGTATATCACATGATGCCTTTTGGAATAGATGAAAAAGTTTGAAACATTTCCACGAAAGATTTCAATTATTTAGAAACATAATGGTTTAAAAATGTAAATTACGGCGGTTTCGAAACTACCACAAAAAAACCAGAATAAATTCAAATTTTACATATTAGTTCAAAATTGGGTAAATTGGCATCAGTTCCAAGCTACCGCATAAAACTAGAATAAATTCAAATTTTAAATATTGGTTTAGATAAATGTGAATTGTGGCGGTTCCAAACTGCCACATTTTACCAAAACTTAAATAAATTCAAATTTAAATGACATAATGGATGTCCAATCGATTGGATGAATAGTGAAATCGATTATGCTCAATTAAAATTTGATTTTTGTTTTTTATTTTTAAAAGACTTCGAATGAAAATATTTTTATGCATGAGTGTTTGGAAAACTTTATAGAAGAATATATGAAGATTGTTTAGCACCTAAAGCTTATATACAATGGATTGACATTGAATACCTTTCTTCATGGTCAAATAATTTATTTACTTCAACATCAATGACTTTTGAAATCTTGATAATTGAATTTGATTGACTTTAACATTTTTCTTGTTTAATAAACTTCTTCATCTTTGCCTTCATATTTTTGTCTTCTTCAAAACTAAGCCAAGACAAATGATGAACATCTTCTTCACTCAAGGTATAATTCTGATGAGTATGTGACATTGACTGATCAAGGTGAACCTTATTGTTTTCAAGAGGCCGTGGAAAGTGATGAAAATCAAAAGTAGTTGGATGCAATGCATGATGAGATGAAATCATTGCATGATAATCACACTCATAATTTATTGAAGTTGGTTGAAGGAAAAAGGGTTTTGAAAATAAGTGGATCTTTTTAGTTAAACATGAGAGGAAATTTAAGTTTCCAAGGTATAAAACCATATTGGTGGTGAAAGGTTTCTGTAAAAGAAAAGGTGTTAGTTTTAATGAGATTTCATCACCTATTGTAAAGATGATATCAATCATAACCGTGTTGAGTTTAGTTGCGAATCTTCATTTAAAAGTTGAGAAAATGGATTTTAAAATGACTTTCCTTCATGGTGGTTTAGAGGAAGAGGTCTACGTGAAACAACCTGATGGTTTTCAAGTTAAAGGAAAATAAGATCATGTGTGTAGATTGAAAAATAGTTTATATAGGTTGAAGTAAGCTCCAAGGAGGTGGTACAAGAATTTTGAGTCTATTATTTGTGACCAAGGATACCAGAAGACTATTTCAGATCATTGTGTCTCTGTTAGAAAATTTTCTAAAGATAACTTCATTGTACTGTTGTTATATGTTGATGATATGATTAATATAGGGAAACATATTTCTATCATTGACGGGTTAAATACGCTTTTAGGCGAGTCATTTTCCATGAAATACATGGGAGCAACTGAACTTATTCTTGGCATTAGAACCTTGCATGATAGAAAGGAAAATAAACCTTAGATGTCACTGGAGAATTATATCAAAAGAGTGTTTCAAAGATTCTAAATGGAAAGTTTTAAGGTGGTAAACACGCCTGCTACTCATTTCAAGTTGAGTTCTAATCAAAGTCCTTCAAGTGAAGATGACTTGTTTGATATGAAACATGTTCCTTATGCATATTTTGTGGGTAGTTTGATGTATGCAATGGTGTGTAAAAGACCATATATAACATATGTTATTGGCATAGTCAGTATATTTTTTTGAAATCTAGGTAGAGAGCATTCGAATGTTGTAAAATTAGTTTTAAGGTACCTTCGCGGTACTACTTGTACGAGGCTTTGATTTGGAGGAGATAAACCTACTTTAGAGGGGTTATTGGACTCTAACATAGTTGGATACATTGATTTCAAAAAGTACACTTCAGGCTACATGATTAAATTTTCAGGGGGGGTTCTGGTTTGGTAGTCTAGATTGCAAAAGTGTGTATTATGTCTACTACCAAGGTTGAGTTCATTGTCATTACTGAAGCATGCAAAGAGTTACTACGGTTTTTTTTTGCAGGAGCTTGGTTTTGTTTAAGAAAATATGTGTTATTTATTGATAATTAAAGTGCTATTCATCTTGGCAAGAACCCTACTTTTTATAATAGGTCCAAACACATTATGTGAGATATCATTGTATATGTAATGTTTTGGATACTAAGTTGTTGGAGTTAGCTAAAGTTCATATGGATGATAATGGTTCTCATATGATGACTAAATAGTTACCAAGATGGAAGTTTGAAGCTTGTTGTGATATTGCCGATTTGGCGATTTTCTACACATATTTATGAGGAGGAGATTTATTGGGTTTTGACTCCCTTCTTATATGGAGAAAGGCCTAAATATGTTAACCCATTTGTGTCACTTATTTAAGTGGAGATGTTAAATTTAGGGTTGCGAGAGATAGAGAGAAAATAAGGTTTCAAAAGGAGAGAAAAGAGTTATAAAATCAGTTACAAAAGAGAGAAAATAGGAGAGAATCCTATTCCTATTTTTTGTAACAAGTCTCACTAAATCGGCTATTATGGATTCTTTAACCATTGGATCGAGCTCAAATTTAAAGGGCATGTTCATAACACATGTCTCTAACTTTTGACCTTTCGGATCTTCAAATTAAAGTATGTGCTGTAAGATAATTGCATCGCTCTAAAGCTGCAGATTTGGATAATTTTTCAACTTCTTGTTTATGATTTGTAAGCTAGTTTGCTTTGTGATTTTGTTGTTGTTAGCACTAGTTTATGAATAACTTTAAGACTCTCTTGTGCTCATATTTGATTACAATGGAACTATTTCTTATGTATGGACGACTCATGGTTTTCACTCTCATATTGAGGGTTTTCTACATTACAATATCAGTGTTCTCTTGTGCCTTTATTTATTTGATTTGATACTATATATTTGTTATTGATCCTCATAGGTTCTTACAACTTTGGGGAATTTTATATCTGCTTCATATTAGCATGTTACTGTGTGTTAATTTCCCCTTAATTATAACAATGTGTATGACAAGATTAATATGTAATTAATAAAATAATAACGATAAGTAAAGTAATAATGATAATTAGTAAAATAATAACAAACATAGAATTGTTAACTCAGTTCGGTGCAAAGTCACATATTTTATAAAGGGCGTTAACCCAAGAAAGAAAATTCACTTTTAATAGTCAAAAATACAAATTGGTCTTATTTGAACCTTCCTAGTTCAATGTCTCTTTTCCTAGTACTGATCGTGAATTTCTATTAAGGACTCTCCTTAAATATTAGACCTGTCTCACTTGACCCATAACGATCATATTTCCTTCCACAAATTCTCTAATAAAATGTCGACGTATGTCAATATGTTTGATATGACTATGCTGAACTAAATTCTTGGAAATATTGATGGTTCTCATGTTGTCACAGTATAATATCATAACATCTTGCTTGACATTATACTCCTTCAGCATTTGGTTCATCCATAAGATTTGAGTGCAACTTCTTCTAGCAATAATGCATTCATCTTCAGTGGTGTATAAAGAGACACAATTAGATTTTTTGCTAAAGCGTGAAATAAGATTGTTTCTCAAGAAGAAGCATCCACTAGAGGTACTCTTTATATATTCAAAATCATAATATCCAACTATAATAGAGTTGGTATAGAGTACAAAAGTCCATAATCACAACTCCACTAATATATTTGATGATCCTTTTGACTTGTGTGACATGAATCACCTCTGGCTTTGCTTGGAAGCGAGCATACACTCCTCTGAAAAATTGTTGTCAGAATGAATGTCACTACTGTACCCTAAGGGTTCTCCTAGGGTTCTCAAATGCTTAAGGTTGCTCAAGAATTAATAAGACAAATTCTCCTCTTAAGCAATGGACTTACAACTAGGGTTTCACTTTTCTCAAGGAAGTTTGGGTTTCTAATGCCTCAAGTGGTTTCCATGGTTTCTTATAGGTCTCCAACAATGCTCATACCAAGTTTTATGCCTTGCATCACAAGTTTGCTCAGTCAATTGCTCAGATGACTGAAAATCAACTGTATTGAACAAAAAGTTAACTATGGTCAACATCGAGTCAAAATCCAAGATTCTTGGTCAAGATCAGGATTTTGAAGTTATATTCATAATTTTATCAAGGGTTGATCATGATTCATCAAGAAAAACTCTCAAAACATCAAAAGTCAAAAGTTGCCAAATTAGGGTTTTCATAAGGAGAAGTCAACTGAACTTTGACCAAGCATAACTTTCACATGCTTCATCATATTTTCCTCCACCAAAGCTCATTTTGAAGAAAAGTAAATTCTCTACAACTTTGTATCTCTAAGCTCAAGTCCAAAACCTGCTTCGTTTGAGAGATATGGACCAATATATTATAGGTCATTTCAAAAGTCAACAAAAAGAAACTTTTTCTCAAGGCAACTTACATCAAGATAAATTTTCCAAATGCAAAAATGATAAAAATAGAGATTGTAGAGGACATCTTGAGCTTTCCAAAAAGTCAAATATAACCTTCAAAAGATGAAAACTGAGAGAGATGTGACTAGTTCAAGTTGCGAAATTTTGAGCAAATGCATGAAGTTCAAATTGAGCAAACTTGAATTTTTGGGCTATTGGGCTATTGTTTTAAAGACCAAACGTGTTTTACACTTCATATACCCCTCATATCTTACTCATGCACCCCTTGATATTTTGATTTTAATTATTTTTATTTTATTCATTATTAATTCAAAATAAATAAGATAAAATATAAGGCTTATTAACAAAGGTCTAAGCTCATGTTATGTTGACCTAATTCTATGCTATATATTCTCCTCAAATTAGACACAAAAGCCACAAAAAACCTTGTCCAAGAAGCCTCCAAAAAATCATAAAATTTATAAACCTAGGGCAACTTACAAAACCAAGTTTCCACCATTTTCAATACATACTAACCATACTATTCATTCCCATGAAGATCAGAGGGTAAGATGAGATCGTTTACAACGATCTAAAGGGCTCGAAACACCCCTGAAGCAGGACCATCTTATCTTTATTTCATACATTGATATTTTTATTTTCTTACTCTTTTGATTGAATCCAACGTTATTAATGTGTTCTTGAGGTTCATTAGTGCAGGATTGGACCCTTGCAGATATCCCATGTTGATCGAATCATGAAACATCATAACTATATTGATTCCATATGTTTTTGCCATAACTCATAAACCAGTCCATTTCAGCCCATAATAACCTCTCCATTGGATTCGCAAGGCTTGATTTAGGGGGGTAGGGGCCCCCTGGTTTGCTAATATCTCTTATTTTACAGGTTGAATAAAAAGGGCTACCAGAGAAGACGACCGGAGCTAGGGCTCCAGCGTCTCTCCGGTCTAAGCATTTTTGTTTGATATTTGTTTCATTCATTTCATATAAATCAACAGATGTATTACCGCTCCAGCGATTGAAGCGCGCACAATAAGATGATAGTATGCCAAGGCGTGGGTTCGATCCCATACTTTTGGCATTTTCACACTTTTTATGATTTTCTTTGTTTTGCAGACTGTAAAACGCGTTGATGTCATTCCTTGTCACCAAGGCACACCTGACCTAGTGGTGGACGTATTGGTTGGAATTGCTGAGGGCATGGGTTCAATACCCACCCCAGCCAATTTTGGCTTTTCCTCATAATTCTCTATTCTTTTACTCTTTTTCTCTTCCTTTTCTTCAACTTCACAAAAACCTTTAACAAACCCTATTTTAGGTTTTTAGGTTTTTTTTTCACTAACCTTTTTTTAATCAACCCTAATTAATTGTTTGTTTTTTTATTTAATCAATCAATTTACGTCTCTCTTCACTAATTAATCTCTTTTCTAATTAAAATCG
This sequence comes from Vicia faba, assembly GCA_948472305.1. Taxonomy (NCBI): domain Eukaryota; kingdom Viridiplantae; phylum Streptophyta; class Magnoliopsida; order Fabales; family Fabaceae; genus Vicia; species Vicia faba. The sequence goes on along the minus strand of CATIWC010000819.1, from coordinate 200,745 downwards.
AATTAGGTTTTATTTAGGTTTTGTTAACTTGATTAATCAATTTCATTTTCTTTAATTAATTAAAATTAATTAGGTTATTAGGTTAATCATAAAATATTTTTATCAAGAAAATCGCCAAAAAACAATTTCCTTCTCCTTTCACTTTCCTATTAGCGCAACTTATTTGTTCTGGCGTTTTTTCCAATTATTGTAACTGCCTTTGGTTTGTGTTGTACCCCAAAATTTACTCTCTTTTCATACACGCATATTATTGGTTTTATGGTTATAGAATAAAGGTATATTTATCAAGCTTCTTTGGGTTACAAGTGACGTTTATTTCGCCAATGGATGTTCTCAGAGTATTTTCCGTGCTGAAGATCGGTTCGCTGTTTTGCAATGATTCGGGGTTCAAAGATTCACAAGTCCAACCCGGAGCGTTATATTCAGGTGTTCTTTTACCAAGATATCTCTGATAACATATTCTTAAATTCAGGTTCGGCTCAAGAGTCAATTCTTTAAAGAAAGTCTCCGAATGTGTGAGTTTTCTCGAAGAAATATGGTGAAAAAGTGTGCTGAAAGTGCAGTTTTTACGCACTAAAAAATTCATAACTTGAAGATTGTGGCTTGTTTTGAACCCGTTCCGGTGGCCAAAATTCCGTCTTGACGTCTTCTACGTTTTCATCTCTCACGACTGGAAGCCAATTTCGATCAGAAGGTCTTCAAAAATGCGGATTTATCAAGTATTTTCGTACAAAAAATTTGTGATAGAAGTTTATTTGTGTCATGTACAGAAAATCATAACTTGGTCGATTTTCATCGTATCGAGCTGGTTCCAGCGTCAAAATTTCAAAAATTGAGTTGACTTCGTTTTCATAGGAGGTATCGAGTTCGAACGGTATCCAAAATGCCTTCTTTTTTTGCTCAGAGTGCGCGTGACGCGCCGAAAATCCTGAATGTTGTATTATTTCATCTGGGTCGAAACTTCGAAAATTCATAACTCGGTCAATTTTTATCAGACCGGGCCCATATTTTTACACAAGGTCACTGACTCAGAGATCTACAACTTTTCTTCCAAAGTTGAGACCTGGTTATGCTCTGATCAATACCAGTTTTTTATTGAAGAACGTGTCAGAGTTGACACTGGAGCCCAAAATAAGTTTGTCTGAGCCAAAACTTCAAAAATTCATAACTAATTCACCGTTTATCTGATTGAGCCCATTTTTGGAAAGAAGTTAGTTCTCGATGTCGGCTACATTTTGTATTCACATTTCAACTTCAAAAATTTCACTTAAGCCCCTGCGATTTAGCCTGGAACATGACAGACTCAAGTGAATAAAAATCTGCACTATTGCTTGTAGTTATTGGAGGCCCGATTGCACATTCAAAGCCGATTTTTTTCTCTAATTTCCATTATATAATCTCATTCTTTTCATACAAACACGAAGAGAAAAAAGACCTTTGCCACAATCCTGTCAAAATATCAAATTCTTTTAAGAACCCTAAAACCTTGAAATCCTTATTACAAACCTCCATGTCACTACAAACAAGTCATCCTTGTTACAAATCCATATCTCACTACTTCTCCAGTAAGGGTAAGGCTGGGTTGATCTCCATGATCAAAAGGGTATAATCATTTATACATGCCATATCGATTTTAATATTACAAAATTTCATATATTTGCTTTATTTGTATTTTATGATATAGTAATTTATTTAATGTGTTCATGAGATTCAACACTGCAGATTTAGACAGGATCCCATGCAGGATTATTATAAAACGCTGAAGGCAAAACAGAACAAGCAATGCATGGTGAGGCAGACATCCTGAGAAGGTTAAGGGTGTGGGTTCAACAACCACCCCTATTGGTTTTGGTTTTCTTCCTTTCTATTTGTCCTTTTACCTATTTTCATTCTTTCTGTTTAAAACTTTTTTTTTCTTCATAAAACTTAACATTTTTCACAAACCTTTGATTTTTCCTCCTAAACTCGAATAATTAATTTTAGGTTTTTATAATTAATTTGTGGTTCATCATTCATCCCTGACATTTGCATTATCTTTATTTTCTAACCCTATTTTTCATTAATGTTTCTTCCCCTATCTATTTTTTGGCAAACTTAATTCTTTCTTATTAATCATTACACATAAATTTTTTTTTTCAAAATTAACTTTTTTTAATTAAAATTAATTGGGTTTTAGGTTTTTTAATAAACTTTTTTTCAAAATTAACTTTTTTTTTAATTAAAATTAATTAGGTTTTAAGTTTTTTAATTAACCTTAACATTTTCAAAATTAACTTTTTTTTAATTAAAATTAATTAGGATTTAGGTATTTTAATTAACTTTTTTTCAAGATTAACATTTTTTTATTAATTAAAATGAATTATGTTTTTTAGGTTTATTTAATTAATTATCATAAATTATTTTTTTCATAAAAAAAATCACCACAACATTTTCTTTTCTATTTTCATCTTATTTTTATTTTTCTAGATAAATTGTATAGGTCGCATTATCAATGTAATAGCGTAGATTTATCTTTTCTCGCTTTTTTTCTTCTAATTATGTAATTGCTTCCGGGATGTAATAGTTTTAGGATTTCTTTTCTGCACTCTTCACTATTATGTAACTGCCCCAAAGCTCTGTAATAGCCTAAGTTTACATTTCCGCCTTTACCTTCTGCTACTATATTTTATGCAATGCTTAGACTAATAGGATTGTATGGAAAGATAAAAATGAACGACAGAAAACCCTAATTGCAAGATAAATATAACTGAAAAAACACATTGTTGCACACTTACACCCCTAGGGTACTCCCCACTTGGTTGCCTCGGAAAACAATGGTCATGTCCCTCGAATGTAGGGATATCTTAGCAAAGACCCTCAATCTAAAAGTCATCATAAAGATCATAGTCCCTTAACGTCCCTCGAGTTGCCTACGAGAAATGATCTTGTCCCTCGATGTTGCCTACGAATATATGATGACTGTTCCTTCGAACTGATAAGGTATCCCTACATGTTGCCTTCAATGACCATTACGCCCCTTTTGATAGTCCCTCAAACATCTAACGACTAGGGCTACCTACTCACTAATAGTAGGATAGCACAGTCTAAAGGATAAAAGGAAAATGAATAGACCTTTTTCGAGTAGGTAGATTAATTCTTAAGTACTTGCTCAAACAAACAAATCTTTTTCACACAAACACTTTTCAAACAAAGTTTTCAAAAACAACTTCGTAACACTCTTGAGGACAGAAACAAGGGTTATCACGAAGTAAAACAAAACTTTTCAAAATAAAGCACACACAAGCAATTTCAAAATGAGCAAGTACCTAAGAACCCATGGAAAACCATGGATAGAAAGAGTGTTAACACCTTCCTTTTCTATAATCTACCCCCCGTACTCAGAAACATCTCGAAAAAAGGTTTTTTTGTTCTTTTTCCTTTTCCTGATTGGATAAAATAAAAGTCGGTGGCAACTCTTGCTTACCGCGACATTTTGTGAACAAAAAATGCAAAACGCAAACCAGTATAAACAGTCGGTTCTACCACTGTATCACAGTTTGTAATAGTAATTAGGATTTAAATCCTACATTTCTATCATGTGTCTCTCCCAAAGCCGTGTAATGGTTTAGAGTTTATTTTCTTCTTTTATTTTCCGCATTTACTTTACCGCCTTCCTATTTTACTGTTACTATTAGTAATTAGGCCATGTATGGCAAGATAAAAATAAAACGGTAGCAAATCCTAATACAAGATAAATAATTGAAACAAAAATCACTTTGTACACCCACACCTCTAGGGTACCCTCTCTTGTTGCCTTGAAAAAACAGTCATGTCCCTCGAACATGGAGATACTTTATCATTGTCCCTCGAAATCAAAAGATCGTATTCCCTCAATGACCCTTTCGAATGCTGCCTTCACTAAACAATCTAGTACCTTATGCTAATTGCTAAAGTTTCCCTACGAGTTTCCTTCGATGATTGTACGACAACCCTCGCCTGTCCCTTTGCATCCAACGATAGGGTTCCCTACTAACTAATGATAGAATAACACTATCTAAAGGAGGAGGAAAATTATAAGAAAGACCTTGAGTAAGGGTAGAACTGTTAATCGATTTCTCACACTCTTCAAAACAAATATCTTTTCACATAGACACTTTCGAAATATTTTCAAAACACCTTGTACGCGTTCTCGAGGACATACACGGGAATCTTTACAAAGTTCACCTTACAATTGGCATTTTTAAAATATTTTTCAAACACACATTCACAAAGCAATTTTCAAAACAAAGTGAGCTAGTGATTAAGAGCCTATAGATAACTACGGATGAAAAGTGTGCTAACACCTTCCCTTTTCATAACCTACCCCCCGAACTCAAAATCTTCAAGGTTTTTCCTGTTCTTTTCACCCTTTACTTATTGGATAAAATAAAAGTCGGTGGCACTTTAGCTATCCATAACATTTGTGATAAAACGCGAAACAAGTCAGTTCTCCCACCGTATTATATAACTGGAGACTCTGTTATGGACTTTATAAAAAGAGGGGTTACCTTAGAGTTTAGATCACCTTTAAATTGCTTTAAATTGTCTGCTTTGTCTGCTTTATATTTAATTGGGTTGCTTGGGTTTACTTTCTTGCAAAGATCCTATACCCGAATCTGGGGATACCTTAGGTAAGTAGAAATAGATCATGGAAACTGTACGGAGTATACCGATACAGTTGAAGGGATGGCTATGTTAGTGTGACACATTAGTTTGTACTGGTGTCCCTCGAGTCAGTCAGGGAGAATACTAGGCTTCTGCGTGGTGTCATAAGCACTAACTGACCTTTAGAACCTTAATTGATCCAACTTAGCTATTAGAAGGTAGTGAGATGGTTGGCTTTGGTGCAGTTCAAAGTTGGTTGATACTCGATGCTACGATCATTGAGATTCGACTCTCGGGTTTATTTTGGTGGCAAGTCAGTTTCCATGCTAAAAGAAACCTGTGAGAAAAATTAGTGATATTGAGACTTCTAGAACCCGATTACTATTCTTAGGACAAGTTGAGCCAACTAAACTTCAAGAGGGTACTTACCTATGAACTCCATGCAGGCCTCAAACCTAAGGTTCTTGTGTGCTTTGCTTGTGTTTGTTATCTGTTCAAACATGATATCATAACATCACAACATCATATCATGACATTTTCACTAACCATTTCAAGGATCTAGGGGATTTATCTTTGTTCTTTGTTGTAGGGTCATGGCTTCTAATCGCAAAAATACTATTCGAATCAACTTTGTAAAGGTACCTTCCAAGCTTAAGGAATTAGTCTCAAAAGTTCCTGACAATCCTCAGTTCACCAAGAAACATGCCTATCTACTCAGTTTGGTTACTCCCGGTTTCTAGGAAGACATGATGAGTGTTCTATTCCAGTTATTTGATCCTAAGAATCATTGTTTTACCTTCCCAGATTATCAATTGGTTCCCATAATAGAATAGTTCTCTAAGTTACTCGAAGTGCCTATTCTTGATCAGATACCTTTCACCGGTCTATAGCAAGTTCCAAAATCTGAAGACATTGCAACAACCTTACATCTGAAATAATCTGACATCGTATCTAATTAGGAAATAAGAAATGAAGTCAAGGGTTTTTCTCCTAAATTTCTGATAGAGAAGGCTCAGGGGTTTCTAGATGCCGTGAGTTTTCATGCTTTCGAGGATATTTTAGCTTTGCGGATCTATGGTTTGGTACTATTCCCTAATCCGGACCAATTCATATATATGAATTCCATTAAAATATTTTTTACTCATAAACCGGTCTCACTTTGCTTGAAGATGCCCTACATTCCCTTCACACTCGTACTATGAAGAAGTGAGGAATTCTTATGTGTTGTATACCTCTACTATCCAAGTGGTTTATTTTGCACCTGCCCCGATTAGTGATAAATAATGAACAAGGTTTGAGGTGGTCTTAAAGGTTAATGTCACTCGCTCATTTGGATATCCATTGGTGTTCTTGATCTCAGGAAAATACCACTATTATTGATCATTATGGGGAATTCCTTAATGTACCACTCCTTGGTATAAGAGGGGGGATCACTTATAACCCTTCTATATCTCTGCATCAATTTGGTTATGCTCGAAGGGACGGTCCTCATGATACGCTCATCCAGGGTATTATGTTTGAATATGAGAATGATCCTCAAAATTACCATCAAAGGTTTATACGTGCTTGGGGCATGGTCAATAAGATTGATAGCGAGACTTTGGGACACAAGAATTCCATTCCTCTAGAGCCTTATCTCATATGGGGGAAGTCCCATGCTCAAACTCTTAAAATACCATATCCAGTTATCCTACCAGTGATCATAAAGTTTGTTGTTGAAGGGGATGTTCCTCATACCATTATTCATCCCGATATGCCTATTGACTTCGAAGAACTACAGAAGTCCTGAATTCAACTCAAGGAATAAAGAGATACCTTTGAAACTCATCTTTATGCTAGTGAGAAGAAAGTACTGGAGCTGACGAAAGGACTCCATGAAGAACAAATCCTTAATGCATATGTCAACACAAAGAGGAAGTGCCCATCAGAGACTTGAGTTCATATTTTGCTTCTTTGTAACTCTTTTTGTTGTCATTGTAAGCCTAGAAGGCAATTATAATTCGAGTTTGTTACTAAAATTTCTTTTGTTTCTTTTTGTTTAAACAAATTTAAATTCCGTAAAGGTCCTTGAAAATATTGCATTTACATTTACATATAATGCATATCATCACATAACAGGTACTTCCTAGACATGTTTTCTCATCTTCTTACTGTTTATTTCAGTGAAAGATGACTCTCGAACAAACTGTGAAAGAACTTCAAGCTCAAAACACTCAGTTTCAGAAAATGTTCTTGGACTTAGCTAAGGGACAAGACAAATTGAAGACCCTCATCACAAAGGGGAATAAGAAGAAGACTAAAAAGCTACCAGTCTTTCTTAATATGGGCTGAAGAATCAAAGGTCCGGTCAGAAGGACTCTAGATTTTAAGGTTCCTCTGAATGAAGACGATAACCAAGAAGAAGATGAAAAGAGTGTGAAAGCTAAAGAGAATAACAACCTTGGTTCTGGCCAAGATTCTAATGAAGACTATTCTACTGAACAATATCCTCCCACTGATGACAGATACAAACAGTTGGAAGATCGCCTTAATGCCATGGAAATCCGTAAAGTTCCTGGACTGGATTTTAAGGAGTTAGGTCTTATTTCAGGGATGGTTATCCCTCACAAGTTCAAGGTCCATACTTTTGCCAAATATGATGGAGTGTCTTTACCTAAGCTTCATCTGCAGTCTTATGTTCGGAAGATCCAGGCCCATACGTTTGACAGAAAGTTATGGGTTCACTTTTTTCAAGAGAGTTCATCTGGGACACATTGAATGGTTCTATCAGCTGGAGGGAACCAAAATCCGCACTTGGGAAGACTTAGTTGGTGCTTTTTACAAGAAGTATCAATACAATGTTGATCTTACACTGACGCGTGTGCATTTATAAAGTATGACCATGGGTTGTCATGAAGGGTTTAAGGAGTATGCCTAGAAATGGAGAGATCTGGCGGGAAGAGTGCAACCTCCTTTATCTGATAGGGAGCTTGTTGATATGTTCATAGGAACTCTGACAGGTCCTTTCTTTAACCATCTAATTGGAAGTTCCTCATCTGGTTTTACCGAGCTGATTATAACTCGGGAACATGTCGAAAGTGGTATCAAGAGTGGAAAGATTCAGGTGGCTACATCTTCTAGTGCTGTAAAGAATACATTTATCGAAAAGAAAGAAGTTAATGTTGTCTATGTCCAGAAGGGTCGTACTAGAAATGATCACCATCAATCTATAAGAGCGGTGTTGATTTCTAATCTCGTGCCTGTGCAACAACAACAACAGAGAAATTAGCATAGGACAGACACACCTAGAAGACAGTTTACCAAGATCAGTATGCCACTGTCTCAAGCATTGCAACATCTTTTGAAAGCAGAGTTGATAACGTTAAGGGATCCTTCACAGAATCCCAACACCTTCTCTCCCTGTTACAATCCAAATGTGAAATGTGCTTACCATTCCAATATCCCCAGGCACGACACCAATAGTTGTTAGGCCTTGAAAAACTAAATCCAATATATGATTGACAACAAGGAAATTGAGTTCGATCCTCCCGAGACCCTTAATGTAATTACTGCACCAATGCCCAAGCATGACAAATGCATTAGCGCTATTGATGATGTTCTTTATGTTTCTACTATAAGTGAATTGGTTACTTCCCTCCCAAATATCAAGAAGAATCTGTTGTAGACCAGTTTATTTCCGGGTTGTATTGAAAGAAGTTACTGCTGCGCAGCCCAACCCAATGGCTTCAAGTTGCTGGAAGAAGGTATTCAGTGCCTAATGGACAATCACATAATTCTGGTTGAGAGGATTTCGTCTGCTAAGAATCTATTTCAAGACTTAGTTGTAATATTTAGCATTCCTATCAGAATCACTTCCAAGGATCCTGTAAGGATCACTTCCAAACCCAAAGTTGCTCCTTTAATAATCACCACATCTGGACCAATTCCATATTCTTCAGATAAAGTTATCGCTTGGGACTATGGATCTGACGTCTACTACCATGGCGTCAAACAAGAAATATCGATCACTGTGAATGAAGGTACTGAAGTTGATGATCCCTACATTGACAATATTTCTGGGACCAGCAAGGTTACTAGAAGCGGAAGGATTTTCTCGCCGAAAATTTCTCCAAAGACTATCACTACACCTATTCATGTTACCGCTACCGATTCAATTACTGAGGCTAGGGGAAAAGAGCAAATGAAAGAGCCTACCCAGAAAGAGGCACCTAAGGAAGTTACCACTGATGATACTCCCAGACAAGAGTTGGAGGAGGTGTTAAAGATTATCCGCAAGAGTGATTACAAGATTGTCAAACGGCTGGGGAAGACCCCATCTCCATGTTATCCCTATTACTATGTTCTGAAGCCCATGCACAAGATTTAGTGAAATTCTTGAAGACCGATCACGTGCCACAAGATATTTCCGCCGATCAATTTGGAAGTTATGTTGCTAGCCTAACCACTGATAATGGGCTAGATTTTTCTGATGCCAACCTAACCCCTGAAGGAAGGAACCACAACAAGGCCCTGTATGTCTCCAATGAATGTAGTGGTACTACTCTAGCTCATATATTGGTTGATATTGGTTCCTCGCTAAATGTTCTACCAAAAGGTGCTTTTAACAGACTTGATTGCGAAAGGGTTATACTGAAACCTAGTGATATTGTGGTGAGAGCCTTTGATGGTTCGAAGAGGATGGTACACGGGGAAGTGGATCTTCTGATCAAGGTAGGTTCGCAGATCTTCGAATCTACCTTCTATGTGATGGATATCCGGCCAACATATTCTTGTTTACTCGGACGCCCTTGGATCCATGCGGCAGGTGCTGTTACTTCAACCCTACACCAAAAGCTGAAGTATCATGTGAAAGGAAAGGTTGTTATTGTTTGTGGTGAAGAGGAGTATATGGTGAGTCATTTAAACTCATTCTGGTATGTAGAGATGGACGACAAATTCACTAAAACCCCCTGTCAGACTTTTGAAGTTATCCATCCTACCGCTACCAAAGATGTCTCTGCTATACCCAAGGATATCAAGGTTCCTCCCATAATGGTTTCGTTGAAGGATGATAGGGTTGTCGTAGAAGAAGATGGTTATACTACTTGGGGTCAGCTTCCTGACATTCCGTATAAATCTGACAAATTTGGTTTGGGTTTCATTGAAGAGGCTCAAAAGGTTGTTCGTCATGCTCGGACTGGAAGACCACCATTCTGCATCAGTAATAATGGAGTCAACTCCATAGAAGATGCTGACAGTGACTATGACTTTGACAACTGGATCTTTCCTACCATCGAAAATGGACTCAACAACTGGAAGACTCAAGATATTATCTCAAACTCCTTTAGGCAAGAGTAATATCTACTTTCTTCTTTATTGCTTACAAAGTTTTGGCTATGTAATTTATTTAAACAGTGACTTTAAGCCTTGTGCCTTACTCGGGGAACAATGGTCCACTTGTTAAGGGTTGTCATTTCATAAACATATCTTCATTTAATAAAGCATTGGATGTTTTGCATTCAAATTTTGTGCTCTTTGTCTTTCTTTTATTTTTTATCACTTTCAAAATAGTTATGTGTTCTTACACATACCCACCAATAAATTGCAGATCCACATCCACTTTGGATCCCATTGATAACAATTCTGCTATTGCCACTTATGACTTTGAAAATCTGATCTACCAAGCTGAGGATGAAGGTGGGGAAGATTTTGAAATACCTGGAAAGATTTCTAGACTATTAGTGCAAGAGGGAAAGGCTATACAACTGAATGAAGATCCAGTCAAGGTTGTAAATTTGGGTACTGAAGCAGACAAGAAATAAGTCAAGATATGTGTCAATATAGAAGACAGTATCAAGAACAGGATAATCTAGATGTTTCATGATTAATTTGAGATCTTTGCTTGGTTGTACGAAGATATGCCAGGGCTCAATATTGATATTTTGGTTCACTGCATGCCAATGAAAGAGGGTTATTCTCCAACAAAGTAGAAAGTTCGTCGCATGCATCCTGAGATGTCAGAAAAGATCAAGGTTAAGGTTATGAAGAAATTCAATGCATGGCTCTTAGCCGTTACATCATATTCTCATTGGTTTGAAAACGTGGTTTCAGTACCAAAGAAAGACAGAAAATTGCATATGTGTGTGGACTACAGGGATCAGAATAGGGTTAGCCCCAAAGATGACTTTCCGCTTCCACGTATTGATGTTTTGGTCGACAACACTGCTCAACACAAGGTATTCTCCTTCATGAACGGTTTCTCGGGTTATAATCAGATCAATATGGAACCTGAAGAGATGGAGAAGACTACTTTTGTTACATAGTGGGGCACTTTCTGTTACAAGGTTATTCCTTTTGGGCTGAAGAACATCGACGCCACATATCAGCGTGCCATGGTAGCCTTGTTCCATGACATGATTCATCACGAGATAGAAATTTATGTCGACAACATGATAGCTTGGTCTCAGACTGAAGAAGAACATCTTGATCATCTACACAAGTTGTTTGAGAGACTGGAGAAGTATAATTTGAGGTTGAATTCGAACAATTGCACTTTTAGGGTGAGATCTAGTAAGCTTGTGGGTTTCGTCATCAATTAGTATTTCTCCACTTAATAAAATAAATCCAATTTAATTATAACACATCTTCACAAATATTCCAAAAATAATTTAATTAAATAATTAATTAAATTACAGGCGTTACAACTCTCCCCCACTCAGAATATTTTCGTCCTCGAAAATTCACCTCAATCAAACAATTCAGGATAGGAGTCTAGCATCTTGCTCTCCAATTCCCAAGTCATGCTTTCACCAGCAGCTCCTAGCCAAACCACTTTAACCAAGGTAATCTCTTTTCCCCTCAGAGTCTTCATTTCACGATCTGCGATTCGTACATGCATCGTCTCCACCGTAAGATTATCATGTACTTGCACATCGTCCATACGAATCACATGAGATGGATCTGACATATACTTTCGAAGTTGCGACACATGAAACACATCATGCAAATTCGAAAGATTAGGCGGTAAGGCCACTCTATAGGCAACATTCCCCACTCTCTCCGAAATCTGATACGGTCCAATAAAACAAGAAGTGAGCTTCTTAGACTTCAACGCTCGCCCCACACTAGTCACATGTGTAACTCTCAAAAACACATGATCACCAGCTTGAAATTCTAAATCTTTCCTTCGCTTGTCATGATAACTCTTCTGTCTACTCTGTGAAGCTTTCATCTTTTCTCGAACCAACTTCACCTTCTCGGTAGTCTCACGAACAAGTTCAGGTCCAAGCACTACACTTTCACCAGATTCATGCCAACATAACAGAGTTCTACATATCCGACCATACAACGCCTCAAAAGGTTCCATCCCAATACTGGAATGATAACTGTTATTATACGCGAACTCTATCAACGGAAGATAAGTATCCCACGAACCTCCCTGCTCGAGAACACATGCCCTCAGCAAATCTTCCAACGATTGAATAGTCCGTTCAGTATGACCATCTGTCTGAGGATGATACGCTGAACTCAGCCTCAACTTAGAACCCAACGCTTCTTGCAAACTCTTCCAAAAATCAGAAGTAAATCTTGGATCTCTATCTGACACAATGCACAAAGTAACACCATGCAGCTTCATAATCATACTAATATAAATCTCAGCCAACTTCGACACTGGAAAACTGATGTTAATAGGAATAAAATGAGCTGACTTCGTAAGCCTATCAACAATCACCCAAATCGAATCATGTCCTCTTAAAGTATTAGGCAACCCTGTCACAAAGTCCATTGAAATGCTATCCCATTTCCATTCTGGAACTTCTAACGGTTGCAACAATCCTGCAGGCTTCTGATGTTCAACTTTCAACTTCTGACAAGTCAAACATGCATGCACAAACCGTGCCACATCACTCTTCATCCCAGGCCACCAAAACAAACCTTTTAAATCTTGATACATCTTCGTAGCTCCTGGATGAATACTCAACTTACTTCTATGACTCTCTTCAAGTATCACTTTCTTCATCTCAGCATCATCAGGAATACAAATGCGGTTACGAAATCTCAACATACCTTTCTCATCTAGCTTAAAATCATTATTCTCAGATTGATCAATCCCCACCATCAAATCTACCAGTTTCACATCCAACTTCTGAGCTTCTATGATACTGTCTAGAAATTCATTATTAATCTTCAACATACCCAACATAACACTCTGCGGAGTAACCTCGCAAACTAAGCTCATATCTCTGAACTGCTCAATCAATTCCAGCTCTTTAATCATCATTGCTGACATATGTAAAGTCTTTCGACTCAATGCATCAGCTACCACATTCGCTTTTCCTGGATGATAATTCAAACCGAAATCATAATCTTTTAGCAATTCCAACCATTTTCGTTGCCTCATATTCATCTCTTTCTGATCAAACAAATACTTTAAGCTCTTATGGTCACTAAACACTTCAAATCTAGAACCATAAAGATAATGCCTCCAAATCTTTAACAAAAAAAAAATGCAACAAGCTCTAAATCATGCGTAGGATATTTCTTCTCATGAGTCCTCCACTACCTTGACGCATAAGCAACTACCTTACCATTCTGCATAAGCACACCTCCTAAACCCATCTTAGAAGCATCACAATACACCACAAAAGACTCTCCTGGATTAGGCAACGTCAAAATTGGAGCTGATGTCAACCTCTTCTTTAATTCTATAAAACTTTCTTCGCACTGAACATCCCAAACAAAAGCTCTACCTTTACAAGTCAACTTAGTCAACGGAAGTGACAACTTCGAAAACCCTTCAATAAACCTTCTATAATAACCAGCTAATCCCAAAAAGCTTCTAATCTTAGTAGCTGGCTTTGGAGTTTCCAATTGCAACACAGCATCAACCTTCGATGGATCTACAGCAATGCCACTACCTGAAATCACATGACCAAGAAAACTAACCTCTTTCAACCAAAATTCACACTTGGACAACTTTGCATACAACTTCTTCTCTTTCAAGACTTGCAATACTACTCTTAAATGTTCAGCATGCTCTTCTTCTGACTTAGAGTAAATCAAAATATCATCGATGAACACTACTACAAACCGATCCAAATAAGTATGAAAGATACGATTCATGTATTCCATGAATACTCCCGGCGCATTAGTAACACCGAAAGGCATAACTGAATACTCGTAATGTCCATAACGCGTTCTGAAAGCCATCTTCTGAATATCTTCATCCTTCACTCTAATCTGATGATAACCCGACCTCAAATCAATCTTACTAAACACACGAGCATCCACCAATTGGTCCATCAAGTCATTTATTCTTGGAAGCGTATACTTGTTCTTAATTGTCACCTTGTTCAACTGTCTATAATCAACACAGAGCCTCATACTTCCATCTTTCTTCTTCACTAACAACACTGGAGCACCCCACGGCGATACACTTGGTCTTACAAACCTCTTCTCAAGTAACTCTTCCAATTGCTTCTTCAACTCTGAAAATTCAGATGCAGATATCATGTATGGTGCCATAGACACAGGTCTGGTACCATGTACAAGATCAATTGCAAATTCGACTTCCCTCTCTGGCGGTACATCAGGAATCTCATTAGGAAAAACTTCAGGAAATTCACACACCACCTGTAATTCCTCAATTATAGCTTGAGTCTCTACAGATAGCGACGCCATCAACGGGAACATCTGTACTTCCTCTTTCATCAACTTTCTCAACTGTCTAGCAGACAACAAACCGTCTTCTTCTTCCTCAGGAGTAGAAAACTTCACCGACTTGTCATAACAGTTAATATGAACACAATTATGCTCTAACCAGTTCATACCCAAAATAACATCTAAACCTCTTAACGGCAAACAAACCAAATCAACAACAAAGTCTCTGTCGAAGATCGACAAGGGAAACTTAGCACAAACAAAAGAAGTAGTCACCGACCCCTTGGCTGGAGTATCGACGACCATTTATCCATTCAAAGAAGACAACACAAGACCCAATCTTTCAACACAATCAACAACAATAAAACAATGCGTAGCACCAGTATCAATAATAGTAATTAAAGGAGTACTATTAATGAAACATGTACCTCTAATAAGTATGTCTTCAGCAGTCGTTTGATCCTTAACCAAAGCAAACACTTTACCACTTGACTGAGCCTTCTTCGGTTTTGGACAGTGGCTACTAATATGCCCTTCTTCTTTACAGTTGAAACAAACCACATTCTTGTGCTCGCACTCAGATACAACATGTCCGTTCTTACCACAACGGTAACATCTCTTCACTTCAACAGTGCACATATTACTCTTGTGCCCAGGCTTCCCACACTTAAAGCAAATCACACCAGCAGGAGCATCTCCCCCACTAGTTCTCTGACCATGAGTAACTTTCTGCTCACCCTTACCAGCTGGGGCATCATAAGGCTTACCACGATTCTGTGGGTGCTTACCCCTCTTCTCACTGATAATCTTGTAATGAGCATTATTATCTTCCTCATAAATCCTACAGCTATCAACCAAATCAGCAAAGACACGGATCTTCTGGTATCCAACTGCCTTCTTAATCTCCGGGCGTAACCCATTCTCAAACTTAATACACTTCGAAAACTCAGCATTTTCCTCAGCGTAATGCGGATAAAACTTGGCCAACTCAGCAAACTTGGCAGCATACTCAACAACAGACAGATTTCTTTGCTTCAGCTCAAGGAACTCAATTTCCTTCTTACCACGGACATCTTCAGGAAAATACTTTCTCAAAAATTCCCTAAGGAACACAGCCCAAGTGACAATCTCACCTGCAGCTTCTAACTCCTGGCAAGTCTCTAGCCACCAGTCATCAGCCTCGACTGCTAGCATATGAGTCCCATAACGAACCTTCTGCGCTGGAGTGTAGTCCATCACGCGAAAGATTCTCTCAATCTCCTTCAACCATTCCAATGCTCCGTCAGGAACATATTTTCCCTTGAATGTGGGTGGATTCTCTCTCTGGAAAGTCGCCAAGCTACAAGATCCAGCATTCCCGTCAGCATTCGGCTGATTTTCCATCGCATGAGCCATAGCTTCTAAAGCAGCAGCAAGAGAAGCATCATTCCTTCCAGCCATCTCAACTTATCACTATAACAGAAACAACGATTAGAACTCAAAATAACAATACTCGATTGTTAGACAACTACGACTCGACGACAAGGTCAGACTAACCTTTTGCTCTGATACCAACTTTGTAAACCCCAATTCTACCCCAAGAAAATTATGCAAAATAAATCAGAGTTCTGAAATTTCAATCATACAAATGAATCGGGACGTCACAAATTCTTCTAACAAATTCATTGCATTCATCATGGATATATAACACATTTTCAAAACATCGGATGAACCGTCAATATAACATCTTTCAATAAATAATTCAACAATTCCGCAGCGGCATTCTTCAATAACTTCTTTAAAAAAACAGCAGCTTCGAAACATCTCATATTCAATAATAATTAATTTAAAGTTCAACAACTAAAAATCAGCAATAAAAAATCAACAGACGTTCATCTCCCCGAGTGTTACATATCAGAGCAATGACACCGACTCGAACTATTGAAGGTAGACAATCTTCACTCGCGATTACCTGCACGTTACCAACATAAGGTCAACATTTAAACAGAAGGGGTGAGATGTCTAACGATATAATAAAGTGCATGATAATTAATATATTAAATTAGATCAATAATATCACCACTTCTCATCTCATAATCAACAATAATTATAGCATATATACTCATTCATCAACATCAATTACACTTCATTATTCAATCATATAATGCGACTCAAAACTATGCAAATGCATGTGGTACAATTGGAGCAGAACTCCCATCTCAAAAATATGCCAATTAATAGAGGCATCAACAAGGCATAACCTTCATCTCAAAATTTGCCAATCCAGGCCATCTCAACAAGCATAAGCTCCATCTCAAAAAATGCAATGTATGCGACTCAACATGAATGTAATAACACACTCAGTTAACAACATATCAAAATACATCTCAAAACAATAACATCTCGATCATCTCAAAGCAACAACATCTCAATCATCTCAAAAACATCTCAATTATAGCATCTCATAAACATCTCAAAATAATTTATTAAACATCATTTATTTATCAAACGTCGTTGGTTCATCATAATTACCAAACACAACTTTAATAACCACATCTCATTAATGACTCAGTTGTATATCAATAGTACAATGATCCATACTGTTATTCTGCAATTTTACATTTTTACTGTCACTAATCCTACTATCGTAATTCTAACAGCAGCCTCTAACATCTACTATTCATCATTCTGTCCAAAAATCAGCACAACAATCATTCACGGGAATTAATCCTAAGTCCTAAATTAGTTACTAAGATTACACTTCTTATCCATCATCTAAATCATCTAGAATAGAGTTCATCGCGTTAGCTAATCAACGCTTCGAACGGCATCTCAAACAGCATCCTAAAACTCAAGTTACAGCAATTTAAAACTGATTCTATCAAAATTAGTCAGTATGGGTCGACACAAAACCCGATGGGTCGACGCAACTGCTTCACCTGTACAACATGGGTTTACGTAAAACCATATGGATCGACTCATCCTAGCTTCAAAACACAGCATGTATCGACACATGAATCTCACCGGTCGACTCATCCTGAGTCTTGTACACTCATGTATCGACACATCCACTCTTCGTGTCGACTCATACTGAGTCTCATAAATATCATGCATCGACACAAGCCCTCCTTGTATCGACTCATCCCGAGTCTTGCAGCCCACATGTATCGGCCCATGCCTCCATGAATCAATGCATCCTGTTACAGTCTGTATAATTTTCTGTGTTTTCTACTGTAATTTCACTACAGGAATTATGTTACAGTTCTACAAACCTCATTATAACCATGAAAATTCATCACTTAACATTATACTCTATTACTCTGTTGATTAAACAACATAATAACACCATTATTCATCAAGAATTCATCAATCTTCATCATACATCATTCAATTCAATAACAAAACAGCAATCCTCTAACCCCACATATCAAACATCATGAACCCAATTATAAAGTCAGAACCCCACCCTTACCTTGGATCGAAGGTCGCTCTACAATTTCCGGGTTGAATCTTCTTTCTTTCCGTCTCCTTCTATTTCCAGCAGCTTCACGTTCTCCTCAAATCCTTATTTTCTTCTACTGTTCTTTCTTCTATTCTAACAACAAATGATAAAATAACCTAATATTCTATTATTCCTTAGTGGGTTCCAAACTTACACCCCCTTATTACTTCTACTATCTCAAATTAACCCACCTTAATAATATTACACTTCTAATATTATTTCACCACATAATAATAGTATACCTCTAATATTATTATTTCTCCACTTAATAAAATAAATCCAATATAATTATAACACATCTTCACAAATATTCCAAAAATAATTTAATTAAATTACGGGCATTACAAAAGCAGCCTCATTTGCCTCTGTCACCAAGAATGTTGTGGACTGATTCATTAAGCATAACCTCATCTATCGATATGACATCTCCAAAAGGATTATCACGGACAATAGTACTAATTTGAACAATACTATGATCACAGAACTCTGTACGCATTTCAAGATCAATCACCACAACTCTTCTCCGTATCGACCAAAGATGAATAGCATATTGGAAGCCGCAAATAAGAACATTAAGAAGATTATACAAAAGATGACGGTGACATATAAAGACTGGCATGAGATGTTACCATTTTCTCTTCATGGCTATCGTACCTCAGTCTGCACATCAACTGGGGCAATTTCAATTTCTCTAGTATATGGTATGGAAGTTATCCTACCTGTCGAATTTAAGATACCTTCTTTAAGGATTATGAAAGACTCAAATTTAGACGAGGACGAGTGGTTTTAGACTAGGATGTACCAATTGAATTTGATCGATGAGAAAAGGCTTGTGGTGGTGTGTCATGGTCAAATGTACCAGAAGCGCATGATTAAAGCCTTTAACAAAAAGGTCAAGCATTGAGTATATCAGGCTGTTAACTTGGTAATAAAGCACATCATCCTATCGCAAGATGATCCCAGGGGAAAATGGACTCCCACCTACGAAGGGCCGTTTGTAGTTAAGAAATTTTCTAGCGGTGCTATGATATTTACCACCATGGACGGAGAAGACTTTCTGCACCCTGTGAACGTGGACATAGTCAAAAGATACTATGCATGAAAGAGACTCGCTAGGTTGACTAGCCTAGGCAAAAATAAGGGAATCCCGGCGAACCAAAAGGGTTCGGGCAAAAATCAGGGATATATATAAAGATTGTACACCCGATAAGTCGAAAACCTGAAAAGGCGGCTTGGGCAAAAAAGGGTATCTCAGTGGACTGAAAACCCGAAAGGACGGTCCAGGAAAATGTTAGGGATTAAAGTGTATGACTATGTCCCGTTAGATCATTTATTCACAACAAGCTTTTTTACCAATGCCAAGTTAAAACGGTACAAATCAATTCAATTAACTTCTTCCGACGGTGAGGGATGAGATGCTTGAAGACATAAAGGCAATAGCGGAGTTGAAACTCAATGAGATCATTTCCACATAGTTGTTTTCTCTTTGTTTTAATTTGTACTCTTCTCATTTTATGAAGATTTCCTCTTACTAGGATTTCTGTCTCTTTGTACAAAATCGCCTGTTTATAGGCAAATTATCAATATAAATCAAATTCAAAATTCAAATTTGTTTTACTTGTTTTGCTTGCAAAAACGTCCAATGACTAAATTGAATGAACATATGCATATGAATATGATTATTGTTAACAAATATATGCGTAAAAACAAGAACAAACATTTACTCAAGACTCTAGGAATTGGGATAACATTCATATTGTTGACAAGTCCCCACAGGAAAATTCCCACAGAATAACCTCAATGGGATTATCCCCACAGGGTTACCTTCACAAGCTCATCCCCGACGAAGATAAATTCCCCCCGCAAGTCTAATATGCTTCCAGGAAGGAATTTGGGCATCTTCCAACTATTAATATAACCATACTCCCCAGCAAATCCCCTAGCTAATAAAGGAGTCTGATCATTTCTCCAGCATATAGTGGAAATTTCCTCCACACAGCCTACAGAATTCCAATTTCCATCAGAAATGATTCCCTTAGTACAACTCACAGGAATTTAATTCCCCAATTGAGTTATTTCTCCAACACTACAAAATTCTCTTCTCCAGCAAGGTTTACTTCTCCAGAAGAGTCTATTTCCCCAGAAGGGTTTATTTCCCTAGCGGAATTTAATGTCCCAAACAGAGTTCATCCCCCGATTACAATAAATCCCCGACATTTTCTCTTCTCCAACAAAATGTAGTCTAGGTTGCTATCCCCTGAAAGTTTCTACAGAATATGAAACCAAGCTAGACATCATTTAATTTTTCCTCCCCTAGAAGAGTTGACGTCCATATCGGAAACTCGGTCATACGGAACCTCTGAAGGTTATTCATCTCTTTTATCCCATGTCAGGATATATAAGAACTAAATTCCCCAGTAGAGTAATGAACGACCAATGTTCCTGAATTCTTCTATTCCCAAGAAGAAGTCAAACATTCCCAGTGGAGTATCCTAAAAATAGAAAGCAGGAATCCTCAGCGGAGACATTCTAAACAAGATTAAAGATTCATATTCTTCATCCCCACCAGTAGTCATGGATTTATTTTCCCCATCAAAGATGTTATACGAAGCTACCGATACACTTCAACGACATCTTGCATCCATACATTATTTACAAGTATCATAGCATATGCATACGAAACACATATAGACCACTCTCATTTACTTTGAGAACATCATGACGTAATGCGTTACATACATCATGACATTGCATAAAGACTAACTTTGTTTTTCAGGTAAAAGTCTACAAATAGACGAATATCATCAACAATTCTCAAACAGGTCGTAGATTAATTCCCGAAACAAGACGAGGCAACTATCTAGATGACCAGGTCCAAGATTAATTCCTGAAACAAGATGGGGAAACTATCTATACGACCAGGTGGTATGAATTCCTGAAACATGACGAGTTCGCCAATAGAAAGCGGGTCAAAGATTAATTCCTAAAACAAGACGAGGCAACTATATGTATGACCAGGCAAAGATTAACTCCCAAAATAGGATGAGGAAACTATCTTTATAACCAAGCAAAGATTAAATCGCAAAAAAGGACGTGGAAACTATCAACATGACCAGGTGGTATAAATTCCCGAAACAAGACTGGTTTACCAACAAACACAGACTATAGATCAATTCCCAAAATAGGACGGGGCGACTATCTACATGACGAGCATTTACCTTAGAGACTGAATTCTGACAAGCATTTCCCGCAGAGACTAAATATGACAAGCAGCTACTCAAGCCCTTTCCTCAAAGATTCATTCTGAAAAGCATTCTTCGGATACATTCAAGCCTAGACTCATTATGATACTCCTATCAACAACTATTGTGATGGCATATACAATCCCATCTCCGAAGAAATTCTATCATCTCTCAAAATGGCATCTTTAAGATCATCCAAGCAATATTATCAACCAACAGTGTTACCTCCTGCACATACGAGTGAAAATTTCTGGGCACTTAAGTGTTCAATCCTCTTCTACCTTCAGATCACGAATGGCGGAGAGGCCAATCTAACTTCTCAGGTTTAAGAAGATTGAACAGGGGAAGTTGTTGTACCCCAAAATTTTCCCTCCTTTTTTCTTCAACACATTCTCCTAGGGTTCTCAGATGCTCAAGGTTGCTCAAGAATTGATCAGACAAATTCTCTTCTTAAGCAATGGACTTACAACTAGGGTTTCACTTTTCTCCAGGAAGTTTGGGTTTCTAAGGCCTCAAGTGGTTTCCATGGTTTCTTATAGGTCTCTAAGAATGAACATACCAAGTTTAATTCCTTGCATCACAAGTTTGCTCAATCAATTGCTCAAATGATTGAAAATTAACTATATTGAATAAAAAGTCAAATGTGGTCAACATACAGCCAAACTCTAAGATTTTTTCTCAACATCAAGATTTTGAAGTCATATTCATCATTTTATCAAGGTTTGATCATGATTCATCAAGAAAAACTTTCAAATCATCAAAAGTCAAAAGTTGCCAAATTAGGGTTTTCTTAAGGAGAAGTCAACTAACCTTTGACCAAGCATAAATTTCACATGCTTCATCAGATTTTCCTCAACCAACTATCATTTTGAAGGAAACTCAATTCTCTACAACTTGGTCTCTCTAAGCTCAAGTCCAAAAACTGCTTCGTTTGAGAGATATGGACCAATACATTATAGGTCATTTTAAAAGTCAACAAAAAGACACTTTTTACAAGGCAACTTACATCAAGATAAAGTCTCCAAATGAAAAAATGATTAAAAGAGAGATTGTAGAGGGAATCTTGATCTTTCCAAAAAGTCAAATATAACCTTCAAAATATGAAAATTGAGAGAGTTATGACTAATGCAAGTTATGAAATTTTGAGCAAATGCATGAAGTTCAAATTGAGAAAACTTGAATTTTTGGGCTATTGGGCTATTATTTTAAAGACCAAACGTGTTTTACACTTCATATACCCCTTATATATTACTCATGCACCCCTTGATCTTTTTATTTTAGTTATTTTGATTTTATTCATTATTAATTCTAAATAAATACAATAAAATACAAGGCTTATAAACAAAGGTCTAAGCCCATGTTATGTTGACCTAATTCTATGCTATATATTCTCCTCAAATCAGACACAAAAGCCACTAAAAACCCTTGTCCAAGAAGCCTCCAAAAAATCACAAAATTTTCAAACCTATGGTAACTTACAAAACCAAGTTTCCACCATTTTCAATACATATTAACCATCCTATTCATTCACGTGAAGATCAAAGGGTAAGATGAGATCATTTGCAATGATCTAAAGGGCTCGAAACACCCCTGCATGCAGTACCATCTTATCGTTATTTCATACATTCATATTTTTATTTTCTTACTATTTTGATTAAAGCTAACGTTATTGATGTGTTCATGAGGTTCATTAGTGCAGGATTGGACCCTCGCAGACGTCCCATGTTGATCGAATCATGAAACACCATAACTACACTGATTCCATGTGTTTTTTCCATAGCTCACAAACCAGTCTATTTCGGCCCACAATAACCTCTCCATTAGATTCACAGGGCTTGATTTAGGGGGGTAGGGTCCCCCTGGTTTGCTAATATCTCTTATTTTGTAGGTTGAATAAAAAGATCTACCTAAGAAGATGGCCAAAGCTAGGACTCCGGCGTCTATCCGGTCTAGGCGTTTTTGTTTGATATTTGTTTCGTTCGTTTCATATAAATCAACAGATGTATTACTGCCTCAGCGATTGAAGAGCACGCGATAAGGTGTTACTATGCCAAGGTGTGGGGTCGATCCCAGCCTTTTGGCATTTTGACATTTTTTTTTATGATTTTCTTTGTTTTGCATATTTTAAAACATGTTGATGTCATTCCTTATCACCAAAGCACGCCTAGCCTAGTGGCGAACATGTTGGTTGGAATTGCTGAGGTCGTGGGTTCAAAACCCACCCCAGCCAATTTTGGTTTTTCCTCATAATTCTCTATTCTTTTACTCTTTTTCTCTTCCTTTTCTTCAACTTCACAAAAACCTTTAACAAACCCTAATTTAGGTTTTTAGGTTTTTTTTCACTAACCTTTTTTTAATCAACCCTAATTAATTGTTTAGTTTTTTTATTTAATCAATCAATTTAGGTTTGTTTTAGGTTTCTTTTCACTAATTAATCTTTTTTTATTTAAAATCGAATTAGGTTTTTTTAGGTTTTATTAACTTAATTAATCAATTTCGTTTTATTTAATTAATTAAAATTATTTAGGTTTTTAAGGTTAATCATCAAATCTTTTTATCAAGAAAATCTCCAAAAAAACCATTTCCTTCTCCTTTCGCTTTCCTATTAGCGCAATTTATTTGTTCTCGCATTTTTTCCAATTACTGTAAATTCCTTTGGTTTGTAATAGTAATTAGGATTTAACTTCTACATTTATATTATGTATCTCTCCCAAAGTCGTGTAATAGTTAGAGTTTATTTTTTGCTTTTATTTTCCGCATTTACTTTACCGCCTTCCTATTTTACTGTTATTATTAGTAATTAGGTCATGTATGGCAAGATAAAAATAAAACGGTAGCAAACCCTAATACAAGATAAATAACTGAAACACAAATCACTTTACACACCCGCACCTCTAGGGTACCCTCTCTTGTTGCCTCAAAAAATAGTCATGTCCCTCGAAGGTGGGGACGCTTTAGCACTGTCCCTCGAAATGAAAAGATTGTAGTCACTCGATGACCCTTTTGAATGTTGCCTTCGGTAAACCATCTAGTCCCTTACGATAATTGCTAAAGTACCCCTATGAGTTGCCTTATATGACTGTACGATGACCCTTGCATGTCCCTTCGCATCCAACAATAGGGCTCCCTACTAATTAATGGTAGGATAAAACTATCTAAAGGAGGAGAAAAATTACAAGAAATACCTTGAGTAAGGGTAGAACTGTTAATCGCTTGCTCACACTCTTCAAAATAAAACATCTTTTCACACAAATACTTTCGAAATATTTTCAAAATACCTTGTACGCATTCTCGAGGACAGATACGAGAATCATTACAAAGTTCACCTTATAATTGGCATTTTCAAAATATTTTTCAAACATACATTGACAAAGAAATTTTCAAAACAAAGTGAGCTGGCGATTAAGAGCCCATAGATAAATACGGATCAAAAGGGTGCTAACACCTTCCCTTTTCATAACCTTTCCTCCAAACTCAAAATCTTCAAGGTCTTTCCTGTTCTTTTCACCCTTTCCTGATTGGATAAAAGAAAAGTCAGTGGCGACTATAGCTATCCGCAACATTTACGATAAAACACAAAACAAGTCAGTTCTCCTGTCGTATTACAGTCACTGAGATATAAAAGACTTCCAATCATATTTCTATAAAATATTTGATCCGTATCTACCATTTGATCATCTTTAGTAAGATTTACATGAGTGACAACAAGAGTATGCCTGTGTCTTGCATTCTTAAGACCAAACTTCTTCACAATGTTCTTAGCATACTTGCTTTGGGATGCAAAAATAACTTTTTCATTTGTTTAACTTGGAAACTAAGGAATTAAGTAAGTTCACATACCAAACTCATTTCGAATTTTGACTTCATTTGTTGTACAAAATGTTTTTCCACCTTGCTTGAAATCCCTCCAAACACAATATCTTCCATGTAGATTTGAGATATCATGAAATTTCCTTCTTCTTTCTTGATAAACATGGTTTTGTCAATTCCATCTCTAATATAGCCATTTATGTTAAGAGATTCATTGAGATGTTCCTACAAAGTTCTTGGAGCTTATTTCAACCCATATAGTGCCTTCTTAAGCTTGTAGACATGATTTGGTGAACCGGGACCAATGAAATCTTTAGGTTTTTCAAAATAAACTTATTCATTCAAGAATCCATTAAGAAATTCACTTTTAACATCCACTTGATATAACTTGAATATCAGGAAACATGATTTTCTTAGCAACAATATGATGGATTCCAAGCGAGCAATATGATCAAATTTTTTATCAAAATTAACTCCTTCTATTTGGGAGTAACCTTGTGCCACTAGACGATCCTTATTTCTTCATACATTACCATTTTCATCTTACTTGTTTTTATATATCCATTTGGTTCATATGACGTTGACAGAGTTGGGTCTGGGTATCAGCTCCTATAATTTATTTATTTCAAATTGAACAAGTTCTTCCTGTATGGAATTTATCCAATATTCATCCGTTAAAGCTTCTTTGACATTTTTGGGTTCAATTTTAGAGATAAAATAAATGTTGTCAATCACTTCTTTTGATCTCGTGATGAATCATTCATTGAGATCTCCAATCACATTTTCTATAGGATGATACTTCTGAATTATTATAGATGGCCCTTTATTTTCGAAAACATCAGCCTCTACGTCCTATGATTCTTCGTCTTAAAGTGTTAGAATGATGTTAGTTCCTTTGTTAGGTACATTAGGTGTGACATTCGGCTTATGAATAGTGACTTCTTCCTCTTCTTCTTCACTTACTTCATTATGATCTGAGTCATCTACAACAAATTTGATATATTCCATCATGTTTTTCATGCGATTATTAGACCCTTAATATGCCCTACTATTGGTAGAGTCTCCCAAGAATATTCCTTCTCCACTTTTAGGATCTGTTGTACCCCAAAATTTTCCCTCCCATATTTCTCAAAACCTTTCAAGAAAGATCCCCAAGTTGCTCAAGGTAGTCCAAGGGTTGGCCAGACAAGCTCTCTCCTAAGGTCGTCTACCTCAAATTAGGGTTTTATGTTGCATCAAGATGCTTGAGTCCAAGGGATCCCAAATTCTCACCAATGTCCTAATATGTTATCAAGATCATCCATGTCAAGTTTCAAGCCTTGCAGAGGAAATTTGCTCAGTCAATTGCTCAAAGGCCTGAAAATCGACTGTGTTAGGGCATAAGTCAAATGTGGCCCACATACAGTCAAACGTCAATATTTTTGGTCAACATCCTAATTTTGAAGATTATTTCATCATTTGATCAAGGTTTGATCATGATTCATCAAGGATTTCTCATAATTCATCAAGAATCAAAAGTTGCTAAATTAGGGTTTTGCAGGAAAAGTCAATTCAACTTTGACCAAGCATAAATTTCTCATACTTTATGATAAATGATCCATACAAAGCTCATTTTTAAGAGGATGCAATTCCCTACAATCCATCTTCAGCTCCCAAGTTCAAAATATGCACTCACAAGAAGTTATGAATTTGGACATTATAGGTCATTTAGAAAAGTCAACAAAAACGCCTTTTTTGTCAAAGCTTCATACATGAGCATGGAATATAAAAATGAGATGATACCAAAAGGGGTGATTATAGGACAACTTAATATTTCTAAAAAGTCCAAGTACACCTCCAAAGAGTCAAAATTGAGGAAGTTATGCATTGATGAAGTTGACCCTTTTTGCAAAATTGCCAAAAGTCAACTATGCCTAAAACTTCAAATTTTGCCAAATGGGCCCAATCTTTTTCACTTGTTTTGAGTTGGCAACATATTCCACGAGCTCTAGTCTTTGCCACTTGTCAATATCTTATTTTTGTTATTTATTTTTATTTTTATTTGAATTAAATTAATTTAAATCAAAACAAATCATATAAAATCCAAAATATTGAAAACAAAAGATTTTGTGCTTATTTCAGGTCTTAAATTACAACTAGCAAGTATTCAAATTCGTATCAAGGCATGGTGTGTACAAAAAGATTGAAATAGGCCATTTTTGGAAAGATTTTAAGGTAAATCAAATTAAGATCAAACTCATTGATGGAGGGAGATTGAATACAACCTATCAACCCTAATCCATTCCTTGATACATATAGAACAAAGGCAGACTCAAAACTAGGTTAGAAACAGGCGCAACATCAAGAACAAAAATTGAAAAAATCAAGAAAAAGTGCAAGATTGAATTCAGTGTTCCAGGCATCCTCAAGGCCTTCCAGCTATCTCAATCGATTCCTATGATTCTCAGCAAGCCAAACCAATCAAAAGCAAGCATTTTTCAGGCCCTATATTGCACTGTAAGTCAGTTACGATACCCAACATTTCTTGAATTCGAATTCAACAATTTAGGCATTGTTAGCATGAATTAATCATATATTGATTATCCATGGAACATTTGCAAGCTTCCTGTATTGATTAATTGCATTTATATGACCTATATTGGATTTCACCATTGTTAGGTTTTGTAGCTTCGAATTAGGGTTTTTGTTTACATGTGAAATTAGCTTTTATGAATGGTACCATCATGTTCAGGAGGACGAGACGAGTCCAACCATGGCATTAGATGTCATTTATATGGCTCAAGGAGGATTTTGGAACGAGCCCTGTCAATAGCTACGGACAAACGTCCGTAGGTAAAAGTTTGAAACTTTTACCAACGGCTCCAAGGAAGGAGACGACTGCGTGGCGCCCCTCCATTGGCTCGTTCAAATTTTCGCGCGTGGATTTGACATACAGGGCCTTTTTAATATTTTTTTTATTATTTTGCATTATTATGACAACAAGAACAATTGGCCCAATGGTAGCCAGGCAAGCTTTAAGGCGTTAGGAGCTTGAGGTCAGGGGTTCGACCCCTGCCTCCAACGTTTGGTATTTTTCTTATTTTCTTTCAGGTTATCCAGCGCGTTCACAAGCCTATGGATTACCATATGTCCTCACAATCCAGCCAGTCAAATGTCAGATGGCCAGATCCAAGGGCCATCCATGAGGGTACATCATAAGCCTGGTCAAACGCATAACATCAAATCATGAAGGTCAACGTGGACCTCACTCTTTTGGACCCAGAATTATGCTTCTCACACCCCCAAAAATCCTTTTCAGGCCCAATTTCTTTCTCTACTTTATTTTATTTTATTTCTTTTAATTTATTTATTTATTTTATTCTACTAACAAATAATTATTTTCTTTCATCAAAAAATCACAAAAATAATATTTTTCACCAATTAGATTTAGGTATATTTTTTATCAATAAATTAATTAATTTAATTAGGTTTGTTAATTTAGATAATTTTAATTCTTTTTGTAAATAACTTAAAAATAATTAGAATAGTGAGGTTTTTATTCCAAATTTAATTTTTCTTTCTTTTCTTAAAAATAACAAAAACCAAAAATAGGCCATGTAATTATTTTTATTAATTAATTTAATTAACTAATTATTTGTACACTTAATTTTAAAACCTAAATTCTTTTCTGTAAAAAATATTAAAAACAACAAAAAAACAAGTTTTCTTTTAATTAGGTTAGAAGGGTCAAAACCCTAATTTCTCGCCGATCTTAATTTCATCGCGCGCTTTATTTTTATTATTTATCATATTGATGTAATTGCCTACAGTTTGTAATAGTTAATTAGGACTTTTTATTTTTATTTATCGCTTTATTTTCAAAGGGTTTGTTTTTGGCTATGTAAATACCCGAAGCCTTGTCATAGCTTAGTTTAAATTCCGCACTTTAAATTTCGGAAATATTTAACTGTTAGATGTATGATATAGGGATGCATGACAAGAATGTATGACTAATTTTAAAACAGTTAGACAACCCTAAATGTGCAAAGATAATAAATCTGAAACTGAATCACTCGCACATGCGCACTCCTGGGGTACACTCCCACTTGGTTACCTTCGGTAAATGGTCATTGAGTATAGGATGCTTTAGTGGTCGTCCTTTTGTCCAAAGATCAAAGTTTCCTCAGAAAGATTGCCTCGGATATTCTTGCCTCGGATGATTGATCTAGGACATTGGGGTTACTACTAAGACGTCCTAACATTGCTTTAGTGACCGTACGTCCCTTTCGAATTGACCCTCAAAACTCCAACGATGGTGCTACCTACTCACTAATAGTGGGATAGCGCTGTCTAAAGGAAATGAATATAGAACAATTCTTTTTTTGTGTAGGTAGATTAACTTTTAAGTACTTGCTCAATCCAAACAAACTTTTTCACACTTACACTCCTTTACAAACAAGTTTTCAAAAACACTTCATTACACTCTTGAAGACAGAAGCAAGAGTTAAATCGAAGTCAAAACAAAAACTTTTCAAAGCACACAAACACAAAGAAAACAATTTTTAAAATGATGAGCAAGTACCTAAGAGCCCGTAGATAACTACAGATAGAAAGGGTGCTAATACCTTCCCTTTCTATAATCTACCCCCCGTACTCAGAAATATCTCAAAAAATGAATTTTTCTGTGCTTTTTTCCTTTCCTTGTTGGATAAAATAAAAGACGGTGGAGACTCTTGCTTACCGCGATATTTTGCAAACACAAACGTAAAATGAAAACCAGCAATTCCTTAAAAAAGGGAAACACGTCCCAGTTCTGGCCACCGTATCACAGGATCCATCTTGCGTCTTTGCTCTTGGTCAACAAAAATATAACACTTATTGCCAAAAACATGAAAGTATTTGACACTTGGCTTTCTTCCTTTCCAAAGCTCATAATAAGTAACTTCGGTTCCTAGTTGAATGGTCACTCGGTTATGTATATGGAAGGTTATATTCCTGGCTTCAGCCTGAAATTAATAAGGGATATTCTTAGCATGAAGCATGACTCTTGACATTTCACAAAGAGTTCTATTATTGCGTTCAAAGACTCAATTTTTTTGTGGAGGTATAGGTGCAGATAACTCATGAGAAATCCCTTCAAAGGAGCAATATCCAGAGAAACTAGAATTTTCAAATTCCCTTCCATGATCACGTTGTATTCAAATGACCTTGCAAATATCTTTCCCTTTCTCACGCTGAAGACGTTGCCACAATCTTCCAAAATTTTCCCTCCTTTTTTCTTCAAGACATTCTCCTAGGGTTCTCAGATGCTCAAGGTTGCTCAAGAATTGATCAGACAAATTCTCCTCTTAAGCAATGGACTTACAACTAGGGTTTCACTTTTCTCAAGGAAGTTTGGGTTTCTAAGGCCTCAAGTGGTTTCCATGGTTTCTTATAGGTCTCTAAGAATGAACATACCAAGTTTAATGCCTTGCATCACAAGTTTTCTCAATCAATTGCTCAAATGATTGAAAATTAACTATATTGAATAAAAGGTCAAATATGGTCAACATACAGCCAAACTCCAAGTTTTTTTCTAAACATCAAGATTTTGAAGTCCTATTCATCATTTTATCAAGGGTTCATCATGATTCATCAAGAAAAACTTTCAAATCATCCAAAGTCAAAAGTTGCCAAATTAGGGTTTTCTTAAGGAGAAGTCAACTGAACTTTGACCAAGCATAAATTTCACATGCTTCATCAGATTTTCCTCAACCAAATATCATTTTGAAGGAAATTCAATTCTCTACAACTTGGTATCTCTAAGCTCAAGTCCAAAAACTGCTTCGTTTGAGAGATATGGACCAATACATTATAGGTCATTTTAAAAGTCAACAAAAAGACACTTTTTACAAGGCAACTTACATCAAGATAAAGTCTCCAAATGAAAAAATGATTAAAAGAGAGATTGTAGAGGGCATCTTGATATTTCCAAAAAGTCAAATATAACATTCAAAAGATGAAAATTGAGAGATTTATGACTAGTGCAAGTTGTGAACGACCAATGTTCCTGAATTCTTCTATTCCCAAGAAGAAGTCAAACATTCCCAATGGAGTATCCTCAAAACAGAAAGCAGGAATCCTCAGCGGAGACATTCTAAACATGATTGAAGATTCATATTCTTCATCCCCAGCAGTAGTCAGGGATTTATTTTCCCCATCAAAGATGTTATACGAAGCTACCGATACACTTCAACGACATCTTGCATCCATACATTATTTACAAGTATCATAGCATATGCATACGAAACACATATAGACCACTCTCATTTACTTTGAGAACATCATGACGTAATGCGTTACATACATCATGACATTGCATAAAGACTAACTTTGTTTTTCAGGTAAAAGTCTACAAATAGACGAATATCATCAACAATTCTCAAACAGGTCGTAGATTAATTCCCGAAACAAGACGAGGCAACTATCTAGATGACCAGGTCCAAGATTAATTCCTGAAACAAGATGGGGAAACTATCTATATGACCAGGTGGTATGAATTCCTGAAACATGACGAGTTCGCCAATAGAAAGCGGGTCAAAGATTAATTCCTGAAACAAGACGAGGCAACTATATGTATGACCAGGCAAAGATTAACTCCCAAAATAGGACGAGGAAACTAGCTTTATAACCAAGCAAAGATTAAATCACAAAAAAAGGAGGAGGAAACTATCAACATGACCAGGTGGTATGAATTCCCGAAACAAGACTGGTTTACCAACAAAAACAGACTATAGATCAATTCCCGAAATAGGACGGGGCGACTATCTACATGACGAGCATTTACCCCAGAGACTAAATTCTGACAAGCATTTCCCGCAGAGACTAAATATGACAAGCAGCTACTCAAGCACTTTCCTCAAAGATTCATTCTGAAAAGCATTCTTCGGATACATTCAAGCCTAGACTCATTATGATACTCCTATCAACAGCTATTGTGATAGCATATACAATCCCATCTCCGAAGAAATTCTATCATCTCTCTGAATGGCATCTTTAAGATCATCCAAGCAATATTATCAACCAACAGTGTTACCTCCTGCACATGCGAGTGAAAATTTCTGGGCACTTAAGTGTTCAATCCTCTTCTACCTTCATATCACGAATGGCAGAGAGGCCAATCTAACTTCTCAGGTTTAAGAAGATTGAACAGGGGAAGCTGTTGTACCCCAAAATTTTCCCTCCTTTTTTCTTCAAGACATTCTCCTAGGGTTCTCAGATGCTCAAGGTTGCTCAAGAATTGATCAGACAAATTCTCCTCTTAAGCAATGGACTTACAACTAGGGTTTCACTTTTCTCCAGGAAGTTTGGGTTTCTAAGGCCTCAAGTGGTTTCCATGGTTTCTTATAGGTCTCTAAGAATGAACATACTAAGTTTAATGCCTTGCATCACAAGTTTGCTCACTCAATTGCTCAAATGATTGAAAATTAACTATATTGAATAAAAAGTCAAATGTGGTCAACATACAGCCAAACTCCAAGATTTTTTCTCAACATCAAGATGTTGAAGTCCTATTCATCATTTTATCAAGGGTTGATCATGATTCATCAATAAAAACTTTCAAATCATCAAAAGTCAAAAGTTGCCAAATTAGGGTTTTCTTAAGGAGAAGTCAACTGAACTTTGACCAAGCATAAATTTCACATGCTTCATCAGATTTTCCTCAACCAAATATCATTTTGAAGGAAATTCAATTCTCTACAACTCGGTCTCTCTAAGCTCAAGTCCAAAAACTGCTTCGTTTGAGAGATATGGACCAATACATTATAGGTCATTTTAAAAGTCAACAAAAAGACACTTTTTACAAGGCAACTTACATCAAGATAAAGTCTCCAAATGAAAAAAAGATTAAAAGAGAGATTGTAGAGGGCATCTTGATCTTTCCAAAAAGTCAAATATAACCTTCAAAATATGAAAATTGAGAGAGTTATGACTAGTGCAAGTTATGAAATGTTGAGCAAATACATGAAGTTCAAATTGAGAAAACTTGAATTTTTGGGCTATTGGGCTATTGTTTTAAAGACCAAATGTGTTTTACACTTCATATACCCCTTAAATATTACTCATTCACCCCTTGATCTTTTTATTTTAATTATTTTGATTTTATTCATTATTAATTCTAAATAAATACAATAAAATAAAAGGCTTATAAACAAAGGTCGAAGCCCATGTTATGTTGACCTAATTCTATGCTATATATTCTCCTCAAATCAGACATAAAAGCCATGAAAAAACCTTGTCCAAGAAGCCTCCAAAAAATCACAAAATTTTCAAACCTAGGGCAACTTACAAAACCAAGTTTCCACCATTTTCAATACATACTAACCATCCTATTCATTCACAGGAAGATCAGAGGGTAAGATGAGGTCATTTGCAACGATCTAAAGGGCTCGAAACACCCCTGCATGCAATACCATCTTATTGTTATTTCATACATTCATATTTTTATTTTCTTACTATTTTGATTAAAGCTAACGTTATTGATGTGTTCATGAGGTTCATTAGTGCAGGATTGGACCCTCGCAGACGTCCCATGTTGATCGAATCATGAAACACCATAACTACACTGATTCCATGTGTTTTTGCCATAGCTCACAAACCAGTCCGTTTTGGCCCACAATAACCTCTCCATTGGATTCACGGGGATTTATTTAGGGGGGTAGGGTCCCCTGGTTTGCTAATATTTCTTATTTTGTAGGTTGAATAAAAAGGACTACCAAAGAAGATGACCAAAGCTAGGACTCCGGCGTCTATCCGGTCTAGGCTTTTTTGTTTGATATTTGTTTCATTCGTTTCATATAAATCAACGGATGTATTACTGCCTCAGCGGTTGAAGGGCACGCGATAAGGTGTTACTATGCCAAGGTGTGGGGTCGATCCCAGCCTTTTGGCATTTTGACATTTTTTTTATGATTATCTTTGTTTTGCATATTGTAAAACGTGTTGATGTCATTCCTTATCACCAAAGCACGCCTAGCCTAGTGGCGAACATGTTGGTTGGAATTCCTGAGGCCGTGGGTTCAAAACCCACCCCAGCCAATTTTGGTTTTTCCTCATAATTCTCTATTCTTTTACTCTTTTTCTCTTCCTTTTCTTCAACTTCACAAAAACCTTTAACAAACCCTAATTAAGGTTTTTAGGTTTTTTTTCACTAACCTTTTTTTTAATCAACCCTAATTAATTGTTTAGTTTTTTTATTTAATCAATCAATTTAGGTTTGTTTTAGGTTTCTTTTCACTAATTAATCTTTTTTATTTAAAATCGAATTAGGTTTTTTTTAGGTTTTATTAACTTAATTAATCAATTTCGTTTTCTTTAATTAATTAAAATTAATTAGGTTTTTAAGGTTAATCATCAAATCTTTTTATCAAGAAAATCTCCAAAAAAACCATTTCCTTCTCCTTTCGCTTTCCTATTAGCGCAATTTATTTGTTCTCGCATTTTTTCCAATTATTGTAAATTCCTTTGGTTTGTAATAGTAATTAGGATTTAACTTCTACATTTCTATTATGTATCTCTCCCAAAGCCGTGTAATAGTTTGAGTTTATTTTTTGCTTTTATTTTCCGCATTTACTTTACCGCCTTCCTATTTTACTGTTATTATTAGTAATTAGGCCATGTATGGCAAGATAAAAATAAAACGGTAGCAAACCCTAATACAAGATAAATAACTGAAACACAAATCACTTTGCACACCCGCACCTCTAAGGTACCCTCTCTTGTGCCTCAAAAAAATAGTCATGTCCCTCGAAGGTGGGGACGCTTTAGCAATGTCCCTCGAAATGAAAAGATCGTAGTCCCTCGATGACCCTTTTGAATGTTGCCTTCGGTAAACCATCTAGTCCCTTATGATAATTGCTAAAGTACCCCTATGAGTTGCCTTATATGACCGTACGATGACCCTTGCATGTCCGTTCGCATCCAACAATAGGGCTCCCTACTAACTAATGGTAGGATAAAACTATCTAAAGGAGGAGAAAAATTACAAGAAATACCTTGAGTAAGGGTAGAACTGTTAATCGCTTGCTCACACTCTTCAAAACAAAACATCTTTTCACACAAATACTTTCAAAAAAAATTCAAAATACCTTGTACGCATTCTCGAGGACAGATACGAGAATAATTACAAAGTTCGCCTTATAATTGGCATTTTCAAAATATTTTTCAAACATACATTGACAAAGAAATTTTCAAAACAAAGTGAGCTGGCGATTAAGAGCCCATAGATAAATACAGATCAAAAGGGTGCTAACACCTTCCCTTTTCATAACCTATCCTCCGAACTCAGAATCTTCAAGGTCTTTCCTGTTCTTTTCACCTTTTCCTGATTGGATAAAAGAAAAGTCGGTGGTGACTCTAGCTATCCGTAACATTTACGATAAAACACAAAACAAGTCAGTTCTCATGCCGTATTACAGTCACTGAGATATAAAAGACTTCCAATCATATTTCTATAAAATATTTGATCCATATCTACCATTTTATCATCTTTAGTAAGATTTACATGAGTGACAACAAGAGTATGCTTGTGTATTGAATTCTTAAAACCAAACTTCTTCACAATGTTCTTAGCATACTTGCTTTGGGATGCAAAAATAACTTTTTCATTTGTTTAACTTGGAAATTAAGGAATTAAGTAAGTTCACATACCAAACTCATTTCGAATTCTGACTGCATTTGTTGTACAAAATGTTTTTCCACCTTGTTTGAAATCCCTCCAAACACAATATCTTCCATGTAGATTTGAGCTATCATAAAATTTCCTTCTTCTTTCTTGATAAACATGGTTTTGTAAATTCCATCTCTAATATAGCCATTTATGTTAAGAGATTCATTGAGATGTTCCTACAAAGTTCTTGGAGCTTATTTCAACCCATATATTGCCTTCTTAAGCTTGTAGACATGATTTGGTGAACCAGGACCAATGAAACCTTTAGGTTTTTCAAAATAAACTTATTCATTCAAGAATCCATTAAGAAATTCACTTTTAACATCCACTTGATATAACTTGAATATCAGGAAACATGATTTTCTTAGCAACAATATGATGGATTCCAAGCGAGCAATATGATCAAATTTTTTTTATCAAAATTAACTCCTTCTATTTGGGAGTAACCTTGTGCCACTAGACGATCCTTGTTTCTTCATACATTACCATTTTCATCTTACTTGTTTTTATATATCCATTTGGTTCATATGATGTTGGCAGATTTGGGTCTGGGTATCAGCTCCTATAATTTATTTCTTTCAAATTGAACAAGTTCTTCCTGTATGGCATTTATACAATATTCATCCGTTAAAGCTTCTTTGACATTTTTGGGTTCAATTTTAGAGATAAAATAAATGTTGTCAATCACTTCTTTTGATATCGTGATGAATCATTCATTGAGATCTCCAATCACATTTTCTATAGGATGATACTTCTGAATTATTATAGATGGCCCTTTATTTTTGAAAACATCAGCCTCTACGTCCTATGATTTTTCGTCTTAAAGTGTTAGAATGATGTTAGTTCCTTTGTTAGGGACATTAGGTGTGACATTTGGCTTATTAATAGTGACTTCTTCCTCTTCTTCACTTACTTCATTATGATCTGAGTCATCTACAACAAATTTGATATATTCCATCATGTTTTTCGTGCGATTATTAGACCCTCAATATGCCCTACTATTGGTAGAGTCTCCCAAGAAGATTCCTTCACCATTTTAGGGTCTGTTGTACCCCAAAATTTTCCATCCCATATTTCTCAAAACCTTTCAAGAAAGATCCCCAAGTTGCTCAAGGTAGTCCAAGGGTTGGCCAGACAAGCTCTCTCCTAAGGCAGTCTACCTCAAATTAGGGTTTCATGTTGCATCAAGATGCTTGAGTCCAAGGGATCCCAAATTCTCACCAATGTCCTAATATGTTATCAAGATCATCCATGTCAAGTTTCAAGCCTTGCAGAGGAAATTTGCTCAGTCAATTGCTCAAAGGCCTAAAAATTCGTTGTGCTAGGGAAAAAGTCAACTGTGGCCCACATACAGTCAAACTTCAAGATTTTTGGTCAACATCCTCATTTTTAAGTATATTTCATCATTTTATCAAGTGTTGATCATGATTCATCAATGATTTCTCATAATTCATCAAGAATCAAAAGTTGCTAAATTAGGGTTTTGCAAGAAAAGTCAACTCAGCTTTGACCAAGCATAACTTTCTCATAATTTATGAGAAATGACCCATCCAAAGCTCATTTTGAAGAGGATGCAATTCACTATAATCTATAATAAGCTCCCAAGTTCAAAATATGCACTCACAAGAAGTTATGAATTTGGACATTATAGGTTATTTTGAAAAGTCAACAAAAACACCTTTTTTGTCAAAGCTTTGTACATGATCATGGAATATCAAAATGAGATGATACCAAAATGGTTGCTTAAAGGACATCTCAAGATTTCTAAAAAGTCTAAGAACACCTCCAAAGAGTCAAAATTGAGGAAGTTATGCATTGATGAAGTTGACCCTTTTTTCAAAATTGCCAAAAGTCAACTATGCCTAAAACTTCAAAATTTGCCAAATGGGCCCAATCTTTTTCACTTGTTTTGAGTTGGCAACATAGTCCACGAGCTCTAGTCTTTTCCACTTGTCAATAACTTATTTTTGTTATTTTTTTTATTTTTATTTAAATTAAATTAATTTAAATCAAAACAAATCATATAAAATCCAAAATATTGAAAACACAAGATTTTTTGCTTGTTTTAGATCTTAAATTACAGCTAGCAAGTATTCAAATTCGTATCAAGGCATGGTGTGTACAAAAAGATTGAAATAGGCCATTTTTGGAAAGATTTTAAGGTAAATCAAATCAAGATCAAACTCATTGATGGAGGAAGATTGAATACAGCCTATCAACCCTAATCAATTCCTTGATACATATAGAACAAAGACAGACTCAAAACTAGGTTAAAAACAGGCGCAACATCAAGAACAAAAACTGAAAAAATCAAGAAAAAAATGCAAGATCCAATTTAGTGTTCCAGGCATCCTCAAGGCCTTCCAGCTATCTCAATCGATTCCTGGGATTCTCAGCAAGCCAAAGCAATCAAGAGCAAGCATTTTCAAGCCCTATATTGCATTGTAAGTCAGTCACGATACCCAATATTTCTTGAATTCGAATTCTACAATTTAGGAATTGTTAGCATGAATTAATCATATATTGTTGATCCATGGAACATTTGCAAGCTCCCTGTATTGGTTAATTGCATTTATATGACCTATATTGGATTTCACCATTGTTAGGTTTTGTAGCTTCGAATTAGGGTTTTTGTTTACAGGTGAAATTAACTTTCATGAATGGTACCATCATGTTCAGGAGGACGAGACAAGTCCAACCATGGCATTAGATGTCATTTATATGGCTCAAGGAGGATTTTGGAACGAGCCCTGTTAATAGCTACGGACAAACGTCCGTAGGTAAAAGTTTGAAACTTTTACCAACGGATCCAAGGAAGGAGATGACTACGTGGCACCCCTCCATTGGCTCGTTCAAATTTTCGCGCGTGGATTTGACATACAGGGCCTTTTTAATATTTGTTTATTATTTTTCATTATTATGACAACAAGAATAATTGACCCAGTGGTAGCCAGGCAAGCTTTAAGGCGTTAGGAGCTTGAGGTCAGGGGTTCGACCCCTGCCTCCAACATTTTGTATTTTTCTTATTTTCTTTCAGGTTATCCAGCACGTTCACAAGTCTAAGGATTACCATATGTCCTCACAATCCAGCCAGCCAAATGTCAGATGGCCAGATCCAAGGGCCATCCATGAGGGTACATCATAAGCCTGGTCAAACGCATAGCATCAAATCATGAAGGTCAACGTGGACCTCACTCTTTTGGGCCCAGAATTATGCTTCTCACACCCCCAAAAATCCTTTTCAGGCCCAATTTCTTTCTCTACTTTATTTTATTTTATTTCTTTTAATTAATTAATTTATTTTATTCTACTAACAAATAATTATTTTCTTTCATCAAAAAATCACAAAAATAATATTTTTCACCAATTAGATTTAGGTATATTTTTTATCAATAAATTAATTAATTTAATTAGGTTTGTTAATTTAGATAATTTTAATTCTTTTTGTAAATAACTTAAAAAAATTAGAATAATTAGGTTTTTATTCCAAATTTAATTTTTCTTTCTTTTCTTAAAAATAACAAAAACCAAAAATAGGCCATGTAATTATTTTTATTAATTAATTTGATTAACTAATTATTTGTACATTTAATTTTAAAACCTAAATTCTTTTCTTTAAAAAATATTAAAAACAAAAAAAAAACAAGTTTTCTTTTAATTAGGTTAGAAGGGTCAAAACCCTAATTTCTCCCTGATCTTAATTTCATCGCGCGCTTTATTTTTATTATTTATCATATTGATGTAATTGCCTACAGTTTGTAATAATTAATTAGGACTTTTTATTTTCATTTATCGCTTTAATTTCAAAGGGTTTGTTTTTGGTTATGTAAATACCCGAAACCTTGTAATAGCTTAGTTTAAATTCCGCACTTTAAATTTCGCAAATATTTAACTGTTAGATGTATGATATTGGGATGCATGACAAGAATGTATGACTAATTTTAAAACAGTTAGACAACCCTAAATGTGCAAAGATAATAAATCTGAAACATAATCACTCGCACATGCGCACTCCTAGGGTACACTCCCACTTGGTTGCCTTCGGTAAATGGTCATTGAGTATAGGATGCTTTAGTGGTCGTCCTTTTGTCCAAAGATCAAAGTTGCCTCGGAAAGGTTGCCTCAGATATTGTTGCCTCGGATAATTGATCTAGGACATTAGGGTTACTACTAAGACGTCCTAACATTGCTTTAGTAACCGTACGTCCCTTTCGAATTGACCCTCAAAACTCCAACGATGGTGCTACCTACTCACTAATAGTGGGATAGCGTTGTCTAAAGGAAACAAACATAGAACGATTCTTTTTTCGAGTAGGTAGATTAACTTTTAAGTACTTGCTCAATCCAAACAAACTTTTTCACACTTACACTCCTTTACAAACAAGTTTTCAAAAACACTTTATTACATTCTTGAAGACAGAAGCAAGAGTTAAATCAAAGTCAAAACAAAAACTTTTCAAAGCACACAAACACAAAGAAAATAATTTTGAAAATGATGAGCAAGTACCTAAGAGCCCGTAGATAAATACAGATAGAAAGGGTGCTAATACCTTCCCTTTCTATAATCTACCCCCCGTACTCAGAAATATCTCAAAAAAGGAATTTTTCTGTGCTTTTTTCCTTTCCTTTTTAGATAAAATAAAAGACGGTGGCGACTCTTGCTTACCGCGACATTTTGTGAACACAAACGTAAAACACAAATCAGCAATTCCTTAAAAAAGGAAACATGTCCCGGTTCTGGCCACCGTATCACAGGATCCATCTTGCGTCTTTGCTCTTGGTCAACAAAAATATAACACTTACTTCCAAAAACATGAAATTATTTGACACTTGGCTTTCTTCCTTTCCAAAGCTCATAATTAGTAACTTCGGTTCCTAGTTGAATGGTCACTCGGTTATGTATATGGCAGGTTGTATTCCTGGCTTCAGTCCGAAATTAATAAGGGATATTCTTAGCATGAAGCATGACTCTTGACATTTCACAAAGAGTTCTATTATTGTGTTCAAAAACTCAATTTTTTTATGGAGGGATAGGTGCAGATAACTCATGAGGAATCCCTTCAAAGGAGAAATATCCAGAGAAACTAGAATTTTCAAATTCCCTTCCATGATGACTTTGTATTCAAATGACCTTGCAAATATCTTTCCCTTTCTCACGCTGAAGACGTTGCCACAATCTTTCAAATTTTATAAAGTTATCATATTTTTCTCTATGAAATTTGACCCATGTGTACCTTGAGAAATCATTAACACATACAAAAACATATATTCTTCCACCCAAACTTTCTACTTGCATGAGTCCCATGAGATCCATGTGTTGTAAATCAAGAACTTTGGAGGTGATAAGATATTTCTCCTTCTTGTGTGAAATATTAGTATGTTTACCTATCTGACAGTCAACATATATAGATTTTCCCTCCTTAATCTTGAGGATAGGAAGGCCAATGATAGCCTTTTCAAAGATAATCTTCCTCATGCTTCTGATATCTATAGGTCCAAGTTTCTTGTGCCAAAACTTGGTTTCATCTCCTTTAGAGGTCAAGCATGCTAGAGGCTAATCCTTATATTATGAACTCCACATGTAGCAATTGTCTAATGATCTAGTGTTCATGATCTGCTCCAGATGTTTGTTGGTGGCAATACATTCAGATCGCTTTAAATTTACACATAATTCTTGATCACACAGTTGGCTGATGCTGATGAGATTTGCAGTGAGACCTTGAAATAGAATAACATCATCTAGACTAGGGAGATCTAGATAATCCAATTTCCCTTTTCCAATGATCTTGCCTTTAGCACCATCACCAAACGTAACATAGCTATTTGAGTAGGATTTTACCTCTTTCAAGTAATTCTTCTCACCAATCAGGTGTCAGGAGAACCCACTATTAAAATATCAATATTTATGAGAGGAATCCCTTAGCAAGGTATGAGAATTGTGACTTGTAGTTGCCTCTTTGACTTTCCATACCCGTTGAAGGCGACCGTTCCTTAAAATGTTTTTGACATGAAGATTTTGATAATGGTAGTGAGGTCTTCCATATAGTTTATAGAAAAAAGGTCGTATATGTCCTTGTTGGAAACAACATTGACATACTCATAAAGCTCAGTGGTACACACTTTTGTGCTGGAAATAATGTCGAGTATGATGTTGCGCCATGTAGTTTGACATTAGGAACTCAGTCTTTTTCTCAAGAGGAACAAACTAATTTTCTGCATTCATGAAGTTGTAGTCACTAATTACTTTTATATCTCTAGAAGTCTTTCCTATCCCTTCAAGCTTAGGTTTTAGGTGTTTGACTTTTTCTTTAAAGTATGTGATTGATGTGATAAGAAACTCCTTATCTTGAAGGAAAACATTTATCTTTCCTTTTGTTTCTTACCAGATATGCATTCCTCTTTCCACTTGAGATGCAATATTTTATATGACTCAGTAACATCTTCATCAGAGAGATCTTCATCATTAGATTAACCATCATCCTGAACAATTGGATTGAATCTCGCACGGGTTTTAAAGGCAAGCACATTGTTTGTCTTTCCCCATTCACTCTCCTCTTATGATTCTTCATCTGACAATGCGATAGTGTATCCCTTCTTTTGTTTCCTAAGGAAATTGGTACAATTTGTCTGAATATGTCCAAATCATTTACATTCATAGCACTGGACTTCTTTGCCTTTGTTTGGTTTGTCTCCTTCTCCACCTTTGCACTAGGAGCTAAAACCTTTGGAGTTAGGCGGTATATTATCCTTGACATTATTTGTGACATTATTCTTTGATCTTCTATCAAGTCTTCTCTTAACCTTACAATTTTTTTGCAAGGAAAATAATAAAATCAGATAGTTTATCATCAATATATTCTTCTACATGTTGCTCATCATTTTCAATGTCAGTTTTGAAGGCAACACCTTTGTTTCTTTTCTATGACTTTTTGTTGATGGCCATATCAAAGGTGGGTAATGAGCCTATAAGTTCATCCACTTTGATAGTGCCAATGTCCTAAGCTTCTTCAATTGCTATAAATTTCATATCAAACCTTTTTAGAAGGAATCTGAAAAAACTTCTGGCCATCTTCTCTTCAATTTTTTTTTACTAAGAGCAAGTGACCTGTTAGCTATGTCATAGAGTCAAACATTGAAATAAGTAATTATTTCATCTTCTTTCATCCTTGTTTTTTCAATTTTGGTAGTGATGAGTTAGAGTCTTGGCATGTGTATTTTTGAACTGCCTTCATGAGTAGTCATGAGAGCCTCCTAAGTTTCTTTAGCAGCTTAACACATATATATTGATGAGTCTAAAGATGTTTTTGTTAACTCCATTGAAAATGGCATTGAGAGCACGAGAGTTTCCATAAGCTTCTTCATCTTTCTCCTTAAACCAGTCTTCTTCTAGCTTTAGGGATTTGTGTCATGTTGTGCAGTAACCATTAGGGGTGTCCATCCTGTAATGATTGTTTTCCATCTTTTGTTATCCATTGATTTGAGGAAAGCAACCATGCATGCTTTCCAACAATCATAATTTGCGCCATCTAGAATAGGCAGTCGATTTACAGATTCTTCTTCTTTAGCATTGTCCATTTTAAACAGAATGTATATATTCCCATGAGCACACCCAACCAGAACAAGGTGTCTGCTCTGATGTCAATTAAAATTATATTTTTTGAATGTCAAGATTTCATATACAATATTGTAATAATGTGTATGACAATATTAGTATGTACTTAGTAAAATAATAATGATAAAGGACACATGAAATTGTTAACACAGTTCAGTGTAAAGTCTCATATGTCTGGAGGGTGTTAACCCAAGAAAAAAAATTCATTCTAAATAGTCAAAAGTACAATTTGGTCTTATTTTAACCCTCAAAGTTCTATGCCTCTTTTCCTAGTATTAACCCTGAATTCTTATTCATGTCTCTCCCAGAATATGAAACCCCTCTCACTTTCTCTCAAACACTTCTCAAGTGTTTTGGATAGTTACAATAGCTTATGAATGATGGAACGAATTACAACTCAAAAATACTTTATTCTATTACAGAGAAATATGACTTACGAATAGAGTACAACACATAATCAAAACAAAAACAAAAGAGTCCAAATAACTAAACATACCTTGCTTGATTATCTAGGTTCGAGTCTTTTACAATGGAGAGCTCCTCCTTAAATAGCAATAGAATCCAGCCGCAAAGCCCATTAGAATTTGTATCTTGAAACGCGGTTGAATGAATCTCACGTACGCACGAAACAATTTTTTATCAAGTTAATTTGCAATAATTTATTTGATAAATCTTCAACCGATTAATTTTTTTTCAGTTTAAATCTTGGTGAGTAATCTTTTGAAAAAATCTGCATATTTCAAAAAGCGCATAAAATATTTGAACAAGATTAAACAAATATAAAAGTAAATCTTCAATAAAAACATGATTCACTCAACGCAATCTAGTTTTTGAGCGAGAGAGAATGTCTCACAATTAGTGAAACATTACGCTCCACATATTACTTTTTGATTTAAGGTCATAAAGATATAATGTCTGACACAATATCACAACATCATAAATGAGAAATGAAAATATGTTTTCTTTTCACTCGGTAACATATTCTTTTTTTTTATTTATAAATTTAATTATATTTTATCCTAGATTGACAAAAAAAAAAAAAAGAAGCGAATAAACCAAAATGCTTCCAATAAAATATAGTTCCTTCACAAGCACTTATATAAGTACGTACGAACCATCTTGTTAATTTCCAAAATATAATTCGTGTATATTTTTCTTCCTGTTTTCTTTAATTGATAATCAATCAACTTGAAGTATATGCAGATCGATAATACTATACATCTTATCTGATAACTAAATAATTTCAAGAGATCTTGAAAGGATTTTCAAGCATATATAATATATAAAGAATTTTTTAGGTAACAAGCGTTTCATATTATAGCTTGAAATGTTAAAATGTAGTCTAGATGCATTTTGTGCGGGTTCATATTTATGAATATTTTGAAGTTGAAAGAAAATCTGAAAAAGATTAGACGTTAAGTACAGACAAAAATGAAACTAAAAATGAAATGATTTCTATGATCAACAACGTTTGGATGATTAAAGAAAAGCTCACCAATTTATATGGTCAATAATTCAAAATTTGATGTTGCCACTATTTTTTATGAAACTAATAATATGCCACTATGTGAAAACAGATCAATAAAAAGATCACGTTTTGCATAAAATGTTCTTAATTAATGTCTAATTTATTTTTTAAATAGTGCCTTTGGTTGAGATGAAATGGAATATACAAGAGTGAAGACTTTTTATTTTATTTTATAAGTTTGATTATCTTTTATAGGAATAGCGAGAGATGAGACCAAAGCTTTTTCAACGAAATAGAAAGTGATATAGAAAATTCAGTGACAAAGTTTTTTTTTAATAAAAAACTTCATATTAGATCG
Organism: Vicia faba; assembly: GCA_948472305.1. Lineage (NCBI taxonomy): Eukaryota > Viridiplantae > Streptophyta > Magnoliopsida > Fabales > Fabaceae > Vicia > Vicia faba. The sequence goes on along the minus strand of CATIWC010000819.1, from coordinate 155,825 downwards.
ATTAGATCAATGTTAATTTAAAGGTAGAGAAAAACTCAATGATGTATAAATTAATTTTAAAAAAAGACTATTAATATTTAATGAGATTTGAATTTGAGATTCTTTTATAACTCAAATTTCATCGGACCTAGAGTCATAAAATAAATGATTATTTATTTTGTTACAAGTTATGAAATAACTGTTGATGCCAAGAACTATATCTTTTATTTTTTAATAAACAGTTTAAATATCAATAAAATTTATTTTTTATAATTTTTTATAATATCACCAAACTATTACTATTAATTTATATATGTGATTTTTTAAGAAATTATTAACTTTAATGTATTATCTGGTTTCATATATTAGCCTCAAATTTTATTTTGATTCTTTAATTTAAAAGAATTTATATTGATTTCTTAATTCTTTAAAATAAATTATATTAGTTTTCTTTATCTAATTAATGATAAATTTTAGGATTGATTCTAAGTTTTTTCGTTGTTAATTAGACGAAAGATATTAATATAAAATATTTTAAAAAATTAAGAGATTAATATAAAAAAAATTTAAGTAAAAAGAAAAAAATGAATTTCGATACATTGCCATAAAAGATATAAAACCAAATTCTTATTAAAATAAAATATAAAAGATATGAAATCAATTTTTTATTAAATTTTTTTTTATTATTTATCTATTATGAATAATAGATATTAAATGTCTTTGTCTCTCAATAACTTCATCTTTTTATGTGTAATAATTTGTATTATAATGTTTGATTTTGACATCCCATAAATAGAATTTATTGTGTAAAGACACACTTGTGAATATGATATTAGAAATATTTTAATATATCTCTCACACACACTCATTTACTTATAACTGCGAGATAATTGATTATGAAATCGATACATTGCGATAATTTCTTTGTCTAATATTAAAAATTGTTTTGCTGAGTTGATTGCAATATATAAGAGTGCAATTGGTTTCTCATATCAACAAAATCAAAGAAAATTCTGGTTTGAATTGATTACACACCAAGTGTTTGACAAATTGCTTAAATATTTTTTTTATATTTCTTCGGAAATCAATTCCTATTGTGTGCTTTTACTCAAAAATTATTGTTGAAAATATATTGATTTATTTTCTCATCTAACTTATAAGGTATGTCGGTTTAACGCATATCTGATCTTTTTGATAACGGTTCGGGATAAACGATTGTCGGTCTGAGATTATTTCTACTAGCCATAGTTGAATAATTTTTAAAAGAGTTTTTTAAATAATGAAATTTCATTTGCGATCTATTCACTCCCCTCTAGATTTTAACATATCGTCTAACATCAAAGTCTTTTGAAAGTCTCTGTTTGATTTGATTCAAATCAAAACTCAAGTGTAACTTAAATGATTTGAATCAAAGAGTTTAAAAACTGATTTTTCATACTTTTAACACTTTTCTTTGCTCGTGGTTTGAAAAGAACGCGCAATACTTTTATTTCACAAACTCATACACTTGACTAATAACATTTTGATCAAGTTCAAATATAACCAAAAGGTAATGCTAAAAGATATAAATCATGTGTGAGTAATGTATGAGGGAGACTCGACAAAGATAAAATACAAAAGCGATAAGACAATCAGTCAAAACATAACCGTATCGGGATTTCTTCCCCTTGCATAAGATGAGGATGTGCAAAAACAACTCCCCTAGGGATATGCAACTATAATCAACATATATATGATATGTAATGGGAACAAAGGATAGAACTGGTAGCTAGGAACATAAGGTATTAGTTCTATTGATTAATATAGAGACTAGCGCAACATAAAATTGTATTAAAAAGGAAAAAAACTAAATACTAAAGTGGCTGAACACAATCTTAGAAGATCAAGTGTAGAACTTAATCAGCCATGTTAAGAGGTAATGATTTGTATCTTGAACAAGAAATCACATAAGATAGTGACTTAGTCAGTGAAACTATGATTGCATAATTAGAGCCAACTAATTTGGATCAATCTCTAAATGATTCAAATTACGTAGAAACCATGGAGGAAGGGCTCAGAGAAATTTAGAAGTACAAAACCTGGGAGTCGATGCATAAGACACTAAAAAAAGACCAATTGATGTGAAGTGGATCTATAAGATCAAAATGATTCCAAATGGTAAAATTGATAAGTATAGAACAATTCAAATGGGAAAAGGTTTATGCTAAGAGTTGTCCTTGATTTGAATGAAGACTTTGCACCAATTACAAGACTTGAAATAATAAGAATAGTTGTTGCAATAGCAACTTATAGAGGTTAATCCATTAATCAACTAGTTGTAAAATAGCTATTTATAATGGAAATCTATAAGAATAGGTAGAAGCTTTCTAGATCATATAATGCAAGAGCTTGAGATGTCTTATCTTGGAAACTTATCAGACTTTCTAGTTATAAAATTTATGAAAATGGGAAAAGATGTCATTCTACACTAAAAGAAGTATGTTAAAGATGTGTTGAAAAGGTTCCAATGAACAACTACAATTCTACAAAGACTCTATTGGAACCTAGATATAATAGAGAAAGTATAAAGATGAAGAATTAGTGGATGCTACATTGTAAATACAAATAATTTTCTCTATGATTTACCTATGAAATATTAGGCTAGACCTATTTCAAAGTGTGGGATTAGCATTTGTGAGCATATTTATGGATCAACCAAGAGTATATCATCTTTTTGATGTAAAAAAGGATACTCATGCATGTTAGAGGCTCAATTCATCATGTAATTTTTATTCCAAACCATAAGAATAGGAAATGATATACAATTCAATATGAATACTCATATTCTGATCAGGGATATCATCAAGATGAAATGAAAATAACTGCATGTTATTTATTCATGATTTGTGGAACATCAATTTATATACTTTAAAAAAAACCAATAGTTTCCATGTGAACATGTAATAGAGCATATAAAAGAAGAAGAATCTCACGTTGCATATGCATGATAGTCATATGCATATTTCCTTACTTGACCAATAGTTTGTTATGGTAGTTAGAATAAGTTAGTTATATTATTATTTTTGCATAACTAACTCAATGTAACTATATAAACATGGTAAAACTACCTTCTTTTCTAATCTATGCAAACTATTATCACATTCATCAACTTTATTCTCACCTTTTTCTCTCTCTATCAATGGAGTTCTATAAATACTTAGATGGTATTAGAGCAGGTTCATCATGCTCAGTTTTTGTTGTACTTCGATTTGTTTCTTAATCATTAATTCATCGTGGTTACTTCGTCATGAAGTATCTTTTTCATTTCTTGATAGCATTGCTTCATTACTTTTTAGTTTTCTTTGTTTTGTTGTTTGTATTGTGTTGCAATGACGAGAAACAATTACAATAATCAAGTTCAGGATCAGCTTGAGCCTTACTATGTGCATCCAACTGAAAATTCATCAACGATATGTGTTACTCCTGTGAAAATTATCATCCATGGTCGATGAATATGTGGCGTGCTTTATAAATGAAGTACAAGTTTCAATTTGTATATGGATCAATAAAGATCCCTGTAAAAGGGATTTGAACTACGTAGCTTGGAAAGTGTGTAACAATCTAGTGCATACATGGATCATAAATTCGATAACACCATCAATTGCTCAAATTATGGTGTTCATCGATAATGTCGTGGATATGTGGAATGATCTCAAATATCGCTTCATGAGAGGTGATAGGATTCGAGTTGCTCAATTACATCAGGAAGTTTAAAATCTCAAATTAGGAAGCAAGAAGATTTCATATTATTTTACTAAATTTAGGAGCCTGTGGGAAGAACTAGATTAGTATAGACTAATGCCGAGTTGTATGTGTCGTGTAGCTTGTGCTTTGTTATCCATGAGAAATAGTAGGAGTTTTAGAGCTGAAGATATAATCATTCAGTTCTTGATTGGCTTGAATAATGAATTCTATGGAGTTGTTTCACAAGTATTACTTATGGATCCTATACCTCAAATAAATAAAGTCTTTTCCATGGCGATTCAGCAAGAGATAAAGATATGTGGAACCATATTCTCAAGTAGTAATGGTGCTGAAGATGAATCTGGAATAGTGAATGTAGTAGATGGAGCAAACCAGTGTGGCAGAGGTAGAGGCAATGGAAGATTTACTACAGGAAGAGGAAGAGGATAGCTGGTCTATTGTACCCTAAAATTTTCCCTCATTTATCAAGTAATTTCTCACAAGATCTCCTTTGGTTCAAGACTGCACAAGGGTTGATCAGCTCAAGACACCTCCTTAAGCACTGTTGACTGAAATTAGGGTTTGAGATTGCACAAAGATGATTGAACTTTTAATGCCTCATATGACTTTCATGTATCATTATAGACCCTCAAGATTTCTCATGTCAAGTTTCAAGTCTTGGATCACATTTTTGCTCAGTAAATTGATCAGTTGATCTGAAAATCAACTGAATTGGGGAAAAAGTCAACTATGGTCAATTTATAGTCAAACTCTATAATTTTTTATGCATATCAACATTTTTGACTCACATATATCATTTGATCAAATTTGGCCCACAATTCCTCAAGAAATTTGATCAGATCATCAAAAGGGAAAAATGGTCAAAATTAGGGTTTTGACTGAGAAAGGGCAATTTCTGATTTTTGACCTAGAAAATGGTTAATTGGTTTGAGACATGATCTCAAGGTTTAAAATGAATCATTTTAACCTAATGGTATGACCCAAAACTTCCCTCAAGATCAATTGATTGATAGTTGATTTTTAGTCAACGGATCAAAAGTCAATTGTACACTGAAAAGTCAAACTTTGACTTTTTGGTAAAATCAAGTATCCAAGATCACAATTCATCAAAACATGTCAAAATATGAAAAAATTTCATCAAGAAATCAAAAATTCAAGATTTTATTTTGAAAAGTCAAAGTTTTCAAGCTTAGAAATTTTTATAAGTGTTGAAAACTTCATATTTTTTCACAACTTTGGACAAATTTTTCACTATGATGCAAGATGATTCAAAGGAAACTTTCAACATGAAAGTTGTAGGTCTAAATGAGATCTAAAACATTTCTTTACATAACTTCTCCTAGAAATTCATGGATTTCAAGTTATGATTTTGTGAATACATGTTCATGAAACTAAACACAGTGAAAATTTTGCCCTAGTTTATGCAGGATTTTGACCTAACTTCATGGCAATTTTTCACATAGTTACAAGGGGAATTTTCAAAATTGATTCAAAGAGGGGTTGTATAGCACATTACAAGCTTTCTAAAATGTAAAATAACTCCTTAAGATCATGTTTGAGCAAGGAGAATCGAAGGCATGAAGTTGGCATTTCATTCTTGAATTATATGTCAATTTCATGATGAACAAGAATGCAAATTCATGCTAGGCTGCACAATCTTTGCTTTGCAGGCGTCAAATTTGTTTGATACTCTATAATTAAATGTTTGCACAGATATTAGAGGCTTCAACTCAAGCATTCAATGCATTGCCCATGCTTAATGCCATTTTGGGAAGAAAGTGCACATTGCCATTTTTGAAAAGTAGCTTTATGCACAAAATCAGTTCTTGAGCTTTACACTTGTTTTATTCTGATCACACACAACCTATAACCCAAAAGAAACTTGTCTCAAGCATCTAACAAGTCAGTCCATGCTTGTACTATACCTTGAAACTATATTCCCACTTTTCTTCAAAATTAAGTAACATAACAATCAGTCTATATATTGTACTTCTGACCCTCCCAAGCACTCAAACTTTCTCCTTACTTATGCACAAGTTGTTTGCATCAAAACATACACATACACAAGCCCTGAAACTACCTAGAACTCATAATTGTATCATAAATCACCATTAATGCATATTCTGACCAAGAACTTCAAACTTCCATTTCACTCGTGCGTTTCTTGGCCGTTTGCTTCAAAAAGCTTCCAAACATCATACATAAGCCATCCCCGTCCCTGTTACATAACTGTAACACCTCCATCATCAAGATCCATTTTCAAAAATAGAGCTCTACAAGTGGACTTCTCCAGAACTCCTCAACCACTTTCAGCTCAAGCCAATCATCACATTAGCTTCCTGGGAACTTGAGGAAGCTAACCCAATCACTAGAACTCATTGAAAGCTACTCAAACTCAAAACATGATACCCTCTTGCAATGTGAGTTTTCTGACTTTTGAAATATTCATATAGGCATTGTTAGGCTTGCATTTGTGAAGATATAATATAGATATCATTGCCCCGAAACTATACATGTCCATAGATTTTATTTATGTTGCTTGAGGATGAAGAATTTTGAGTTTAAACTTGCTAAAACATTTAGGTCAGAATTTGGTACTTTCATAAGTTCATCTTTATCTTTGAATGTTAGCTTAAATTAGTTACATGGTTGGATTCGTGATGAAAAAATACACAAGTTTCATGTTTATATTTTTGAAAATGATTGAAGAATGAGCAAGTTATAGATCCTTTGGCTGGAGGTTGAAGATGAAGTACAGTCGGGGAAAACTTTAAGTTATGTATTTATTTTTGTGCCAATATTAACGGATGTATAGCCACCCCAATGGTAAGGTAGAACGCTGGTAACCAAAAGGGCGTGGGTTCAACACCCAGCCCATTGCCTTTTTTTTTCTTTCCTTTTTTCACATTTTTACACTTTTTTTTGGTTTTTGCAGCGCCTGGGCCCCAAACGTTGGGCCTTCATGTTTTTTTCTAACTTTCTGACCCCTGTCTCATTTCAGCACCCCCTGGCTCAATTTCTTTTTTATTTTCTTTTTTTATTATATTTTATTTCTTTTTCCTTTATTATTATTATTATTATTATTAGTATTATTATTATTATTTTTTATTGTTACTAATAAAAACCCAAAAAATATTTTATTTATTATTTTTACATTTATTTAGTCTATTTAGTTTTATAAAACTAAAAGAACAAAAACATTTTCTTAATAAATTAATTTCTTTCTTAATAATTAATATTTAGGTTTAGGTTTAACCATTATATTATTTTATTGTAATTAAAATTAATTTAGAACTTAGGTTTCTTTTAAATAATTAATATCCATATTATTTTTATTAATTTAAAACCTTTTCATAAATAAACCCTAAAAAAATCTTTTTTTAGTTATTTTCTTTTCTTATTTAGTTTAAGTTAATTTAGTTTAATTTTCCTTAATCATTTTTTAATTAGGTCAAGATTAAATCCTTTTCCTAAAAAAACCAAACAAAAATGATTTCTTTTTTCATTTGCATTTGTATATTGTTATTTATTCAATTCTTGTACAATATTCAATATGGTTGTAATAATTATTTAGATTTAATTTTCTTGCAATTTCCCCATTTGTAAATTTGTACACCCCCTCCCCTAATGATGTAATAGCTTAGTATTTTTATTTTCCGCAATTTAATGCTTTATATATAATTGCTAGTAAATTAGGGTTTGTATGGAAAGGTTAAAACCAACAAATAGCAAACCCTAATCAAGACAAATCAAGCATGAAAAAGACACACTTGCACACTTACACCCTTAGGGTAAATCCACTTTGTTGCCTTATAAAATGACCATATTATGCATGTGGGATATCTTAGCAAAAACAAATAAAATACAAGATCATAGTCCCTCGATGACGCCATCAAAGTTGCCTTTCAAAAAATGATCTTAGTCCCTTAAATAAAATGCTAAAACATCTTACAGTGTTTCTAATCATGGCTATACGATGACCCTTACCCGTCCCTTTTACATCCAAAGATAAGGTTACTTACCAATCCATGGTAAAATAACAATGTCAAAGGAAAGAGTAAATAAACATGAAAGACTTTTGAGTAGGTAGAATGTTTCTAGTTGCTTGCTCAAATTCAAAACAAAAACATCCTTGCTATTTTCAAAACAAACACCAACACTTTCAAAAACATCTTTCAAAATTGAAAACATTTTCAAAAGATCAACACTTTTGTATACATTCTTACGAACGAGAATCATTACAAAGTTTTCCTAAATGATGGCGCCTTTTCGAAATACTTTCAAAAACCAAACAAAGCATATTTTCAAATAAAAGCAAGTGATCTAGCAAGCAACTAAGAGCCCATGGAAAACCATGAATGAAAAGGGTGCTAATACCTTCCTTTTTCATAATCTACCCCCCGAACTCAAGAAAACATCTCAAAGGTATTTCCTGTTATTTTCAGTCTTTCCTTTTGGATAAAAGAAAAGTCGGTGGCGACTCTTGCTAACCGTAAAATTTGCGATCAAACGCAAAAAAACCAAGTCAATTCTCCCACTGGGTTACAGAACTGGAGAATCCGCTGGGGATAATCTTAAAAGTGGGGTTACCTTAGGGATAGATCACATTTACTTTGTTTCCTTGTTTCACTTGCACGCTTTACATTATGGTTCCTTGTTTGGGCTTACTAAAGTTCCTACACCCGGATTTGGGACACCTTTTTAGGTAAGTAGCAATAAACTATGAGGGAACTGTGCGGGGTATACCGACACGGTTGAAACAATAGCTATGTTGATGCGATACTTTGGTGTTACCGGTATCCCTTGAGTAATCAAGGAGAATACGAGGCCTCTGCGTGGTATCATAAAGCGTCAACTAACCTTAGCACCTTAACTGACCAAGTTGGCTTTTAGGATGTAGTGAGATAGCCGTCTTTGGTGTAAACCCAAAGTCGGTTGATACTCGATGCTACACTCATGAGGTTTGACCCTTGAGTTTTGTTTGATGGCAAGTTAATTGTCTATCGAAACGAGATTTAGGGGAAAGACCGATGATATTGAGATCCCTTAGAACCCGATTACTATATTTAGGACAGGTTGTGCCAACCCAACTTCAAGAGGGTATCACCTTAAAACCCATGCAAGCCTTAAACCTAAGGTCTCTGTGTGATTTGCTTGTGCTTGCTATATCTTCTATATCTAAGCATAATCATGACATCATAACATATCATGTCATACTAACCATTTCAAGGATTCTTAGGGTTTATTTTTGTCTTGTTTTGTAGGACATGGCCCTCGCCTGCAGATTCACTATCCAAGTCAGTCTGGTAAAAGTACCTCCTCAGCTTAAGGATTTGGTATCAAGGGTTCCTGAAAGCTCTCCATTTACCGAAAGAAATGGTCAACTTCTCAGCTTGGTCACCTCAAACCCTGATGAAGAAATTTTAAAAGTTCTCTTTCAATTCTTTGACCTTCTACATCACTACTTCACTTTTCCGGATTATCAGTTAGTGCCTACTATGGAGGAGTTTTCTCTATTGTTTGGGGTGCAATGAGGTACCTTTCAATGGTATGGAAAGAGACCATAAACCTGAAGATATTGCTGAAGCTGTATCCTTACAACGGTCTAACGCAGTAGCAAATTGGAAAACCATGAGAGGTGTCAAGGTTTTTTTAGCTAAGTTCTTGTTTGAGAAAGCTCATCATTTTTGGGATACCCTAGACTTAAAAGCTTTTGAGGAAGTGTTATCCCTTCTCATCTATAGGTTTGTATTGTTTCCTAATCCGGACCAGCTCATAGACGTGAATGCGGTTAAAGTTTTCTTGTCACGCAATCCGGTACCTACTCTGCTTGGAGATATCCTACATTCGTTGCATACTCGCACTGTAAAGAGGAGAGGAACCCTTCTGTGCTGCACACCTCTTTTGCCTAGGTGTTTTATTTCACACCTACCCTGATCCATCTTGAAGAATGAACAGGTCTTGAGATGGTCTCATAGGCTGATGACTCTTACACATTCAGGCATTCATTAGTGTCCCTGATTCTCGGAGAATGTTACCATCATTGATCAATGCGAAGAATTCCCTAATGTCCCTCTCTTAGGCATTAAGGGAGGAATCACTTACAATCCTTGTTTGGCATTGCGATAGTTTGGATATGCGAGAAGGGATGGTCCTCACAATACACTTTCCAAGGAATCATTTTCGACTACGAGAATGATGCTCAGGATTACCAGAAAAGGTTCATGTGAGCTTCGGGGCATGGTACATAGAGTTGATAGCAAGACACTGGGGTACAATAATCCCATCCTATTGAGCCTTATCTCAAATGGGTGTGAACCCGTGCTCAAAGTATTATTATGCCTTACCCCTATATTCTTTCAGTTATCATAGAGCCTGTTGTGGAAGGAGATGTCCCATACACTATCCTTCATCCTAACATGCCCACCTCTCTCGAAGACTTGCAAAGGGATTGGATACATCTTAAAGGGGAGCGAGACACTTTTGAGGCCCAATTCTATGCCAGCGAGAAGAAGGTTCTGAACTCACCAGGCAGCTTCATGAAGAGTGGAGCCTGAACGCCTACATCGCACCAAAGAGGATGCGTTCAACTTTTTTGTCTTAGAGTTTTATATTTTATTTCTTTCATTGTAAGCCCAAAGAGGTCTGATGTACTCAAACTTTGATTTATTAATATAACGTGTGTACCTTTTTGTCTAAAGCAAATTTAAATCTCTAATTTCCTTGAAATTATTGCATATGCATCTTCATTATCATAACACAAACATGTTTCTTACAACATGTCTCCTTATCTTTCTACTGTTTATTTCAGTAAGATGGATCTTGAGCAAACAGTGAAAGATCTCCAGGCGCAGAACGCTCAGTTTTAACAAATGTTCTTGACTCTAGACAAAGGACAAAAGGATTTGAAAACTTTGTTGATTAAAGAAAAGAAGAAGAAAGCGAAGAAATCAACCAGTGTTTTGAATCTGGGAAGAAGGATCCCAGGGCCAGCCAGACGGACCCTAGAATTCGCAACATCATCAGGTAAAAAGGATAATCAAGAAGGTAAAAGCAAGGAAGTGACTGGCCATCCAGAATCTGAAGAGGAAGAAGAAGATGATTACTCTTAAGAGCAGTATCCTCCAGCTAACAATAAATACAAACATCTGGAAGAACGTCTAAGTGCAATGGAGATTCAGAAAGTTCTCGGGATGGACTTTGAAGAGCTGGGTTTGGTGTATGGGATTTTTATTCCACCAAAGTTCAAGGAACCAGTGTTTGATAAGTAAGACGGGGTTTCGTGTCCCAAGATGCACCTCCGATCTTATGTGAGGAAGATACAGCCTCACACTGCTGACAGAGATTTGTAGGTCCACTTCTTTCAGGATAGTCTATCCGGGACTCAGCTAGATTGGTTCTATCAACTGGAGAGGGCCAATATCCATAATTAGGAAGACCTGGCTGCTTCCTTTTATAAACAGTATCAATACAATGCGGACCTTGCTCCCACTCATACTCAACTCCAAAGTCTAACTATGGGTTCGAACGAGGGTTTCAAAGACTATGCTCAGAAATGAAGGGACTTAGCAGGAAGAGTCCAGCCTCCCCTATTTGACAGGGAGCTAGTAGACATGTTTTTGGGTACCCTGTCCGGTCCTTTCTTTAATCATCTAATTGGAAGCTCCTCAGCTAACTTCACTGAATTAATCTTGACTGGGGAAAGAGTCCAAGCTGGGATTAAGAGTGGGAAGATACAAAAGGACGCATCCTCCAATGCCGTGAGAAAACCATTTATTGGGAAGAAAGAGGTTGATGCTGTGTACCCTCAAAGGAATAAGGACAGAACTGAACGTTGTCCAACGGTAGGGGTCGTCGTGATCTCTAAGCTTGAACCTACTCAACAAAGGAACAACCAGCCTAGAACAGAAAGACCGATAAAACAATTTACCCGGGTAAATACGTTGTCTCAAGTACTACTGTGATACGGTCGGAGAACTGACTTGAGGTTTTAAGTTTGTGTTCGCAAATGTTTCGGTTTAGCAAGAGTCTCCACCAAAATTTTATTTTATCCAAAGGAAAGGTCAAAAAGCACAGGAAAGACCTTTGAGATGTTTTCTTGGGTTCGGGGTGTAGATTATGAAAAGGGAAGGTGCTAGCACCCTTTTCATCCATGGTTTTCCATGGGCTCTTATTTACTTGTTTAGATCACTTGCTTTTGCTTTTCAATTGTTTGAAATGGTGCTTTGTGTGTGGTTTTGAAAATATTTTGAAAAGAGGCCACCGTTGTGGCAACCTTTGTAATGATTCTTATTTGAATATATACAAAGGTGTTTGTCTTTTGAAAAGATTTTTCAATGTTTGAAAGTTTGTTTTGGGAAATGTTTTAAAATTGTGTTGTGAGGTGTGTTTGAAAATAGCAAGGATGTTTTTGCAAGTTTTGATCAAGTAACTAAGAGTTGTCTACCCCATCTACTCAAGAGTCTTTCCTATACATTTTTAACCCTTTTGACAGTGTTGTTTTACCATTGCATTTGGTAAACAACCTTGTGTTTAGATGTTAAACGGGACAGGCGCGGGTCATCGTGTTGAGCATGATAGCAATTGTGTTAAGTATCTTTAGCAAATTTTTTGAGGGACTAGATCATTTTTGTATAGGCAACCAAGATAGCATCATCGAGGGACTATGATCTTTTTGTTTTGTTTTTGCTTTGCCAAGATACTCAACATGCATAACATGTCCATTTTAAAGGCAACAAGTGGATGAAACCCTAGGGGTGCATGTGTGCATTGTGTTGTCAATTTGCATGCTTTTATGTCTTGTATTAGGTCTAGCTATTTGCTTTGATTTTGGATATTGCATACAAACCCTAATCTCTAACATGGCATATTTGAAGCTATAAATGTGTAAAATAAATCTACGATTATTACAACATTGATATGGGGAGGGGGATACAACTTTGAATGGGGAATATTTGCAAGAAAATAAAACCCTTAGATTTACTATTACATCCAAATTGAATTCTTTGCATCAAATAATAAATAAGCAATATTTAAATAAGCAAATTAAGTATAAATATGAAAAATATTATAAGTATGCAAAAAATGTTTTTGTTTATTTTTATGTATGTAAAAATATAATATTTAATGTATTAAAAAAATAAAAATAAAAGATTATTTTTATTAAGGGTAAAAACCCTAATTTTCTTTAAGAAAGTATATATATTAATTATATTATTTATGTACAATAAAATAAAATAATAAAATATATACAAATGTCAAAAAATAAAAATATATCAGAAAAATATTATTTAAGTATGTAAATAATAAAAATAAAGGTATAATATTTTTATGTATTATTTTCAAGTTTTTATTAAATAAAATAAAAGTATGTTATCTAATAATTATTTTTATGTTAGAAAAATAATAAAAAATACAAAATAAAAATGTGAAAATTTATGAAAATGTTTTTTTGGTAATTTTTTATGTTTAGAAAAAATAAAATAAAATCAGAAATGAAAAAGAAATAGAAAAATATAAAAATATAATGAAATGGGCCAACGGGTGCAGATAACAGAAATGGGGGTGTCAAAAGCAAGCCAAGGCCAAGCCCAACCCAAACTGATCTTCATCTTCAACCTTTGAACAAAAACGCGTGCCCTGTAACTCCAACTCTGTTCTCTCTATTCTTTGCATGAAATCAAAAACTCAAAACATGAAACTTATAGAGCATTAAACCACGATTCTAACCATATAAAAAACTTAATCTAACTCTCAAAGACCAAAGAGAATTTCTCTGGCCCTAATTTCTAACCTAACTTTTTCATAATGTTCATCAATCAAATTCTCTTAGCACACTTAACTTAAATGAAATTTATGCATATGTACAGCTTAAGGGCTATGAGTACTACATTTTTTATTCACAAACCTAAGCCTAATGATTCCTAAATAGAGAGATAGGAAGTTGGAAAATACATGTTTCAGTTGAACACGAGTATGACAATGTAGAGCTTTTCAGTGAGGCCTGAGATGCTTGGGAGCTTGCTTGAACTTCCTCTGACCTTCCCCAATGCTTAGTTTGCTTTGGATTTGCTTGAACAAGCTTGTAGAAGTCAACCTGCACAAGCTGAAAACAGAAATGGTGAAGCTTGCAAATGGAGTTACAATCAATGGCCAATGGTTGGGATAGCTCGGGTGGGTTATATGGAAGGTATTGGAACAGGTTTGGGGCAAAACGCACGACTAGTTTTTGCTATGGAACTCAAAGTGCAAAAACTGCCCTGTTTTGCAAGAGGAATGTGTTTTTATGTTTCGGGAGGCTTTGAGGGTTGAATAACTCGTGTTTCTGGCTCAAGGAAAATTGCAAAACTTGTTTCAAATGCTTACAAGAGTTGGTTATAACAGATACTCAAGTTGTGTAGACTTTTGCACATTTCTTGGTTATGAAGCAAAAGGTGGGAAATGACAAAGAGCAGACCTGTACAGGCTAGCTCTAATCCTGAATACATTTTGTGAACTTGGCCCCAAGTTTGTGGATTTGGTTTTTTGTCCAAGATTTGGTTCAAGGCTCAAGAGATGCAATTTGACATAAAGCAAGTTTTGACAAAAATGGCAATGTTGCCTTTTTGCTATTTTTAGATTAATCACTTGTGCAAACCTCTAATGATCAGAACAAAGCTTCAATTCATTGAGTTTGCATTTAATTATTGAGTGTGGAAGGGTTTAGGGACCTGTAATCAAGTACAAACAATGCTGGATGGAAATTGCAACTCGTAGCAACATGAAACATGCCATGGATCAAAGTGAGTTTTTGCCAAATTCAAACCTTTGATTCTCCCTAACCATAAATGATTTTGGAGAGTTGTCGAACATTTTGGAAAGCTTGTAACACAATCTACAATCCACCTTTGAAATTTATTTTGATATTCCAAGTGTAACTAGGTGAAAAATTTCCATGAAGATAGGTCAAAATCCTGCCTAAACTAGGGCAAAATTTCACTAAGTTAAAAGTTTCATGGTCCCTTGTTCCAAAACTCATAACTTGAGATCCAAGCTTCTTTTGAGAAAACTTTGTGAATCAAAGTTGTAGATTTTGTGGAGGAATACAACTTTCATGTTGGAAGTTTTGTTTGAATCCAATTGCATCAAGGTGAAAATGTTGGGCAAAGTTGTGAAAAATTAAGAAAATTTCATAACTTCGAAAAATTCTAAGTTATGAAATTTTTCAATCTTAAACCCTAATTTGCAAAATTAGGTTTCTTGATGAACAAGTTTCATGTTTTGATACATCTTGATGAAAAATGACCCTTGGCACTTGATTTTGACCAAAAAGTCAAAGTTTGACTTTTCAGTGTACAGTTGATTTTTGATCAGTTGACTGGAAAATTCATCTGTCAATCCAATACAATTGAGATCTTTTGAACCTTGTGAATAGGTCAAGATGATGCCATTAAGTCCTTGAATCTATGCTTGAACCCAATTTTCCATTGGCCAGGTGAAAAGTCAGAAATTGCCCTTCTGTAGTCAAAACCCTAAAAATGACCATTTTGCCCTTTTGATGATCTGATCAAATTTCTTGAGGAGTTGTGGTCCAAACTTGATCAAATGGTTCATATGAGCTTATAATGTTGATGTGGATCAAAATTTATGAGGTTTGACTGTAAATTGGCCATAGTTGACTTTTTCCCCAATACAGCTGATTTTTAGGTCAATTGTCCAATTGACTGGGCAAAAATTTGATTCACGGCTTGAAACTTGGTATGAGCAATCTTATAAGTCCAACATGAAGCATGAAAGTCACATTGGGCATTAGAAGTCCAAAATTCCTTGTGCAAACTTAAACCCTAATTTAGGTCATCAATGCAAGGAGATGTCTTAAGCAGAGCAAACCCTAACTTGGTCTTGAGTTCAAAGAGTCTTGTGAGGAGAAATATTGATAAAATGAGAGGTCAAATTTTGGGGTACAACAGCTGCCCCTGTTCAATCTTCTTGAACCTGAAGAGTTATATTGGCAAGTTTGCCTTTCGTGACTCGAAGGTAAAAGAGGATTGGACACTAGAGTGCCCGTAAATTTGCGCTCGTTAAAATATAGTTGAGGGAATGGGCTTAAGGATTCCATTTGGAAGATGTGACCGAATCTTGTAGGAGATGGGCTTAAAGATGCCATCCAAGAAAATTGATCGCATAAGAGATTCCTTTGCGAGAGCCCGTATACATGTTGTTGAGGAGGACTACACCGGGGAATGCTGGTCTCTATCATGGTATAAATAGAACTTTAGCCATCTATTATTTTACTGGGGAGTCATCTCTTGGTTAAAGATGTGACAGTGAACTGCTATCTGGTCAACATCCAGGCTTCACAGTCTTGTTTTGATATCTGGTCAACATCCAGGCTTCACAGTCTTGTTTTGATATCTGGTCAACATCCAGGCTTCATGATACTTTACTTCCTATTTGGTCAACATCCAGGCTTCAGAAGGGAATCAAATGGTTATCCGGTCGCCTCCGGGTTTCCCTTTTGATTTCGGGGCCTACTAATATCCGGTTGAATCCAGGCTTTAAAGTAACTGGTCGAGTAAACTGTTATTTGGTCAACGTCCAAGTTTCATAGTATACCTTACTTTTATCTGGTCAACGTCCAGGCTTCACAGTCTTGTATTGCTATCTGGTCAACGTCCAGGCTTCACAATACTTTACATCCTATCTCGTCAACGTCCAGGTTTTAGAAGAAAATCAAATGGTTATTCGGTTGCCTCCAGGTTTCCCTTTTGATTTCGAGGCCTACTAATATCCGATTGAATCCGGGCTTCAAAGTAATTGTCCGAGTAAACTGTTATTTGGTCAATGTCCAAGTTTCACAATATATCTTACTCTTATCTGGTCAACGTCCAGGCTTCACAATCTTGTATTGCTATCTGGTCAATGTTCAGGCTTCACAATACTTTACTTCCTATCTGGTCAACGTCCAGGTTTAAGAAGAATTTGCAGGGGATTCAACTATTTTCCGTTCGATCTCCGGGCTTCAGTATAATCAAGATAAAATCTGGTCGAATCCAGGCTTCATAACTGGAACAGGAAACTGCACATTGATTTGAATAAGCAAACAAGAGAGCATCTGTGTCTGAAGCATCTCTAAGCCGTTTTCTGAGCTTTGAATATCTGTTTTAGGTAGCTATCAATTTCATCCTGAAAAGGGTAGAATGTTAGCTGAAACACAAAGTTAAGTTGCATAAAATGTATGATGCAATAAGATGTGTTTCATCAAATGTTTATGATATGCGAATGTAATGTATGCGCATGTTGTACCCCAAAATTTTCCCTCCCATATTCTTCAAGGTTTATCAAGAATCATCTTCAAATGGTTCAAGATTCCTCAAGGGATTGCACAGTCAAACATCCTCCTAAGCCAGTCAAAATTAGGATTTTGGTTCCTTCAGTGAATTTGAGGTTTTCAAGGGCTCAATCAAGTCATATGTGCCTATATACATTACCAAGCATCCATATGCAAAGTTTCAAGACTCACAGCATCAAGTTGCACAGTCAAAAGCCCTATTTGCTCTACAATCAACTGTAGGGGTAAAATGGTCATTTGGCAGTCAAAATTCAAAATTTTTGATCAACATCTTATTTTGAAGCCACAATCATCATTTGATAAATTCTTGATCATGATTCCACAAGCATGGCTCAAAAATCATCAAGATGCAAAAGTTTCTATTTTTGGACAGCTGAAAAGTCAACTGTAACTTGACCAAGGCATAACTTTTTCATGGTTCATCAGAAAAATCCCATCCAATGCTCATTTTTAAGGGGATGACATTTACTACAACTCATCTTCACATTCCAAGTCCAAGAAATGCTCTCACAAAAAGTTATCAATTTCTACATTATAGGTCATTTTCAAAAGTCAACAAAAAGACATTTTAAGTCAAAGACCATAACTTGAGATTGGTAAATCCAAATGACATGGGATGAAAGGCATTGGTTAGAGTACTTCAAGACCTTTCCAAAATGTCCAAGAACATGTTCATATGATCAAAATTGAGCAGATATGCATTGGAGAAGTTGGGAAATTTTTGTGAAATGGCAAAAGTCAACTATCCTTAAAACTTCAATTTTTGACAAAAGGGTCCACTTTCTTCCACTTGATTCAGCCTTGTCATGCCATACACGTGTCCCATGATTAATTTCAAGATCAAACATTTATTTTTCCATTTTATTTAATTTTTATTGATTTAATCCATTTTAAATCCATAAAAATTCAAATAAAATCTAAAAATTAATGGAAGGGCATCTTTTTGATTTGAACAACTTTCATATGTCATATGCCAACTCACAAATTCGTGCCAAGCCATTTTGAGCATAAAATCCAAGTTTTGCTCCAAGTATGGAATGTTCTTCAATGGTGTTAAAACAAAATCTCCAAACTTAATTGCACAAGGTTAAGGCTCAGCTGCTGACCTAATTCTCATTCATACCTACATATGCAAGCAGCACAAACCTCATTCACGACCTAAGCATCACTGAAACGGCCAGAGCAAAAGTGCAAAGTTGTCAAAAAAAGTGTGAGATCTAAAGCACTATTACAGGCATTTTCAGACCAAAAGAGGAACGTGATTCCCTTCTTTGCCATCCCCTGAAGCTAAAGTGACCTTTACCACGTCCTAAGACCTCCTACAACGCACTGTAAGTTATCCTGAACTCAGCTCTGAACATGAGATCATAATTCCATTTTCTTGCGTCTTTTGGCAAAAATATTGATATATTCTTGATCATGGCATGATTTCCAACCTTTCTCCAATATTTGATTTCATTCTTGTAGCCTGCATAGCCATGCCCGAAGCTAGGGTTTTGGCTCTTTGTTTTTAGGTGTTTTTATTGTAGGCAAAATCAGGACAAGCTATGGCTATGGATGGACTTAGGAGAACCAGGCGAGCAAGATGAGGGCTTTCGTTTGTGTTTTCGTGGCCTAGAGCTCAGTATAAGAGAAGCCAACGAATTTTGATGCGGAACCAAAATCCGCAAGAAAGAAACACATGGGCTATTGGAGAAGACGATGATGTGTCTTCACATCACTGGCCCATTCAAATCCAAAACACGCGTGTTTTTTTTATTTCCAAGAATATTGCTTTTATTACATATAATGCTAACTGCCTATTATTATATCAAATGAAACATGCAGCTCAGCTGGCTAAGGCGTTCGTGTAGTGAGCGCTGGGACCTGGGTTCGAATCCCAGGTCCCCCAAAATTTCCATATTATTTTTCTTCATACAATTGTGTGCAGGCTTCAAAGAATAGTCCACCATATGCCTCCAGCAACGTCATGCCATGTGGCCACCATCATCAATCCAATGGCCAGGATGGAAGCATACCATGCTCCTGGTCAACCCTGTACATAGGCAAGTAAGAAGGTCAAACGTGGCTGAGAGATGATGGGCCTGGAAATTTCTAAACAAACCCTCAAATATGGCCCAAACCCCCTTGGGTTTGCATTTTATTTTTGTCATTTTATTTTTCATTTGCTTTATTTTATTTTTTATTCTTTTTTTAATTATTAGCTAGATAATTATTTTTTTCATAATAAACCCAGAAAACAAAAAAAAAATATTTTTACTAATTAAATTTAATTAGTCATTATTTTGTAAATAAATACTAACTTAAATTAATTTAGTTTAATTAGGTTTGAATTTTAATCTTTTTATAATAAATAAAAACAAATTTAGACTTAGGCTTTTCTTTTGACATTTTTAATTCTTCTTTTTATTTTATTTCATTAAAACATAAAAAAAAAACACAAAAAAAACATTTTTCTTTTAATAAATTAATTAATTAATAATTAGGTTTAATTTCACTTAATTGCAAAAAAAAAAGACAAATTCAATTCTTTCTCAAAAAAGGGTCAAAACCCTCAGGACGTCCCGATTCATTCTTTCGCGCGCATTTTAGTTTTAATTCATTATTTTGTATCTGCTCCGAAATATAATAGTTAATTAGGGTTTATCGCTTTATTTACTATTTCTCGCTTTTTTTTTTTTATTTTTCAAACGGGTTATTGTTTTTGGCGATGTATAGACCCGCGCCTTGTAATAGTTAGATTTACCTTTTCCGCACTCCTAACTGTTAAAAAATGCATGAAAGACTTGTATGAATAATAAAACCAATCCGTAGCTCACAAATAACATGTACAAGATAAACATTAACATGAAACAACACACATGCACATGCCACTCTTAGGGTACGCCTCACTGGTTGCCTCGAAAGTGGTCATCAAGTATAGGGTGTCTTAGAGGTCACCCTCCTGTCTAAAGATCCAGTTTCCTCGAAACGGTTGCCTCGGATAAAAGGATCTAGGACATTAGGGTTACCACTAAGGTGTCCTACCATTGCTTTGGTGACCACATTGTCCCTTAATCGAATTGACCCGAATAACTCCAACGATGGTGCTACCTACCTCTCAATGGTGGGATAGCACTATCTAAAGGACTCTTACAAACCTAATTCCTTAGAGTAGGTAGATATCATGGGTACTTGCTCTTTTCAAAACAAACAAAAACAACTTTTCGCACCTACACTTTCAAAAGGTTTTCAAACAAATTTTTCATACACTCTTGAGGACAGATACAAGAGTTACTTAGAAATTTTTCAAACGAAACTTTTTCAAAACCCACAAACACTTGAAAAGCAAACAATTTTTGAAAACATAAGAGCAAGTACCTAAGAGCCCGTGGATAACCACGGATAGGAAGGGTGCTAACACCTTCCCTTTCTATAAATCTACCTCCCGAGCCGAGAAACATTCTCGAATAAGGAATTTTGCTGTGCTTTTGTCCTTTCCATGTTGGAGAACATAAAATACGGTGGCGACTCTTGCTTACCGCGACATTTCGCGAACCAGCTTAAAAAACAGTCAGTTCTATTTCCACCGATCACAGAACTGGAGACTCTGCTGGGGACTTTAATAAGTGAGGTGTACCTTAGGATTAAACCACTCTTGTTTTCAATTGCTTGATCTGTTTGCTTTAATATTGTGGGACTGTTTTGGGAGTTTCATAGATTCTAACTCGGATCTGGGGGGATACCTTTTAGAAAGTAGCAACAAACTGTGAGGGAACTGTTAGGGGTATACCGACATGGTTGAAACAGTTTGCTACATTGATGTGGCACTTTGGTGAGTACCGGTAACCCTTGAGTCAAGTCAAGGAGAGTACGGGGCCGCCGCGTGGTGTCGTGAAGCATCAACTGACCTTAGGAACCTTACTTGACCATCCTGGCCTCTTTAGGGTTAGTGAGATGACCGACTTTGGTGCAGTCCGAAGTTGGTAGATACTCGATACTACACTCATTGAGGGTTATTTTCTTGGAATATTTTGATCGCCAGTTCAGTGGCTAAATCAAAACAATGAACATAGAAAACAACCCAATGATATTGAGCTCCTTAGAACCCGGTTACTTTTGATAGGACAGGTTTTGAGCCCACCAACTTCAAGAGGGTAGTACCCCAAACTTCATGTTGGCCTGAACTCTAAGGGCTGTCTGGTTTGACTTGTGTGCCTTATCATGTTTGCCTTTTGTGAATACTTGTGGTGTGCTTTTATCATAACATCATACAGCATCATATGCATCCACTAACCACTTCAAGGGTTCGAATCTTCATCTTTGTTCTTGTTTTGTAGGACATGGAAACTATCCGCAGAAAGACAATTCAGGTCAACCTTGTAAGGATCCCTCCTCAGCTTAAGGAGCTTACATCCAGGATTCCCGAGAACTCTTCCTTCAGTGAAAGGCATGGTAGACTCATCAGCTTGGTCAATACCAACATTGAAGAGGATATGGTGAAAGTGTTGTTCCAGTTCTTTGACCCTTTGCACCACTGTTTTACTTTCCCAGATTATCAATTGGTACCTACTTTGGAAGAGTTTTCTCAGCTTTTGAAGGTTCCCATTCTCAGTCAACTACCCTACAACGGTACAGAAAAGGAGCCAAAACTTGAAGAGGTTGCTAAAGCATTACGTTTACAATCATCTGACATCAAGGGACATTGGGAAGTTAGAAGTGATATCAAAGGATTCTTGGATAAGTTTCTGTTTGAGAAGGCCCAAGAATGTTGGAATTCCCTTGACCTACAAGCCTTTGAAGAAGTTATGGCACTCCTTGTCTATGGGTTGGTGTTGTTCCCGAATCCAGATCAGCTTATAGATATCAATGCTGTCAAGATCTTCATGTCTAGGAATCCTATACCTATGTTGCTTGGGGACATCCTCCACTCATGTTACACTCGAACCATGAGAAAAAGAGGTGTTCTCATGTGCTGCACTCCTCTCCTGGAAAGGTGGTTTATTTCGCACCTTCCACAATCAGTTTTGAAGAACGAGCGGGGTTTAAGATGGTCACAACGATTGATGACTCTTACACATGCTGATATACATTGGTGTTCTCGGTCCAGAGAAAATGTCACTATCATTGATCGTTGCGGAGAGTTTCCTAATGTTCCTTTACTTGGAATTAGAGGGGGCATCACTTACAACCCATGTCTGGCTTTGAGGCAATTTGGATATGCTCTGAGGGATGACCCTCATGACATGTTGATTCCTGACATAGTTTTTGACTTCGACAACGATGCACAAGGACTTCGCCAGAGGTTTATCAGAGCTTGGAGGATGCCCAACAGGGTAGATAGTAAGAAACTGGGGCACAAGAACTCCATCCCCCTGGAGCCTTATCTCAAGTGGGTACGAGCCCGCTCCCAGAAGCTGGTGATGCCATATCCTCATGTTCTCCCTGTGATCAAAGAGCCAGTTTTGGAAGGAGAGGTGCCCTACACCATCCAACATCCTGACATGCCAACATCTTGGGAAGAAATGCAAAAGAGCTGGATCCAACTCAAGGAAGAACGAAATTCTCTTGAAACCAGTCTACATGCCAGTGAGAAGAAGGTCTTGGAGCTCACCCGTCTACTGCACGAGGAAAAGACTCTCAACACTTACATTGCTCCAAAGAGGATGCGTATTGTCTTTTGGGATTAATTATTTTGTAATGTTTTGCCCATGAGGCCTTGATGTACTGAACAGTTTATTTCTTAATACAATGTGTGTTCCTTTTTTGTCTACAACGAATTTGAACTTTCGAACCCTTGAATGCATTGCATAAATTGTATATCATGCATCATATGCATAACAGGTACCCTTTTTCTACAGGTTGCTTAATCTTCTTTGCTGTTTATTTCAGCAAACATCATGAATCCTGAACCTACTACTGAACAAGCTATCAAGGCCCTCCAGGCCCAGAACGCCCAGTTTCAAGAGCTGGTCATGAACTTAGCCCAGGGACAACAGGAGCTGAAGGCTTTGCTCCTGAAGAAGAAGAAGAAGAAGAAGAGGACTGTGCTGTTCAACACTGGACGCAGATTCGGGAATACACTGCAGAATGAAGCTAAGCGGACTACTCCATCTGTTGGGGAAGGCAATCACCAAGAGGGAAGGGTTCCTAGTCCCGTGGTCTCTGACACCGAGACAGATTTCAATGATGAACAGTACCCTCCTGTTGAGGACAGGTACAAACAGCTGGAGGACCGGTTAAATTCTATGGAGATTCAACGTGTGCCTGGGTTGGATTTTGGAGACTTGGGTTTATCTTCTGGGGTGGTGATCCCTCACAAGTTCAAGGCGCCTGCCTTTGTGAAATACGACGGGGCTTCCTGCCCTAAGATGCACCTCAGATCATATGTAAGGAAGATCCAGCCTTACACTGCAGACAAGAACTTATGGATCCATTTCTTCCAGGAGAGTCTTTCAGGGACTCAGCTCGAATGGTTCTATCAGCTGGATGGAACCAATATTCATAACTGGGAGGACTTGGCTACTGCTTTTTATAAGCAGTATCAGTACAATTCCGACCTCGCTCCTACGCGTACCCAACTCCAGGGTATGTCACTAGGAACGGGTGAAGGTTTTAAGGAGTACGTGCAGAAGTGGAGAGACCTGGCTGGCAGGGTGCAGCCACCGTTGACTGACTGTGAACTCGTGGACATGTTCTTGGGGACCCTGTTTGGTCCATTCTTTAATCACCTGATTGGTAATTCCTCTGCTGGGTTTACAGACCTCATTCTGACGGGTGAAAGGATAGAAGCTGGTATCAAGTCAGGGAAGATACAGAAAGGTGCCTCCTCAAGTACTGAGAAGAAGCCCTTCAAGAAGGAAGCTAGTGCTGTGTATGGTCCCAGAAGACAAAATAAACCAGAACGCCGCCAAGCTGTCAACGTGGTGGTAATTTCTAAGCCTGCTGCTGCTCCTCAGCAATACAACCAGCCAAGAGGTGAGAGGCCCAAAAGTCAGTACACTCGGCTCAGCATGACCCTCTCTCCGATATTGCCGCAACTGCTGTCAACTAATCTGGTAACTGTCAAGGAAGCTCCGAAGGTAGTAAATACAACATCTCCAAAGTACAATCCCAACGCCCGTTGCGCTTATCACTCTGACAGCCCGGGGAATTCTACTGATGATTGTTGGGCTCTGAGGAATAAGGTTCAGGACCTTATTGATGCTAAGGAAATACAGTTCGAGGCGCCCAAAAGGCCTAATGTTGTGACTGCTCCCATGCCCCAGCATGGAGTGAATGTTGTGGAAGAAGACCGGTATATAGCCTCTGTGGATGAGATTGTTACTCCGTTATTAGCCGTCAAAAGGAACCTGTTGCTAGCCGGTTTATTTCCGGGATGTAGTAAAGGTTGCCTTCTATGTTCTGTTTCACCTGCTGGTTGTCCTTCGTTGAAGTCAGGTATCCAAAGCCTGATGGATAATAAAGAGATCTTGTTCGAGAAGATTGCTATTCCTGCTGTCCCTGCTGAAGAAGTGTCTATTGTCACTATTTTTAACAACCCTCCTAAGGCTCCCTCAAAGAAGCCTGCCAAAATCATGCCTGTTCAGAAGATTGCTCCTATCATCATCACTGTTCCGGGGCCCATCCCCTATAAGTCTGACAAAGCTGTCCCTTGGCACTATGGGGCAGATGTTTATGTTCTGGGAGTAAAACAAGAGTTTGATACTAGTACCGGTGTCAGCAGCATCATCGGGCCTGCCAAGGTTACTCGTAGTGGTAGGCTCTTCTCACCAGATATTGCACCACCAGCTATCCAAAGACCTCTTGTCATCACACCTGCCAGTATGCCTGCTTCCCCTCCCGACCAAGTTCCTGTTTCTACCCCTGCTGCCGAGTCATCTGACGCTCGGGGCAAAGGGATTGCTACTGATGTGCCTGCCCGGACGGAGGCACCGAAGACCACCAATGTTGAAGCTTCCAAGCAAGAGATGGAAGAGATTCTCAAAATTATCAAGAAGAGTGATTTCAACGTAGTTAAGTAGCTGGGGCACACCCCATCAAAAATTTCTATGTTATCACTGTTGTTGTGTTCAAAGGCCCACGCCAAGGCCCTGATTTCCTTCCTGAAGACGGCCCATGTGCCACAAGAAACGTCTGCTGATCAATTTACCGATTGTGTGGCCAACTTGACTTCTGATAATGGGTTGGGTTTCTCTGACGCCGATCTGACCGCCAAGGGAAAGAACCATAACGACGCCCTGCATGTCTCCATTGAATGTAGGGGCACCACTCTTGCCCATATATTGGTAGACATTGGTTCTTCGTTAAACGTATTGCCCAAGAAAGCTTTAGACAGGCTGGATTGTGAGGGTTTAGAGCTCAAGCCTAGTAACATTATTGTCCGGGCCTTTCACGGGTCGAAGAGGATGGTACATGGCGAAGTTGACATTCTAATCAGGGTTGGTTCTCAAGTTTTTGACTCTACTTTCTATGTGATGGACATTCGTCCATCCTATTCTTGTTTGCTGGGTCGTCCATGGATCCACAAGGCTGGAGTTGTGACCTCCACATTACATCAGAAGCTTAAGTACCCAGTCAGGGGGAAGATCGTAACAGTTCAAGGGGAAGAAGAATATATGGTCAGCCACCTTAACTCGTTCCGGTACATAGAGATGGATGGGGAGTTCATAGAGACCCCCTTTCAACACTTTGAAGAGGTGCCTCAGACATTGGCAGCAGAAGAGACTGTGACTGAAGAAGATTCTCCTTTGAAGATGGCTTCCTTGAAGGATGCTCGGGCTGTGGTTGAGAAGGGTGAGTGTGCAAACTGGGGCCAACTTCCTGATTTCACTCCAAAGACTGACAAATTTGGCTTGGGTTTCACTGCAGAAGCTCAGAGGGCTGTCCGTAAAGCAAGGATTGGAAGACCTCCCGTGTTCATCACCAACCCGGGAGTAAATGTTATTGAAGACGACATGGAGGAATCCGAATTTGACAGTTGGATCTACCCGACGACCAACGGTGGACCAAGTAACTGGACTGCAAGAGACTTCATACCTATTACTTTTGTCACTCAGTAATGAACTCTTTTGTTTTAAATTTGTAACGACCAATAATTTGAAACTTTATGGCCCGGTGTCTTACCCGGGGCACCGTGGCTTCATTTGTGAGGGCTTGTTATTTGTCACTTTCATATATCATGAATAAAAGCATTGGACGTTTTTCGCATTTCAAATCTTGCGCTCCCTTTCTTTCTTTATATATTGCAAAACAGTTATATTTACACACACTCACTCACCTATACAGGTTCCAATCCACTCTGGATCCCACTGGTAACGACTCTGCTACTGCCAGTTATGACTTCGAAAATCCGATCAACTTAGCCGAAGACGAAGGTGAAGATGATTGCGAAGTGCCTGGTGAGCTTGCAAGACTGTTACTCCAGGAAGAGAGGGCCATTCAGCCACATGAAGAGCCAGTGGAAACGGTAAATCTGGGTACTGAGACAGACAGAAAGGAAGTCAAGATTGGTGCCAATCTAGAGCTCAGTATGAAACAACGGTTGATTCAGATGTTGCATGATTATATGGAAATCTTTGCCTGGTCTTACAAAGACATGCCTGGGTTGGACACCGACATTGTAGTTCATCATTTGCCTACCAAGGAAGACTGCCCTCCGGTTAAACAGAAGGTCCGCCGTATGCGTCCAGAGATGTCCGAGAAAATCAAAGCTGAGGTTATGAAATAATTTGACGCCGGTTTTCTTGCAGTAACTTCTTACCCTCAGTGGGTTGCCAACGTGGTTCCAGTACCAAAGAAGGATGGTAAGGTCCGAATGTGTGTTGATTACAGGGATTTAAACAGGGCGAGCCCTAAGGATGATTTCCCTCTGCCTCACATCGACGTTCTAGTGGACAACACTATTCAGCACAAGGTATTCTCCTTCATGGACGGCTTCTCCGGTTATAATCAGATCAAGATGGCTCCTGAAGACATGGAGAAGACCACTTTTGTTACTCAGTGGGGCACCTTTTGCTACAAGGTCATGCCTTTTGGGTTGAAGAATGCTGGGGCAACCTACCAACGTGCCATGGTTGCTTTATTTTATGACATGATCCATCATGAGATTGAAGTATACGTAGACGACATGATTGCAAGGTCCCAAACTGAGGAGGAACACCTTGACCATCTACGGAAGCTGTTTGACCGTCTGAAGTTGTACAAGCTGAGGTTGAACCCGAACAAGTGCACCTTTGGGGTGAGATCTGGAAAATTGCTAGGCTTCGTCGTGAGCGACAAAGGTATTCAAGTGGACCCTGCCAAGGTGAAAGCCATAAAAGAGATGCCAACTCCCAAGACAGAAAAAGAAGTCAGAGGCTTTCTAGGACGACTGAACTATATTGCCCGATTCATCTCACATCTAACTGCTACCTGTGAACCAATCTTTAAGCTACTGAAGAAAGATCAAGTAGTACATTGGAACGATGAATGCCAGGCCTCTTTCGACAGAATCAAAGAGTATCTCCAAGAACCACCCATTCTTATGCCACCGGTTGAAGGGAGACCTCTAATCTTATACTTGACAGTACTGGACAACTCAATGGGGTGTGTGCTGGGGCAGCATGACGAGTCTGGCCGAAAAGAGCACGCTATTTATTACCTTAGCAAAAAGTTTACCAACTGTGAGACCCGATACCCACTGCTCGAGAAAACTTGCTGCACTTTGGTATGGGCTGCTCGCCGGCTGAGACAGTATATGTTGACTCACACTACTCTGTTGATTTCAAAAATGGATTCAATAAAGTATATCTTCGAAAAGCCCGCCTTGTCCGGAAGAATAGCGAGATGGCAAATGATCTTGACAGAATATGACATCCAGTACACGACTCAAAAAGCAATCAAGGGAAGTGTATTGGCACACCAGGCAGTGGATGACTACCAGTCGATGAACTTTGAATTTCCAGACGAGAATATCATGGTAGTGACTGATTGTGAAGTACCTAGACCGAATGAAGGACCTGAGGAAGGATCCCGACGGTCTATGCACTTTGACGGAGCCTCAAACACTTTGGGTAATGGTATCGGCGCCGTGATCATATCCCCTAAAGGCACTCATACTCTACTCACTGCCCGATTATGTTTCAACTGCACCAACAACATGGCGGAGTATGAAGTGTGCATCATGGGTCTTCAAGCTGCAATTGACCTAAGGATCAAGTTTCTGAGTGTCTTCGGAGATTCCGCTCTCGTGATCAATCAGATCAAAGGCGAGTGGGATACGAAACACCCAAATCTTATTCCTTACAAGGAGTATGTGTTGATATTGATCCCCCATTTCGAAGAGATAACTTTTGAACACTTCCCAAGAGAGGAGAATCAGTTGGCGGACGCGTTAGCTACGATGTCTTCTATGTTCAAAGTCAAATGGGAAAACGAGGCCCCCCGGATCATTATCTGGAAATTGGACGAACCTGCACATTGCTGTGATCTTGAGGCTGAAGAGGTAACCGAAAAACCTTGGTATCATGAAGTGAAGAGGTACTTGGAAGCTCAAGAATACCCCGAGGGTGCATCCGTTAATGACAAAAAGTTTCTGAGAAGTTTCACGGCAAAGTTCTTCCTCAGCAACGACATTCTATACAAATGAAACCATGATTCAACTTTACTGCGTTGTGTGGATAAGACTGAAGCAGAAAGAATCATGGAAGAGCTGCATGAGGGTACCTTCGGAACACATTCCAGTGGACACACCATGGCAAAGAAAATCCTTCGGGCAGGATATTACTGGTCCACAATGGAAGCCGACTGTTACCAACATTCTCGGACGTGTCACAAATGCCAGATTTATGCAGATAAGATGCACGTTCCTCCAGTTCCTCTGAACGTCTTGACAGCACCTTGGCCTTTTGCAATGTGGGGCATTGATATGATCGGCGAGATCAGACCGACGGCATCCAATGGGCAACGCTTCATTCTGGTGGCGATTGATTACTTTACAAAGTGGGTTGAAGCAGCTTCCTACGCTACGGTAACCAAAAATGTAGTGGCACGGTTCATTCGGCACAACTTGATCTGTCGATACGGCGTCCCGAAAAGGATCATTACGGACAACGGTACCAATCTCAACAACAAGATGATCACTGAGCTCTGCGAGCAATTCAAGATACAACACCACAACTCTTCTCCCTACCGGCCGAAGATGAATGGGGTTGTAGAAGTGGCGAATAAGAATATCAAGAAGATTGTGCAGAAGATGACAGTGACCTACAAAGATTGGCACGAGATGTTACCGTTTGCTCTTCATGGGTACCATACCTCAGCGCGGACATCAACAGGGGCAACACCCTTTTCCTTGGTCTATGGCATGGAGGCAGTCTTGCCTATTGAAGTCCAGATACCCTCTCTCCGGATAATGAAGGATGCAAGTTTGAGCGAAGACGACTGGATCCAGACTCGACTTGATCAATTAAACCTAATCGATGAAAAGAGACTCACCTCTATTTGTCATGGTCAAACGTACCAAAAACGGATGATCAAGGCATTTAACAAGAAAGTCAGACGACAAGAATATCAAGTAGGAGACCTGGTAATCAAGCGCATCATTCTACCTCAAGGTGATCCCAGGGGAAAATGGACCCCTACGTACGAAGGGCCATTTGTGGTTAAACATATCTTCTCAGGAGGAGCTATGATTCTAACCACCATGGATGGTGACGACCTTCCTCACCCCGCCAATGCAGACATAGTAAAAAGATACTACGCATGAATAAAAGACCCGCTAGGTTGACACACCTAGGCAAAAATAAAGGCTTCCCGGCGAACCAAAAGGGTTCGGGCAAAAATAAGGGATGAAATGAAAAAATCCGTACACCCGGCAAGTCGAAAACCTGAAAAGGCGGCTTGGGCAAAAATGGGTATCCCGGTGGACTGAAAACCCGAAAGGACGGTCCAGGAAAAAGTTAGGGATAAGCGTAATACTATGTCTCATTGAATCACCTTGCATCCAGAATTCGGTATCAACTATCAGGTTCAGACGGCATCGACCAATCAGTTTCATCTTCAACTGAGCAGCAAAGTGATGAGACGCTTGAAGACATAAAGGCGATAGCAGAGTTGGAACCCAGTGGGATTATTGTTTTCACATAGCTGTTTTGCTTTCCTTTGTACAAATTGTATAAAACTCTATTTTCTTCGGTGGCGTTCTCTTACTAGGACGTCAGCCTCTTGTACATAAACGCCTATTTACAGGCAAATTCAAAAATCAATACAAATTCACTTTTCCAGACAAATTGCCAACTATTTTTCCTTTATCTGTTTTGTTTTGCGAAGAACGTCCAATGTTCACTTTTGATATATGCATTTGACATTAATTGCTAATCACAAATATTTGCATGCAAAACAAAGGACTAATTACAGGTGACATTAGAAACAGGGGCAATAATGAGTTGTCTAAGTGATCTAGTTGCTCTGTCCACCAAGGTACCAAGGTAAGTTCGGCTGAAGAATGTAACCCAGATACCTTCACTCCCCGCCGAGTATGACAGAATCAACAACACTCTCCCCCGAGAAGAGTTGGCCTCCCATCAGCCCTAAAAAGGCACAGTATCTCTAGCAAGTCAGCAACGCTCTCCCCAAGTAGAGTTAGCCTACTGTCAGCCTTAAGGAAGTTGGATATCCCCCGAAGATCTCAATATTCCCCAGCGGAGTATACAGATGTTCCTAAGCAAGCATCCCCGACAGTCTTAATATAAGATTGTTCCCCGGCGGAATACCAGACACCCCAGTGGAGCCATTCCCCAATACAGTCCAAAAGTTTCCCCAGGAAAGTTGAACCAATCTCCGCAGTAGATTCTGGAAGCTTATCCCCAGTAGATTCTGGAAGCTTATCCCCTGCAGAGTACGAAAGCTTCTCCCCGGCTTTATTCAAAGGTTATTTCCCACCAGAGCTTATAACTGGGTTATCCTCAGCTAATTACCTCGGAAAGATCGTCCTCGGCGAAGTTCTTCCTATCCCCCAACGGAGTTCATCACAGTTCCTCAACAAAACATATCAACGGAATCCCCAGCGGAGTTATCATCAAATTCTCAGTGAAACATCTCTTCCCCACAGAGTATTTCCCCGCAGAGTAATCTCTTCAACAAGTTTATTCCCCAACGGAGTCATCTTCTCCTACCGGTTTATTCTTACAACCATCATCCCCAGCGGAAATGAAGAACTCTACTCTTCAACCTCAGCCCAGGATTCAAATTCCCGGCACACGTCAAGGATTTATTTTCCTAGACGAAAATGCATTCATAAACCTCACATTGACATACATCATGACATATGCATATACGCATCATAACACACTATCTCATTTATTTTGGAACATCA
The DNA here is from genome assembly GCA_948472305.1 of Vicia faba. NCBI lineage: Eukaryota > Viridiplantae > Streptophyta > Magnoliopsida > Fabales > Fabaceae > Vicia > Vicia faba. Next base: position 124,437 of record CATIWC010000819.1, on the reverse strand, counting down.
TGACATCATGCATTTCATACATCATGACATTGCATACAACTGATGTTTTGCCTTTTCAGGAAAAAGGTCAATCCAAAGATGATTACTATCAACTGTCGCAGTTCCAGATTCGATACCTGTATCTAGCCAGGGCATATCTGTGAGTATTTGATTGTGGATTCGATACTTGTATCCAGCCAGGGCATATCTGTATGAAGAGTTTAGAGATTCGATTCCTGTATACAGCCAGGGCATATCTGTAGACGACTAATTCCAGATTTTATACTTGTATCTAGCCAGGGAATATCTGTGAGTGATTGATTGTAGATTCGACACCTGTATCTAGCCAGGGCATGTCTACATGAAGAGTTTAGAGATTCGACACCTGTATCTAGCCAGGGCACGTCTGTAAGCAACCTTTTGAAGTTCCGGATTTGATTCCTGTATCTAGCCAGGGCATATCTGTGAGTGATTAATTGTAGATTCGACACCTGTATCTAGCCAGGGCATGTCTGCATGAAGAGTTTAGAGATTAGATACCTGTATCCAGCCAGGGCATATCTGTAGACGACTAATTCCAGATTCGACTCCTGTATCTAGCCAGGGCATGTCTGTGAAGTAACTGATTGTAGATTCGACATCTGTATCTAGCCAGGGCATGTCTACATGAAGAGTTTAGAGATTCGACACCTGTATCCAGCCAGGGCACATCTGTAAGCAACCTTTTGAAGTTCCAGATTCGATTCCTGTATCTAGCCAGGGCATATCTGTGAGTGATTAATTGTAGATTCGACACCTGTATCTAGCCAGGGCATGTCTGCATGAAGAGTTTAGAGATTCAATACCTGTATCCAGCCAGGGCATATCTGTAGACGACTAATTCCAGATTCGACTCCTGTATCTAGCCAGGGCATATCTGTGAGTATTTGATTATGGATTCAATACCTGTATCCAGCCAGGGCATATCTGCATGAAGAGTTTAGAGATTCGATTCCTGTATCCAGCCAGGGCATATATGTAGACAACTAATTCCAGATTCGACTCCTGTATCTAGCCAGGGCATATCTGTGAGTATTTGATTGTGGATTTGATACCTGTATCCAGCCAGGGCATATCTGCATGAAGAGTTTAGAGATTCAATTCTTGTATCCAGCCAGGGCATATCTGTAGACGACTAATTCCAGATTCGATACCTGTATCTAGCCAGGGCATATCTGTGAGTGATTGATTGTAGATTCGACACCTGTATCTAGCCAGGGCATGTCTACATGAAGAGTTTAGAGATTCGACACCTGTATCCAGCCAGGGCACGTCTGTAAGCAACCTTTTGAAGTTCCAGATTCGATTCCTGTATCTAGCCAGGGCATATCTGTGAGCGATTAATTGTATATTCGACACCTGTATCTAGCCAGGGCATGTCTGCATGAAGAGTTTAGAGATTCGATACCTGTATCCAGCCAGGGCATATCTGTAGACGACTAATTCCAAATCCGACTCCTGTATCTAGCCAGGGCATGTCTGTGAAGTAACTAATTATATATTCGACACCTGTATCTAGCCAAGGCATGTCTACATGAAGAGTTTAGAGATTCGACACCTGTATCCAGCCAGGGCACGTCTGTAAGCAACCTTTTGAAGTTCCAGATTCGATTCCTGTATCTAGCCAGGGCATATCTGTGAGCGATTAATTGTAGATTCGACACCTGTATCTAGCCAGGGCATGTCTGCATGAAGAGTTTAGAGATTCGATACCTGTATCCGACCAGGGCATATCTGTAGACGACTAATTCCAGATTTGACTCCTGTATCTAGCCAGGGCATGTCTGTGAAGTAACTGATTGTAGATTCGACACCTGTATCTAGCCAGGGCATGTCTACATGAAGAGTTTAGAGATTCGACACTTGTATCCAGCCAGGGCACGTCTGTAAGCCACCTTTTGAAGTTCCAGATTCGATTCCTGTATCTAGCCAGGGCATATCTGTGAGCAATTAATTGTAGATTCGATACCTGTATCTAGCCAGGGCATATCTGCATGAAGAGTTTGAAGATCAACCCCTGTAACAGGCCAGGTAATTATCTTTCTTTCTCAGGTACGCAAGTTCTCGCTAAGGAATCTCTTACGCAATCGACACACACTTCCAAATGGCATCTATAAGCCCATTCCCGACAAGGTTCTGTCACATCTCCAGATGGCATCTATAAGCCCATCCTCCTATCCACCCTCTCTCTAAATGGCATCTATAAGCCCATCCTCCTGTCCACCATCTTTCCAAATGGCATCTGTAAGCCCATTCCCGCCATCACACTGCTGATATTCTACTATGTGAGTGCAAATTTCTGGGCACTCTAGTGTTCAATCATCTTCCACCTTCGGATCACGAAAGGCACGCAAGCCAATCTACATCCTCAGGTCTAAGAAGATTGAACAGGGGCAACTGTTGTACCCCAAAATTTGCCCTCCCATATTCTTCAAGGTTTATCAAGAATCATCTTCAAATGGTTCAAGATTCCTCAAGGGATTGCACAGTCAAACATCCTCCTAAGCCAATCAAAATTAGGATTTTGGTTCCTTCAGTGAATTTGAGGTTTTCAAGGGCTCAATCAAGTCATATGTGCCTATATACATTGCCAAGCATCCATATGCGAAGTTTCAAGACTCACAGCATCAAGTTGCACAGTCAAAAGCCCTATTTGCTCTACAATCAACTGTAGGGGTAAAATGGTCATTTGGCAGTCAAAATTCAAAATTTTTGGTCAACATCTTATTTTGAAACCACAATCATCATTTGATCAATTCTTGATCATGATTCCACAAGCATGGCTCAAAAATCATCAAGATGCAAAAGTTTCTATTTTTGGACAGTTGAAAAGTCAACTGTAACTTGACCAAGGCATAACTTTTTCATGTTTCATCAGAAAAATCCCATCCAATGCTCATTTTTAAGGGGATGACATTTACTACAACTCATCTTCACATTCCAAGTCCAAGAAATGCTCTCACAAAAAGTTATCAATTTCTACATTATAGGTCATTTTCAAAAGTCAACAAAAAGACATTTTAAGTCAAAGACCATAACTTGAGATTGGTAAATCCAAATGACATGGGATCAAAGGAATTGGTTAGAGGACTTCAAGACCTTTCCAAAATGTCCAAGAACATGTTCATATGATCAAAATTGAGCAAGATATGCATTGGAGAAGTTGGGAAATTTTTGTGAAATGGCAAAAGTCAACTATCCTTAAAACTTCAATTTTTGACAAAAGGGCCCACTTTCTTCCACTTGATTCAGCCTTTTCATGCCATACACGTGTCCCATGATTAATTTCAAGATCAAACATTTATTTTTCCATTTTATTTAATTTTTATTGATTTAATCCATTTTAAATCCATAAAAATTCAAATAAAATCTAAAAATTAATGGAAGGGCATCTTTTTTATTTGAACAACTTTCATATTTCATATTCCAACTCACAAATTCGTGCCAAGCCATTTTGAGCATAAAATCCAAGTTTTGCTCCAAGTATGGAATGTTCTTCAATGGTGTTAAAACAAAATCTCCAAACTTAATTGCACAAGGTTAAGGCTCAGCTGCTGACCTAATTCTCATTCATACCTACATATGCAAGCAGCACAAACCTCATTCATGACCTAAGCATCACTGAAACGGCCAGAGCAAAAGTGCAAAGTTGTCAAAAAAAGTGTGAGATCTAATGCAGTATTACAGGCATTTTCAGACCAAAAGAGGAACGTGATTCCCTTCTTTGCCATCCCCTGAAGCTAAAGCGACCTTTACCACGTCCTAAGACCTCCTACAATGCACTGTAAGTTGTCCTGAACTCAGCTCTGAACATGAGATCATAATTCCATTTTCTTGCGTCTTTTGGCAAAAATATTGATATATTCTTGATCATGGCATGATTTCCAACCTTTCTCCAATATTTGATTTCATTCTTGTAGCCTGCATAGCCATGCCCGAAGCTAGGGTTTTGGCTCTTTGTTTTTATGTGTTTTTATTGTAGGCAAAATCAGGACAAGCTATGGCTATGGATGGACTTAGGAGAACCAGGCGAGCAAGATGAGGGCTTTGGTTTGTGTTTTCGTGGCCTAGAGCTCAGTATAGGAGAAGCCAACGAATTTTGTTGCGGAACCAAAATCCACAGGAAAGAAACACAGGGGCTATTGGAGAAGACGATGATGTGTCTTCACATCACTGGCCCATTCAAATCCAAAACGCGCGTGTTTTTTTTATTTCCAGGAATATTGCTTTTATTACATATAATGCTAACTTCCTATTATTATATCAAATGAAACATGCAGCTCAGCTGGCTAAGGCGTTTGTGTAGTGAGCGTTGGGACCTGGGTTCGAATCCCAGGTCCCCCAAAATTTCCATATTATTTTTCTTCATACAATTGTGTGCAGGCTTCAAAGAATAGTCCACCATATGCCTCCAGCAACGTCATGCCATGTGGCCACCATCATCAATCCAATGGCCAGGATAGAAGCATATCATGCTCCTGGTCAACCCTGTGCATAGGCAAGCAAGAAGGTCAAACGTGGCTGAGAGATGATGGGCCTGGAAATTTCTAAACAAACCCTCAAATCTGGCCCAAACCCCCCTGGGTTTGCATTTTATTTTTGTCATTTTATTTTTCATTTGCTTTATTTTATTTTTTATTCATTTTTTAATTATTAGCTAGATAATTATTTTTTCATAATAAACCCAAAAAACAAAAATAATAATAATAATAATATTTTTACTAATTAAATTTAATTAGTCATTATTTTGTAAATAAATACTAACTTAAATTAATTTAGTTTAATTAGGTTTGAATTTTAATCTTTTTATAATAAATAAAAACAAATTTAGACTTAGGCTTTTCTTTTGACATTTTTAATTCTTCTTTTTATTTTATTTCATTAAAACATAAAAAAAAACACAAAAAAAACATTTTTCTTTTAATAAATTAATTAATTAATAATTAGGTTTAATTTCACTTAATTGCAAAAAAAAGACAAATTCAATTCCTTCTCAAAAAAGGGTCAAAACCCTCAGGACATCCCGATTCATTCTTTCGCGCGCATTTTAGTTTTAATTCATTATTTTGTATCTGCTCGGAAATGTAATAGTTAATTAGGGTTTATCGCTTTATTTACTATTTCTCGCATTTTTTTATTTTTCAAACGGGTTATTATTTTTGGCGATGTATAGACCCGCGCCTTGTAATAGTTAGATTTACCTTTTCCGCAATTTATTTTCCGCACTCCTAACTGTTAAAAAATGCATGAAAGACTTGTATGAATAATAAAACCAATCCGTAGCTCACAAATAACATGTACAAGATAAACATTAACATGAAACAACACACATGCACATGCCACTCTTAGGGTACGCCTCACTGGTTGCCTCGAAAGTGGTCATCAAGTATAGGGTGTCTTAGAGGTCGCCCTCCTGTCTAAAGATCCAGTTGCCTCGAAACGGTTGCCTCGGATAAAAGGATCTAGGACATTAGGGTTACCACTAAGGTGTCCTACCATTGCTTTGGTGACCACATTATCCCTTAATCGAATTGACCCGAATAACTCCAACGATGGTGCTACCTACCTCTCAATGGTGGGATAGCACTATCTAAAGGACTCTTACACAACCTAATTCCTTAGAGTAGGTAGATCTCATGGGTACTTGCTCTTTTCAAAACAAACAAAAACAACTTTTCGCACCTACACTTTCAAAAGGTTTTCAGCCAAATTTTTCATACACTCTTGAGGACAGATACAAGAGTTACTTAGAAATTTTTCAAACGAAACTTTTTCAAAACCCACAAACACTTGAAAAGCAAACAATTTTTGAAAACATAAGAGCAAGTACCTAAGAGCCCGTGGATAACCACGGATAGAAAGGGTGCTAACACCTTCCCTTTCTATAAATCTACCTCCCGAACCGAGAAACATTCTCGAATAAGGAATTTTGTTGTGCTTTTGTCCTTTCCATGTTGGAGAACATAAAAGATAGTGGCGACTCTTGCTTACCGCGACATTTTGCGAACCAGCTTAAAAAACAGTCAGTTTTATTTCCACCGATCACAGTGCATATAAGCTGATTAGCTGTCTTGCTGAGGAAAATAAATCCTGGATAGCTGGAGATAATAAAATCTTTGACTGTTGTCGGGGAAAATAAATCCATGACCGCTGTTAGAGATTCAAGATCTTTGACAACCTCTGTGGGGAGAAGCTATACTACTGGGGGGATCAGGATTTTGGGTTGTATGCCAATCTACTTGGGACTTCAAGAATGAGAATCGACGTTCTGTTGGGGGTATCAGGGGTATACTGAATGGTTTCCTCTAGGGATAGGTAGATCAAAGCTTCCTCCCTGCTAGGGATCTTAATGACGTGCTGATTTGATCGTGTATGGAAACTTGAGTCCGTTGAGGAAGAAGGTTTTAAAATAACTCTCTGGGGAATTATCTGGTTTTAAAGCGACTCTCAAGGGAAAATTGGAGGAAACTGGATGGTCTCCAATGATGTTCAAAGGTTGAAGGTTTGACTCAACTTGGGGAAGAAAGTTTCATCTTCACTGAGGGTTTGTAGTTCAAAGTTTTGCTCCGCTGGGGATTGGGAGTTTGAAAACTCAACTCTGATGGGGATTTTTGAAACTTAACTCCGCTGGGGATATGCATTTCAAGGCTTTAGTTCCGCCGAGGATCTAGATGATGTATTGCAGGGGATTTCTCCTAGAATAGCCTAAAGACATTTTCCTATACTTTCATCCTATCAGTAATTATTCTTTCTCATTTCGTTTTATTTGTAAGCAGTGATTATATTCAAATGCATATGCTCATTTAATAAATCATTGGACGTTTTCAAATAAAACACAAGTATAAAAAAGAAAGAAAAGGCAAACAATTTTCTGCACTTTGAAGTATCTTTGTATTAACTTTGTGTAAGTATTTTGTACAAAGGAGACAAACATCCTAGTAAGAGAATGTTGTCATAAAATTGAGAAATATTTATACAAAGAAAGATGGCTATGTGTAACAATTCCATGGGGTTCCCATTCTGCTATAGTCTTCGAACTCTTAGTATCTTGTCCATTTGTTGCTTCGTCCGCAGATGATTGGATTGATCAGAAGCTAGGAGCTTGTCCGTGAAGAGATTGTCCTTAAAGTGATCCGACGAGACATAGTCATACGCTTTAATTCCCTAACTTTTTCCTGGATCGCCCTTTCGGGTTTTCGATCCACCGGGAAACCCTTTTTTTCCCAAGTCGCCCTTTCGGATTTTCAACTTTCCGGGTGTACAATTTTTTTTTGTTTATCCCTAATTTTTGCCTGAACCGCCCTTTCGGGTTTTCAATTCACCGGGATGCCCATTTTTTCCCAAGTTGCCCTTTCGGGTTTTCAACTTGTCGGGTTGTTTATGCGTAGTATCTTTTGACTATGTATACATTCGCAGGGTGCGGCAGATCATCGTCGTCCATGATGGTTAGAATCATAGCCCCACCAGAAAAGATGCTTTTGATCACAAATGGTCCTTCGTAAGTAGGAGTCCATTTGCCCCTGGGATCACTTTGCGGCAAGATGATTCACTTGATTACAAGATCTCCAACTTGATATACCTGATGTCTGACTTTCTTGTTAAAAGCCTTGATCATCCGTTTTTGATATGTCTGACCATGACAAACAGCAGTAAGTCGCTGTTCGTCAATCAAGTTAAGTTGATCAAGCTGGGTTTGAATCCAATCGTCTTCATTTAAACCAACATCCTTCATAATTCTCAAGTAAGGAATCTGAACCTCCATAGGTAAAACAGCTTCCATGCCATATACTAAAGAAAAGGGGGTTGCCCCGGTTGAAGTACGCGCTGTGGTACGGTATCCGTGCAGAGCAAACGGTAACATCTCATGCCAGTCCTTGTAGGTGACTGTCATCTTTTGAGTGATCTTCTTGATATTTTTGTTCGCAGCTTCAATAGCACCGTTCATCTTTGGTCGATAGGGAGATGAATTGTGATGTTGAATCTTGAACTGCTCACATAGAGCGATGATCATAGTGTTGTTCAGGTTTGTACCGTTGTCCGTGATGATACGGTCAGGGATACCATACCGGCAAATGAGGTTCTGCTTGATGAAGCGGGCAACCACATTCTTTGTAACAGAGGCGAAGGAAGCTGCTCTGACCCACTTGGTAAAGTAATCAATGGCCACCAGGATGAAGCGGTGTCCATTGGATGTTGTAGGCTTGATCTCTCCAATCATGTCGATACCCCACATTGCGAATGGCCAAGGAGCTTTTAGGACATTGAGAGGAACTGGAGGAATATGTACCTTGTCCGCATAGATTTGGCATTTGTGACAAGTACGGGAATATTGATGACAGTCAGCTTCCATGGTAGACCAATAGTAGCCTGCCCGTAGAATCTTCTTAGCCATCGTATGTCCGCTCAAGTGGGTGCCAAAAGTACCATTATGCAGTTCAGTCATGATCTGCTCAGCTTCAACCTTGTCCACACAACGAAGCAGAATGCAATCATGATTGCGCTTGTATAGGATACCATTGCTCAGGAAGAACTTGGCAGAAAATATCCTTAAGAACTTTTTATCATTGACTGAAGCTCCTTCAGGGTATTCTCGAGTCTTGAGATACCTTTTGATTTCGTGAAACCAGGGTTGGTCCGCTACTTCTTCGGTATTAATCTCGTGACAATGTGCAGGTTCGTCCATCTGCTCAATGGTAATTTGGGGAGCCTCGTTATCCCAGTTAAGTTTGAACATGGAAGACATTGTAGCTAGAGCATCCGCTAGCTGATTTTCTTCTCGTGGGAAGTGCTCGAAGGTAATCTGCTCGAAATGAGGTAACAATGTCAGAACATGTTATTTGTATGGGATGAGATTAGGATGTTTAGTGTCCCACTCTCCTTTGATTTGACTGATAACCAAAGCTGAGTCCATAAACACAACCAAAGATTTGATTCCCAAGTCAATAGCAGCTTTGAGACCAAAGATGCAAGCTTCATACTCGACCATGTTGTTGGTGCAGCTGAAGCAGAGTCTAGCGGTGAAAGGTGTTTGGCAACCTTCTGGAGAGATAAGTATCGCGCCGATACCATTTCCAAGTGCATTTGAAGCACCATCAAAGTACAGGGTCCATCGGGATCCTTGTTCAGGTCCGTCATACGGTCCGTTACCTTCAATGTTGTGCAATGTCATAATGTCTTCGTCGGGGAAGTCGAACTTCATGGATTGGTAATCTTCGACAGCTTGGTGAGCTAGATGGTCAGCTAGTACACTCCCCTTTATAGATTTTTGGGTTGTGTACTGGATATCATACTCAGTCAGGATCTTTTTCCATCTATCGATTCTTCCAGATAAAGCAGGCTTTTCGAAGATGTACTTGATCGGATCCATTTTAGAAATCAGCAGAGTGGTATGTGTCAACATATACTTCCTTAGCCGGCGAGCAGCCCATACCAAAGCGCAGCAAGTTTTCTCGAGCAGTGAGTAGTGAGTCTCACAGTCGATAAAATTTTTGCTAAGGTAATAAATGACATGCTCTTTTCGACCAGACTCGTCATGTTGGCCCAGTACGCACCCCATAGAGTTATCCAAAACAGTCAGATACATGATTAGTGGCCTTCCTTCAACGGGATGCATCAAGATAGGAGGTTCTAGCAAATACTCCTTGATTTTATCGAAAGCAACTTAACAGTCACCATTCCATTCAACCACCTGATCTTTCTTCAACATCTTGAAGATTGGTTCATAGGTAGATGTTAGGTGAGAAATGAACCTTACAATGTAGTTTAGGCGTCCCAAGAAACCTCTGACCTCCTTCTCAGTACGAGGGGCGGGCATTTCTTGTATGGCTTTGACTTTGGCAGGATCAACCTCGATGCCTTTGTTGTTGATGATGAATCCCAAGAGTTTACCGGACCTGACTCCGAAAGTGCACTTGCTAGGGTTCAGTCTGAGCTTATATTCCTTTAACCTGACAAACAGCTTTTGCAGATGGTCGAGGTGTTCTTCTTCTGTTTGCGAACGGGCTATCATGTCATCTATGTAGACTTCAATCTCATGATGTATCATGTCATGAAACAAAGCTACCATGGCTCGCTTATAGGTTGCCCCAACATTCTTCAGTCCGAATGGCATTACTTTATAGCAGAAGGTACCCCACTGCGTAACAAAAGTAGTCTTCTCCATGTCTTCGGGGGCCATTTTGATCTGGTTGTACCCTGAAAATCCATCCATGAAAGAAAATACCTTATGTTGAGTTGTGTTGTCAACCAAGATGTCAATGTGCGGTAGTGGAAAGTCATATTTAGGGCTAGCCCTGTTTAAGTCTCTGTAATCCACGCACATTCTCACTTTGCCGTCCTTTTTAGGCACGGGCACAATGTTAGCAACCCATTATGGATAGGAGGTAACAGCAAGGAAACCGACATTGAATTGCTTCATCACTTCGACTTTGATCTTTTCAGACATATCGGGCCTCATTCGGCGGACTTTTTGTTTAATTGGTGGACGGTCTTCTCTTGTAGGGAGACGGTGAACCATAATATCTGTATTGAGTCCCGGCATGTCTTCATAGGACCAGGCGAAGATCTCAACATATTCATTCAACAGTTGAACTAAGTGCTCTTTGACATTTGGCTTTAGGTTGGCACCCACTTTAACCTCTTTTCTGTCTTCGGCAGTACCCAAGTTGATAGTCTCTAACAGCTCTTCATGGGGCAGAATAGCCCTTTCTTCCTGTTGTAGAAGTCTAGCCAACTCTCCAGGCACTACACAGTCTTCATCACCTTCGTACTCGGCATGATTGACCAGATCTTCAGAGTCACTGAAGGCCATAGCAGAATTGTTACCCATGGAATCCGGAATGGAAGGGTACCTGCATTTTGTGAGTGTGGGTGTGTGTAAGGGATAGCCACCTTTAAACAAAATAAAATGTAAAAAGAAAGAAAATGAACACAAAAGTTTATAGATGAAAACGTCCATGATTCATTAAAAATGGCATATGAAGATGAAAAGATCAAGCCCTTACAAATGGACCTATATGCCCCGGGTAAGGCATAAGGCAAAAAGAGTGTACGGATTGTTTAATAATTATTAGAGACCAATAGAAATGTTCGAAAGATATATTACTGATTTATGAAAGTAATGGGAACGAAGTCTTTCGCCTCCCAGTTGTTTAGTCCTCCTTCAATAGTCGAGAAAATCCAATCTTCAAAGTTGCTCTCATCTTCACCATCCCCCAAAGCATGAAATCCATGATGAGTGATTTTTAATGGTGGTCCTCCAGCCCGGGAGCGATGCACAACCTTCTGACTAGCAGTAGTGAAACCCAAGCCAAACTTATCTGTCTTGAAAGGAAAATCTGGTAGCTGACCCCATACTGTGCTTCCTCCTTCCTCGATCATAGCCTTCACATCTTTAAGGGATGACATTCGGGACACAGGCTTGATAATGATGGGTACAGACGTCATTGTCTTAGCTGCTGCAACTTCAGGAGAAACCTCTTCAAAGTGTTGGAAAGGGGTTTCTACGAATTCACCATCTAACTCCACATAGCGGAAAGAATTAAGATGGCTTATCATATACTCCTCCTCGCCATGAACCGTTATGATTTCCCCCTGGACTGGGTATTTGAGCATTTGGTGTAGAGAAGAAGTGACTTCCCCAGTGTTGTGGATCCATGGTCTTCCTAACAAGCAAGAATATGAAGGACGAATGTCCATCACATAAAATGTAGAGTTGAAAATTTCCGTTCCCACCTTAATTGGGATGTCCACCTCCCCGTGGACCATCCTCTTAGAACCGTCAAAGGCTCTAACAATGATATTGCTGGGCTTTAGGGTCAAACCTTCACAGTCCAATATGTCCAATGCTTTCTTTGGCAGGACATTTAAAGACGACCCGGTATCAACCAGAACGGGAGCAAGAGTGGTCCCTCTGCACTCCACCGAGACATGCAGCGCATCATTATGCTTTCTCCCCTTAGATGTTAGATCGGCATCAGAGAAGCCAAGACCATTGTCGGCGGTTAGGCTGGCTACATACTCTTGGAACTGGTCCGTGGAGGTTTCTTGAGGAACGTGGGCCGTCTTCAGGAATTTGATCAAGGCTTTGGCATGAGCCTCAGAACAGAGCAATAGGGCCAGCATGGAGATTTTTGAAGGGGTTTTCCCCAGTTGGTCTACGACATCATAGTCGCTTTTCTTAATTATTTTTAAAATTTCCTCCATTTCCTTTTGAGTGGTCTCGGGGATGACCAAAGGCTAAGCCCTCGTCCTGACGGGAACTTCTTGGATCCCCTTACCTTTATCAGCAGCAATAGCATAGGGTACAACTACACGAGTAATAATTTCTTCAATCACTGGAGTTCGCACAGAGATGTTGACTGGCACAGGAGCACTTGAGGGTCTGAAGATTTCCCTTGGAGGAGAAATCTCTGGAGAGAAGATTCTTCCGCTGCGGGTGATCTTAGTTGTCCCAACGATATTCCCTATGTCAGGAGTTTCTTCATTGGAATTCTCTTCCACTGATTCAATCTGCTTAACACCGTGGTAGAAGATCTCTCCTCCATAATTCCACGGTATTGTCTTATTGGACTTGTATGGGATAGGCCCCGACATAGTTATCTTCAACGATACAAACTTTCGATCGGGTGTAATCTTAACAGGTCTTTTGGAGACCTTGGAAAGACTGGAGGAAATGGTAATTATAGCAACATCGTTGATAGGAGTTGGAGTAACAGGAGTAACATGATTTTTCTCAAAGAGGATCTCTTGATTATCCATTAGGCGTTGGATGCCTAACTTCAATAACGGACAGTCGGATTGTAGGGACGAACAATGGTAACAACCTTTTTCACAGCCTGGGAAAATCTCGACTTTCAACATATTCGTCTTGATTATTGGTAAATGGGTCATTAAGTCATTAACACCAGCAACATACAGATCCTCTTCGATAACATGGGTATTGTGATCATGCTTTGGCATTAGGGAAGAGATCATGTTAGGCTTTTCGGGCGCGTCGAATTCCACCTCCTTGGCATCTATTAAATCCTGGATCTTGTTTTTGAGGGACCAACAATTGTTGTTTTCGTGCCCTATGCCGTCTGAATGATAAGCACATTTAGCATTGGCATGGTAAAAAGGAGAAGTTGTATTCGGATTTTGTGGCGGATCTCTCAAGGTTGTAAGGTTTAACTTCAAGAGATGGGGGAGAACCTGGGCATGCGTCATGTTTATTTTGGGGAATTGCCTAGAAGACATCCCCCCTCTTTGTTTGTTGGTTATGGGTTGATCATTTCTAGGCTGATCAGCTGTAGTCTTTTGAATCATTACAGCCCCCACCGTTGGCCGGCGCTCTACTCTTCCTCGACCTTTTTGAGAGTAAACAGTTGACACCTCTTTCTTGGCTGGAAAAGGTTTTTTGACGGCAGCAGAAGCAGATGTATCTTTTTGAATTTTACCGCTCTTGATGCCAGCTTCATTTCGTTCACCAGTCAGAATTAATTCAGTGAACCCCGCTGATGAACTCCCTATCAGGTGATTAAAGAATGGACCAGACAGCGTCCCCAAAAACATATCAACAAGCTCTCTTTCAGACAATGGTTGCTGCACCCTTCCAGCTAAGTCCCTCCACTTCTGGGCATACTCCTTAAAGCCTTCATTAGAGACCATACCTATACTCTGTAGCTGAGTACGAGTAGGCGCTAAATCTGCATTATATTGATATTGTCTGTAGAAGGCATCAGCCAAATCCTCCAACTGTGTACATCAGATCTCTCAAGCTGATAGAACCAATCTAATTGTGTCCCCGAAAGACTATCTTGAAAAAAGTGGACCCACAGATCCTTATCAGAAGAATGAGGTTGGATCTTTCTGACGTAAGACCTTAGGTGCATCTTCGGGAAAGACAAACCATCATATTTAGCAAATGTAGGCACCTTGAATTTAGGGGGAATCACAATCCCAGCAACCAACCCTAGCTCTTCGAAGTCCATCCCATGCACTCTTTGCACTTCCATGGATGCCAGACGCTCTTCCAGATTCTTGTACTTGTCTTCTGCATGAGGGTACTACTGCTCAGAATAGTCTTCATCCTCTTCTTCTTCTTCTTCAGCCTCAGACTCATATGGTACTGCAACTCCCTTTCCTTTACCTATCCCTTCATCATATGTTGAGGGGAAATCCAGGACCCTTCTAGCTTGGTTCTCGAATCTTCTACCCAGAGTAGCCACACCAACTCTTTTCTTTTTCTTTTTCTATTTCTCCTTTTCCTTCTCTAACAGTGCTTTAAGGTCCTCCTAACCCTTTGCCAAGGTCATGAGGAGTTGTTGGAACTGTGAATTTTGTGCTTGTAGATCTTTAACCGTTTGCTCTATATCCATCTTGCTGAAATAAACAACAGAGAGATAAGGAAATCTGGTATGAAGACCTGTTTATGCATATGATGAATGATATGTATTCATGTAATGCATTCAAGGATTCAAAAATTCAAAGTTGTTGCAAACAAAAAGAACACACGTCATATTAATAAGAAATTTGTTAGTACATAAATGCCCTATGGGCAAAATATTACAAAATTCTAATGTAAAAAGACATTGCGCATCCTCTTTGGTGCGATGTAGGTGTTGAGAGTCTGCTCTTCATGGAGTCGACGAGTAAGTTCTGAAACCTTCCTCTCACTGGCGTATAAGCTGGCTTCAAAACTGTTTCGTTCTTCCTTGAGCTGTATCCAACTCTTTTGCAAATCTTCCAATGATGTTGGCATGTCGGGATGTAGGAGGGTGTATGGAATCTCTCCTTCCATAACAGGCTCTTTGATCATAGGGAGAATGTAGGGGTAAGGCATCATAAGACTCTGGGCGCGGGTTCGTACCCACTTGAGATAAGGCTCAGGGGGGGTGGAATTCTTGTGTCCTAATGTCTTACTGTCCACTTTGTTGGGCATCCTCCAAGCTCAGATAAACCTTTGTCGGAGTCCTTGAGCGTCATTGTCGAAGTCAAAAACCAAGTCAGGAATCAGCATGTCATAAGGTCCATCCCTTCGGGCATACCCAAATTATCTCAGAGCCAAACAGGGGTTGTAGGTAATGCCTCCCCTAATGCCAAGTAGTGGGACATTAGGGAATTCCCCACAATGATCAATGATGATGACATTTTCTCTGGACTGAGAACACCGATGAACATCAGAATGTGTAAGAGTCATCAACCGTTGTGACCACCTCAAACCTTGTTCATTCTTCAAGACTGACTGGGGAAGGTGAGAATTAAACCACCTTGCTAGAAGAGAAGTACAACATATGAGAACACCTCTTTTCCTCATTGTTCGTGTGTAAAATGAGTGGAGGATATCCCCAAGCAATGTAGGCACAGGATTCCGAGATATGAAAATCTTGACAGCATTCACATCTATAAGCTGATCAGAGTTTGGGAACAAGACCAACCCATAGATGAGAAGTTCTACAATCTCCTCAAAAGCTTGCAGATCTAGATAATTCCAGCATTCTTGTGCCTTCTCAAACAGAAACTTTGCCAAGAAACCCTTAACACCACTTATGGTTTCCCAATGACCCTTGATATCAGATGGTTGCAAGTGTAAGGCTTGAGCAACATCTTCAGGCTTTGGCTCTCTTTCTGTACCGTTGTAGGGTAGTTGATGGAGAATAGGAATCCTCAAGAGTTGAGAAAATTCCTCCAAAGTAGGTACTAGTTGGTAATCAGGAAATGTAAAGCAATGGTGTAGGGGGTCAAAGAACTGGAAGAGAACTTTCACCATGTCTTCTTCAATGTTGGAGTTGACCAAGTTGAGAAGTCTACCATGTCTTTCACTGAAGGGAGAATTCTATGGAATCTTGGAAGTAAGCTCCTTGAGTAGAGGAGGAATTCTCACAAGGTTGACCTGAATTGTTTTCCTGCGAAGTGATTCCATAACCTACAAAAACAAAGATGAAGATCCAAACCCTTGAAATGGTTAGTGGATGCAAATGATATTTCATGATGTTCATGATGTATGCACAAGTATATGTACAATCAAATCACACAAGATCCTAGTTTCAGGCTTGCATGGGGTTTCATAGGTAAGTACCCTCTTGAAGTTTAGTTGGCTTAACCTGTCCTATAGATAGTAACCGGGTTCTAAGGAGCTCAATATCACTGGATTATTTTCTGTGTTCATTGTTTCAATTTAGCCACTTTACTGGAGACCGAAATATTCCAAGAAAACAACCCTCAAAAAGTGTAGTATCGAGTATCTACCAACTTCGGACTGCACCAAAGCTGGTCATCTCACTACCCTTAATAAGGCCAAGATGGTCAAGTAAAGGTTCTAAAAGTCCATTAGTGCTTCATGACATCACTCAGCAGCCCCGTATTCTCTTTGATTGACTCAAAGGCTACCGGTACCCACAAATATGTCGCACTAATATAGCTATTGCTTCAACCATGTCGGTATACCCCGCATAGTTTCCACAACGTATTGCTATTTACCTATGAATGTTTCCAAAATCCGGGTAGAGGATTTTAAACCCAAGAAATAGAACCAAAGGTAAAGCAATCAAAGCAAACAAGGTAAGCATGTAAAGGTGATCTAAACCCTAAGGTAACCCCACTTTTGGAAGCTTCCCCAACATAATCACCAGTTCTGTGATACGGTGGGAGAACTGACTTGAGGTTTTGCTTTTGTGTTTGCAAATGTTTCGGTTTAGCAAGAGTCGCCACCGACTTTTTATTTTATCCAAAGGAAAGGTCAAAAAGCACAAGAAAGACCTTTGAGATGTTTTCTTGTGTTCGGGGGGTAGATTATGAAAAGGGAAGGTGCTAGCACCCTTTTCATCCACAGTTTTCCATGGGCTCATAGTTACTTGTTTAGATCACTTGCTTTTGCTTTTCAATTGTTTGAAATGGTGCTTTGTGTGTGGTTTTGAAAATATTTTAAAAAGAGGCCATCGTTGTGGAAACCTTTGTAATGATTCTTGTTTGAATATATATAAAGGTGTTTGTCTTTTGAAAAGATGTTTCAATGTTTGAAAGTTTGTTTTGGGAAATGTTTTGAAATTGTGTTGTGAGGTGTGTTTGAAAATAGCAAGGATGTTTTTGCAAGTTTTGATCAAGTAACTAAGATTTGTCTACCCCATCTACTCAAGAGTCTTTCCTACATATTTTTAACCCTTTTGACAGTGTTGTTTTACCATTGCATTTGGTAAACAACCTTGTGTTTGGATGTTAAACGGGACAGGCGCGGGTCATCGTATTGACCATGATAGCAATTGTGCTAAGTATCTTTAGCAAATTTTTTGAGGGACTAGATCATTTTTGTATAGGCAACCAAGATAGATTCATCGAGGGACTATGATCTTTTTGTTTTGTTTTTTGCTTTGCCAAGATACTCAACATGCATAACATGGTCATTTTAAAGGCAACAAGTGGATGAAACCCTAGGGGTGCATGTGTGCATTGTGTTGTCAATTTGCATGCTTTTATGTCTTGTATTTGGTCTAGCTATTTACTTTGATTTTGGATATTGCATACAAACCCTAATCTCTAACATGGCATATTTGAAAGTTATAAATGCGTAAAATAAATCTACGATTATTACAACATTGATATGGGGAGGGGGATACAATTTTGAATGGGGAATATTTGCAAGAAAATAAAACCCTAAGATTTACTATTACATCCAAATTGAATTCTTTGCATCAAATAATAAATAAGCAATATTTAAATAAGAAAATTAAGTATAAATATGCAAAATATTATAAGTATGCAAAAAATGTTTTTGTTTATTTTTATGTATGTAAAAATATAATATTTAATGTATTAAAAAAATAGAAATAAAAGATTGTTTTTATTAAGTGTAAAAACCCTAATTTTTTTAAGAAAGTATATATATTAATTATATTATTTATGTACAATAAAATAAAATAATAAAATATATACAAATGTTAAAAAATAAAAATATATCAGAAAAAATATTATTTAAGTATGTAAATAATAAAAATAAAGGTATAATATTTTTATGTATTATTTTCAAGTTTTTATTAAATAAAATAAAAGTATGTTATCTAATAATTATTTTTATGTTAGAAAAAATAATAAAAAATACAAAATAAAAATGTGAAAATTTATGAAAATGTTTTTTTGGTAATTTTTTATGTTTAGAAAAAATAAAATAAAATCAGAAATGAAAAAGAAATAGAAAAATATAAAAATATAATGAAATGGGCCAAGGGGTGCAGATAACAGAAATGGGGGTGTCAAAAGCAAGCCAAGGCCAAGGCCAACCCAAACTGATCTTCATCTTCAACCTTTAAACAAAAACGCACGCCCTGTAACTCCAACTCTGTTCTCTCTATTCTTTGCATGAAATCAAAAACTCAAAACATGAAACTTATAGAGCATTAAACCACGATTCTAACCATATAAAAAACTTAATCTAACTCTCAAAGACCAAAGAGAATTTCTCTGGCCCTAATTTCTAACCTAACTTTTTCATAATGTTCATCAATCAAATTCTCTTACCACACTTAACTTAAATGAAATCTATGCATATGTACAGCTTAAGGGCTATGAGTACTACATTTTTTATTCACAAACCTAAGCCTAATGATTCTTAAATAGAGAGATAGGAAGTTGGAAAATACCTGTTTCAGTTGAACACGAGTATGGCAATGTAGAGCTTTTCAGTGAGCCCTGAGATGCTTGGGAGCTTGCTTGAACTTCCTCTGACCTTCCCTAATGGTTAGTTTGCTTTGGATTTGCTTGAACAAGCTTGTAGAAGTCAACCTGCACAAGCTGAAAACAGAAATGGTGAAGCTTGCAAATGGAGTTACAGTCAATGGCCAATGGTTGGGATAGCTCAAGTGGGTTATATGGAAGGTATTGGAATAGGTTTAGGGCAAAACGCACGAGTAGTTTTTGCTATGGAACTCAGAGTATCGAAATTGCCCTATTTTGCAAGAGGAATGTGTTTTTGTGTTTTGGGAGGCTTTGAGGGTTGAATAAATCGTGTTTCTGGCTCAAGGCAAAGTGCAAAACTTGTTTCAAATGCTTACAAGAGTTGGTTATAACAGATACTCAAGTTGTGTAGACTTTTGCACATTTCTTGGTTATGAAGCAAAAGGTGGGAAATGAGAAAGAGCAGGCATGTACAGGCTAGCTCTAATCCTGCTTACATTTTGTGAGCTTGGCCCCAAGTTTGTGGATTTGGCTTGCTGTCCAAGATTTAATTCAAGGCTCAAGAGATGCAATTTGACATAAAGCAAGTTTTGACAAAAATGGCAATGTTGCCTTTTTGCTATTTTTGGATTAGTCCTTTGTGTAAACCTCTAATGATCAGAACAAAGCTTCAATCCATTGATTTTGAATTTAATTCTTGAGTGTGGAAGGGTTTAGGGACCTGTAATCAAGTACAAACAATGTTGGATGGTAATTGCAACTTGTAGCAACATGAAACATGCCATGGATCAAAGTGAGTTTTTGCCAAATTCAAACCTTCGATTCTCCCTAACCATAAATGATTTTGGAGAGTTGTCGGACATTTGGGAAAGATTTTAACATGATCTACAATCCATCTTTGAAATTCATTTTGAGATTCCAAGTGGAACTAGGTGAAAAATTGTGATGAAGATAGGTCAAAATCTTGCCTAAACTAGGGCAAAATTTCACTAAGTTAAAAGTTTCATGGACCCTTGTTCCAAAACTCATAACTTGAGATCCAAGCTTCTTTTGAGAAAACTTTATGAATAAAAGTTATAGATTTTGTGTAGGACTACAATTTTCATGTTATAAGTTTTGTTTGAATCCAATTGCATCAAGGTGAAAATGTTGGTCAAAATTGGGGAAAATTAAGAAAATTTCATAACTTAGAAAAATTCTAAGTTATGAAAACTTTCAATCTTAAACCCTAATTTGCAAAAATTAGGTTTCTCGATGAACAAGTTTCATGTTTTGATACATCTTGATGAAAAATGACCCTTTGCACTTGATTTTGACCAAAAAGTCAAAGTTTGACTTTTCAATATACAGTTGATTTTTGATCAGTTGATTGGAAAATTTATCTGTCAAT
The DNA here is from genome assembly GCA_948472305.1 of Vicia faba. Classification (NCBI taxonomy): domain Eukaryota; kingdom Viridiplantae; phylum Streptophyta; class Magnoliopsida; order Fabales; family Fabaceae; genus Vicia; species Vicia faba. The sequence goes on along the minus strand of CATIWC010000819.1, from coordinate 104,384 downwards.
CCAATGCAATTGAGATCTTTTGAACCTTGTGAATAGGTCAAGATGATTCCATTGAGTCCTTGAATCCATGCTTGAACCCAATTTTCCATTGGCTAGGTGAAAAGTCAGAAATTGCCCTCCTGCAGTCAAAACCCTAAAAATGACCATTTTGCCCTTTTAATGATCTGATCAAATTTCTTGAGGAGTTGTGGTCCAAACTTGATAAAATGGTTCATATGAGCTTATAATGTTGATGTGGATCAAAATTTATGAGGTTTGACTGTAAATTGGCCACAGTTGACTTTTCCCCCAATACAGTTGATTTTTAGGTCAACTATCCAAATCACTGGGCAAACATTTGATTCAAGGCTTGAAACTTGGTATGAGAAATCTTATAAGTCCAACATGAAGCATGAAAGTCACATTGAGCATTAGAAGTACAAAATTCCTTGTGCAAACTCAAACCCTAATTTAGGTCATCAATGCAAGGAGATGTCTTGAGCAGAGCAAACCCTAGCTTGGTCTTGAGTTCAAAGAGTCTTGTGAGGAGAAATCTTGATAAAATGAGAGGAAAAATTTTGGGGTACAAAAACTGCCACATTTGTTAAGATCTAATCTGGTAACTTTGAAGGAAGACCTGAAGAATCCAACACCGCCTCTCCTCATTACAACCCTAATGCTCGTTGTGCTTACCATTCAGAAAGTCCAGGCCATGATACCAACAATGACTGGACTTTGAAAAACAAGGTGCAAGACCTTCTCGAGGCAAAATAAATTGAATTTGATGCTCCTGAGATCTCAAATGTTATCACCGCTCCTATGCACAAGCATGGTCGTGATGTTAACGCTGTTGAAGATGATGTGTTTCTTACTGTTATTGATGAACTTGTGACTCCTCTCCTGACTGTCAAGAGGAACCTGTTGAAGCCCGGTTTATTTCCAAGCTATGGCGAAGTCTGCCACCTCTGTTTATCCCTACAAACTGGTTGTCATTTATTGAAAGCAGGTTTCCAGTGCCTAATGGGTGACAAAGAGATTTTGTTTGAGAAGACTCTCGTTCCCACCATTTCTTACAAAGATGTTTCAATAGTAACCGTTTCTGCCAATCCTTCCAGGGTCTCCACCAAAAGACCCATTAGGATTACATCTGTTCCAAAGGTGACTCCACTGATAATTACTATTCCAGGACCAATCTTGTACTCATCAGATAAAATTAACCCCTAGAACTATAGGGGTGACGTCTACTACCACGACGTCAAGCAAGATTGGCTGGCTGATGAAGACTCAATTTTTGAGAAGGCTGACCCCGACATTGGCAAAATTGTGGGAACCAGCAAAATAACCCGAAGTGGAAAAGTTTTCTCTCCTTATGTTGCTCCTTCGAAAACTGCTACCGGTCCTGTGATCATCCCTGCTTTTGTTCCTACTACTACAATTCCCGTGGTTACCCCTGCTGATACCCCTATCACCAATTCGACTGAGACTCGGGGCAAAGGAATTTTGGTTGAGCCTGTCTGGATGAAGGCGCAATCAATATCTATCCCAAAGGCCTCCAAGAAGGATATGGAGGAAATTCTGAAAATTATAAAGAGAAGCGACTACAACATAGTCGAACAGCTAGGGCAGACTCCATCAAAGATCTATGTGCTAGGTTTACTGTTGTGCTTCGAGGCTCATGCAAAGGCCTTGGTGAAATTTCTCAAAACTGTCCACATGCCACAGGAAACCTCTGCTGACCAATTCCAAGACTGTGTGTCCAGTTTAACAGCTGACAACAGTTTAGGCTTTTCTGATGCTGACCTGACACCTAGAGGGAGGAAACACAACGAGGCGTTGCATGTCTCTGTCGAATGCAGGGGCACTACTTTAGCCCATGTCATGGTTGATACTGGTACATCTTTGAATGTGCTACCGATGAAGGCTCTTGGCAGACTAGATTGTGAAGGTCTGACCTTAAAACCCAGCAACATAGTGGTAAGGGCCTTCGACGGTTCAAAGAGAATGGTGCATGGGGAAGTGGACATCTCCATTAAAGTTGGAACTCAAACCTTTGGTTCAAATTTCTATGTGATGGACATTCGCCCTTCCTATTCCTGTTTATTAGGCCGACCTTGGACTCACGACGTTGGTGCCTTCACCTCTACATTACATCAGATACTGAAATACCCAACCAAGGGAAAAATCATTAATGTCTACGTAGAGGAGGAATATATGGTCAGTCACTTGAACTCCTTCAGATACGTAGAAATGGATGGTGAATTCATCGAAACTCCGTGTCAGCACTTTGAGGAAGTTCCATAAATAGTTGCAGCAACCAAGACCATTTCCCAAGTTCCGAAGACTACCAGACCTCCGCTAAAGATGGCTTCTCTGAAAGAGGCCAAGGCAGTAGTCGAAGAAGGTGGGTGTACTATTTGGGTCCAGCTCCCAGACATTCCTTACAAGTCTGGAAAATTTGGTTTGGGTTTCACTTCAGGAGCCCAGAAAGCTGTTCGTCGTGCTCGTGCTGGGGGACCACCTTTGTGGATCAGCAACCATGGAGTCAATGCAGTAGAGGATAGTGATGACAACTGTGACCTGGAAAGATGGATTTTCCCAACTATCAACAGAGGGCTCAACAACTCGGAAGCTAAAGAATTTGGCCCTATTACTTTTATCCAACAGTAATTATCTTTAAATTTTTATCGGACCTGTAATAATTAAACAATTCAGACCTTTAAAGCCTTGTGTCTTACCCGAGGCACAACGGTCCATTTGTAAGGGTTGTTACTTCATTTTCATATGTCATTAATGAATCATGGACATTTTTGCATACAAACTTTATGCTCTTTGTTCTTCTTTTTCTACATTTTATTTTTTCAATGATAGCTATGCTCTTACACACACTCACATATCAAAATGCAGATCCACATCCACTTAGGATCCCATGGTTAACAATTCTGCTATGGCCTTTTGTGATTTTGAAAGTCCGATCTACCAAGTTGGCAATGAAGGTGAGGAAGATTTTGAAGTGCCAGGGGAACTAGCCAGGATACTACAACAGGAAGAAAGGACCATACAGCCCCACGAAGAACAGGTTGACACAGTTAACTTAGGTACCGAAGAGGATAAGAAAGAAGTCAAGGTCGATGCCAATTTGGAACTTAGTGTTAAGAAGCGCTTAACTCAGTTACTACATGACTATGTTAAGGTCTTTTCCTGGTCATACGAGGACATGTCAGAACTTGATGCTGATATTGTGGTCCATCGTCTACCGACAAAAGAGGACTGCCCTCCGGTAAAATAGAAAGTTCCTCGCATACGGCCAGGCATGTCAGAAAAGATCAAGATTGAAGTCATGAAATAATTCAACGCCGGATTCTTAACTGTCACCTCTTATCCACAATGGGTCGCCAATGTTGTTCCAGTGCCTAAAAAAGACGGTAAAGTGCGCATGTGTGTAGATTACCGAGATTTAAATAGGGAAAGCCCTAAGGATGATTTCCCACTTCCTCATATCGATATTCTGGTTGACAATACCGCACAGCATAAAGTGTTATCATTTATGGATGGTTTCTCAGGCTATAATCAAATCAAAATGGCACCTGAGGACATGGATAAAACGACCTTCGTCACACAGTGGGGCACTTTCTGTTACAAGGTTATGCCATTCGGGTTGAAAAACATTGGGGCAACTTATCAACGCGCCATGGTAGCTCTATTTCACGACATGATCCATCACAAAATAGAGGTCTATATGGACGACGTGATAGCCAGATCTCAAACTGAAGAGGAACATCTTGACCATTTGCAGAAACTGTTTAAAAGGCTAAAGAAATACAAGCTAAGGTTGAACCCGAATAAATGCACATTTGGGGTGAGGTTCGGTAAACTCCTAGGATTCATCGTCAGCGGTAAAGGTATCTAAGTGGAACCTGCCAAGGTGAAAGCAATACAAGAAATGCATGCTCCTTGCACCGAGAAGAAAGTCAGAGGATTCTTAGGACGGCTAAACTACATCGCCAAATTCATTTCTCACTTAACTGCTACTTGTGAATCAATCTTCAAATTACTGAAGAAAGATCAAGTAGTCAATTGGAATGATAAATGCCAAGCTGCCTTCGACAAAATCAAAGAGTACCTTAAAGAGCCTCATGTTTTGATGCCTCCAGTCGAGGGAAGACCTTTGATCATGTATCTAACTGTCTTGGAAAATTCAATGGGGTGTGTGTTGGGGCAGCATGACGAGTCTGGCCGAAAAGAGCACGCAATATACTACCTAAGCAAAAAGTTTACTGACTGTGAAACCAGATATTCACTGCTCGAGAAAACTTGTTGCGCTCTGGCATTGGCTGCTTGTCGGCTAAGACAGTATATGTTGACCCATACTACCTTGTTGATATCCAAGATGGATCCAATTAAATACATATTTGAGAAGCCGACCCTCTCTGAAAGAATAGCAAGGTGGCAGATGATCCTGACTGAATACAACATTCAGTACACTACCCAAAAATCAATAAAGGGAAGTGTGCTAGCCGACCACCTTGCTCATCAAGCTGTGGATGACTATCAGTCCATGAAATTCGAGTTTCCAGATGAAGATATCATGATGGTGAACAATTGTGAAGAACTCAGACCATATGACGGACCTGAACAAGGATCCCGATGGACTTTGTTTTTTGACGGAGCCTCTAACGCACTCGGAAATGGCATAGGTGCTGTAATTATATCCCCTGAAGGATGTCATACTCCCTTCACCGCAAGACTTTGTTTCAACTATACCAATAACATGGCAGAATACGAAGCGTGTATTTTTGGTCTCAAAGCTGACATAGATTTGAGAATCAAATCCTTAAGTGTATTTGGAGATTCAGCCTTAGTCATCAGTCAGATCAAAGGAGAATGAGACACGAAGCACCCTAATCTCATCCTCTACAAAGAACATGTGTTGACATTAATCCCATATTTTGAGGAGATTACCTTTGAGCATTTCACACAAGAGTAAAATCAACTAGCGGACGCGCTAGCCACTATGTCATCCATGTTTAAACTCAAGTGGGGTAACGAGGCTCCCCAGATCACCATTGAGCGGATGGATGAACCAGCTTACTGTCACGAGATCGATGATGAAGAGGTAGTCGAAAAGCCTTAGTTCCATGAAGTTAAGAGGTATCTCGAAGCCCAAGAGTATCCGGAGGGAGCTTCAGTCAAAGATAAGAATTTCTTGAGAAGATTCTCTGCTAAGTTCTTCCTTAGTAATGGAATTCTCTGCAAATGCAACCACGACTCTATTTTGCTTCGTTGCATAGACAAGGTTGAGGCAGAAAAGATCATGGTTGATCTACATGAAGGTACTTTTGGGACACATTCTAGTGGGCACACGATGGCTAAAAAGATCCTACGGGCGGGGTACTACTGGTCTACCATGGAAGCAGATTTCCGTCAGCATTCACGAACCTGTCACAAGTGTCAGATCTATGCTGGCAAAATACATGTGCCTCCAGTTCCTTTAAACATCCTGACTACTCCCTGGCCATTCGCGATGTGGGGCGTCGATATGATTGGAGAAGTCAAACCTACAGCTTCTAATGGACACCGCTTCATCTTGGTGGCCATTGACTACTTCACGAAGTGGGTTGAGGCGACTTCTTTCGCTTCTGTTACAAAGAATGTTATGGCCCGACTCATCAAATAGAATCTCATCTGTCGATACGGTATCCCATAGAGAATCATCACAGACAATGGTACAAATCTCAATAATACTATGATCACCGCACTATGCCCACAATTCAAGATCCAGCACCATAATTCTTCTCCTTATCGGCCAAAGATGAATGGTGTTGTCGAAGCTGCAAATAAAAACATCAAGAAGATCATACAAAAAATGATAGTGACTTACAAGGACTGACATGAGATGTTACCATTAGCTCTCCACGGTTACCGTACCACGACACGCATATCAACATGGGTAACTCCCTTCTCCTTGGTATACGGCATGGAAGTTGTTCTACCAATTGAAGTCCAAATACCTTCCCTGAGAATCATATGGGATGCAGGGCTGAATGAAGATGAATGGATTCAAACTCGGCTTGACCAGTTGAACTTAATTGATGAGAAGGGGCTTACGGCTGTCTATTATGGCCAGATGTATCAAAAATGTATGATCAAAGCTTTTAACAAGAAGGTCAGACGTCAGGTATATCAGGTTAGTGAGTTGGTAATCAAGCGTATCATATTACCACAAGGTGATCCCAGGGGAAAATGGACTCCTACATACGAGGGACCATTTGTGATCAAAAGCATATTCTCTAATGGAGAAATGATCTTAACCACTATGGATGGCGACGACCTTCCACACCCTGTGAACGCGGATATAGTCAAAAGATACTACACATGAATAAAGACCCGCTAGGTCGACTGGCCTAGGAAAAAGTTAAGGCATCCCGGCGAACCAAAAGGGTTCGGGCAAAAATTAGGGATAAAATACAAAAAATTTTGTACACCCAACAAGCTGAAAACTCGAAAGGGAAGCTTGGGCAAAAAAGGGTATCCCGGTGGACTGAAAACCCGAAAGGGCGGTCCAGGAAAAAGTTAGGGAATTAAAGTGTATGACTATGTCCCGTTGGATCACCTTACGGACAACCTATAGCATCAACTGACAAACTCAAACGGATCTAATCAATCCAATCAACTTTGGACAAGGTTGCAAGTGGATGAGATGCTCAGAGACATGAAGGCTATAGCAAAAAGGGAACCCCATGGGATTATTTCATATAGCTATCTTTTCTTTGTATCAATTTTCATTTTCTACGACGACATTATCTTACTATAATGTTCGTATCATTATATAAAAATACTTATTCAAGTTAATACAAAGATATCCCTTTGAAAGTGAAAAACTATCTTTTTTTTATGTTCGTGTTTTGTTTGCGAAAACATCCAATGATTATTTTTGAACATATGCATTTGAACATGACTACTGTTTACAAATGAACAAAAAAAAGGGAACAGAAAATAGAAAGACAATCACTAATGACTTTAAGAAATAGGATAATATCTTTAGACTATTCCATAAAATCCCCCGCAGGTACTTTTTCCAGCAAGAGCAGAAAACAAGACATCCCACTACAAGATCACTAATGTATCCCCAGTATGCAGTCTAATGATATCAAGTGCTCTCACATCCCCGGCGGAACAAAACTTACGGTTACCACTCTGAAGATTCCCTAGTGAAGGTTGCCCAGTTTCTTAAGATTCCCCAGCAGGTTTTCACGAGGTCTACAAGAAATGCACGACATTTCCCTTCCATAACAGAGTTTACTTCTCTAATAAATGGAAACTCATCAACACTTTAACTTCAAAATATGAAGACTTACACTCCTCATTCCCAGTGGTACTCAGGGATTTATTTTCCCCGACTCCAGCAACACTACGGAATAACAATTAATGTGTCCATACATTACATCCATATGCCATAAGCATTGACAACACAGATACATACAACACAATCTCATTTATTTTGAGAACATCATTGCACCATGCATTTCATACATCATGATATTGCATGCAACTAACCTTTCATATTTTCAAGAAAGATCAATCAACAGAAAATTATCATCAAATTTTCAACAAGTCAAATACAGATAAATTCCCAAGAAAGGACTGGTCAACCATCTACATAACAGATATCGCCTTCAGACCCCTCTCGGTTCAGTTTAAATCTCTCAACGATTTATTCTGATTCTTTCCTGCAAACGTCTTCTCTGGTTCAGATAAATCTCTCGATGATTTCTTCTGATTCTTCTCCAGATCCCTGCCGGTTCAGTTTAAATCTCTCAACGGTTTATTCTGATACTTTCCTGCAGACGTCTTCTCTAGTTCAGATAAATCTCTCGATGATTTCTTTTGATTCTTCTCCAGATCCCCGCCGGTCCAATTTAAATCTCTTAATGGTTTATTCTGATTCTTTCCCGCAGACGTCTTATCTGGTTCAGATAAATCTCTCGATGATTTCTTTTGATTCTTCTCCAGATCCCTGCCGGTTCAGCTTAAATATCTTAATGGTTTATTCTGATTCTTTCCCGTAGACATCTTCATTATTTCAGATAAATCTCTCAATGATTTGTTCTGATTCTTCTCCAGATCCTAGCTGGTTCAGATAAATCTCTCAACGATTTATTCTGATTATTTCCCACAGACGTCTTCTCTAGTTCAGATAAATCTCTCAATGATTTATTCTGATTCTTCTCCAGATCTCTAATGGTTCATATAAATCTCTCAATGATTTATTATAATTCTTTCCTAGTAGACACTTTCTCTGGTTCAGATAAATCGCTCAAAGATTTACTTTGATTCACTCCAGTTAAAGAATATTCAAAACCTCTTTAGGTTCAGTTTAAACCTCTCAACGGTTTATCCTGATACTTTCCAAATGAACATTTTCTGGTTTAGATAAATTGCTCCAAGATTTATTCTGATTCTTCCTAGTCAAACAACATACAAGACTTCTGCTAGTTTCAGATAAATCGCTCCAAAGATTTATTCTGATTCTTTTCCAGTTGAAATCAAGTTCAGACTTAATCCATTTTCTGTGAACATCCACCTTTGGATGGCATCTACAAGCCCATCTCCAGAAAATCTCCCTCATTCCTCCAAATGGCATCTATAAGCCCATTCCCAATTCATTTTCGAGTGCAAATTTCTAGGCACTCTAGTGTTCAATCATCTTTCACCTTCAAGTCACGAATGGCAGATCCACCAATCTAACTCTTCAGGTTCAAGAATATTTAACAGGCGCAACTGTTGTACCCCAAAATTTTCCCTCTTATTTATTAAGTAATTTCTCACAAGATCTCCTTTGGTTCAAGACTGCACAAGGGTTGATCAGCTCAAGACACCTCCTTAAGCACTGATGACTGAAATTAGGGTTTGAGATTGCACAAAGATAATTTAACTTGTAATGCCTCAAATGACTTTCATGGATCATTATAGACCCTCAATATTTCTCATGTCAAGTTTTAAGTCTTAGATCACATTTTTGCTCAGTCAATTGATCAGTTGGCCTAAAAATCAACTAAATTGGGGGAAAAGTCAACTATGGTCAATTTACAGTAAAACTCCATAATTTTTTATCCATATCAACATTGTGGACTCACATATATCATTTGATCAAATTTGGACAATAATTCCTCAAGAAATTTGATTAGATCATCAAAAGGGCAAAATGGTCAAAATTAGGGTTTTGACTGAGAAAGGGCAATTTCTGATTTTTGACCTAGAAAATGGTTAATTGGTTTGAGACATGATCTCAAGGTCTCAAATGCATCATTTTTACCTAATGGTATGGCCCAAAACTTCCCTCAAGATCAATTGATTGATAGTTGATTGTCAACTGTACAATGAAAAGACAAACTTTCACTTTTTGGTCAAAATCAAGTATCCAAGATCACAACTCATCAAAAAATGTCAAAATATGAAACTTATTCATCAAGAAATCAAAAAGTCAAGATTTTATTTTGAAAAGTCAAAGTTTCCAAACTTAGAAATTTTTCAAAGTGTTGAAAACTTCATATTTTTTCACAACTTTGGGCAAACTTTTCACCATGATGCAAGATGATTCAAAGGAAACTTTCAACATGAAAGTAATAGATCTCAATGAGATCTAAAACATTTCACAACTTCTCATAAAAATGCATGGATTTCAAGTTATGATTTTGTGAATACATGTTCATGAAATTAAACACTTAGTGAAAATTTTGCCCTAGTTTAGGCAGGATTTTAACCTAACTTCATGGCAATTTTTCACATAGTTCCAAGGGGAATTTTCAAAAGTGATTCAAAGAGGGGTTGTAGAGAACATTATAAGCTTTATAAAATGTCCAATAACTCCTTGAGATCATGTTTGAGCAAGGATAATCGAAGGCATGATGTTTTCATTTCATTCTTGAGTTATAAGTCAATTTCATGATGAACAAGAATGCAAATCCATGCTAGGCTGCACAGTCTTTTCTTTGCAAGCCTCAAACTTGTTTGGCACTCCATAATTAATTTTTTGCACAGCTATTAGAGGCTTCAACCCAAGCATTCAATTCATTTACCATGCTTAATGCCATTTTAGGAAGAAAGTGCACATTGCCATTTTTGAAAAGTAGCTTTATGCACAAAATCAGTTCTTGAGCTTTGCACTTGTTTTCTTCTGATCACACACAACCTATAACCCAAAAGAAACTTGTCTCAAGCCTCTAACAAGTCATCCCATGCTTGTACTATACCTTGAAACCATATTCCCACTTTTCTTCAAAATCAAGTAAAATAGCAATCAGTTTATATCTTGTACTTCTGACCCTCTCAAGCACTCAAACCTTCTCCTTACTTATGCACAAGTTGTTTGCATCAAAACATACGCACACACAAGCCCTGAAACTCCCTAGAACTCATAACTGTATCACAAATCACCATTGTTGCATATTCTGACCAAGAACTTCAAACTTCCATTTCACTCGTGTGTTTCTTGGCCTTTTGCTTCCAAAAGCTTCCAAACATCATACATAAGCCATCTCCGTCCCTGTTACATAAATGTAACACCTCCATCATCAAGTTCCATTTTCAAAAACAGAGCTATGCAAGTTGACTTCTCCAGAACTCTTCATCCACTTTCAGCTCAAGCCAAGCATCACATTAGTTTTCTGGGAACTTGAGGAAGTTAACCCAATCACTAGAACTCATTGAAAGCTGCTCAAACTCAAAACACAATACCCTCTTATAAGGTGAGTTTTCTGACTTTTGAACTATTCATATAGGCATTATTAGGCTTGCATTTGTGAAGATAGAATGTAGATATCATTGTCCTGAAACTATACATGTCCATAGATTTCATTTATGTTGCTTGAGCATGAAGAATTTTGAATTTAAACTTGCTGAAACTTTTAGGTCAAAATTTGGTACTTTTATAAGTTCATATTTATCTTTGAATGTTAGCTTAAATTAGTTACATGGTTGGATTCATGATGAAAAATACACAAGTTTCATGTTTACATTTTTGAAAATGGTTGAAGAATGAGCAAGTTACAGATCCTACGGTAAGGGCAAGCTTTATGTTATGTATTTATTTTTGTGCCAATGTTAACGGATGTATAGCCACCCCAGTGGTAAGGCAGTGCACTAGTAACCAAGTGGGCGTGGTTTCAACACCCAGCGCGCTATCTTTTGTTCCTTTTTTCACATTTTTACATTTTTTTTGGTTTTTACAGCGCCTCGGCCCCAAACGTTGGGCCTTCATGTTTTTTTTCTAACTATCTGACCCCTGTCTCATTTTAGCACCCCTGGCCCAATTTCATTTTTATTTTCTTTTTCTTATTATATTATATTTCTTTTTCCTTTATTATTATTATTATTATTATTATTATTATTATTATTATTATTATTATTATTATTATTATTATTATTATTATTATTATTATTATTAGTAGTAGTAGTATTATTATTAATATTATTTTTTATTGTTATTACTAAAAACCCAAAAAATATTTTATTTTTTATTTTTACATTTATTTAGTCTATTTTGTTTTATGAAACTAAAAGAACAAAAATATTTTCTTAATAAATTAATTTCTTTCTTAATAATTAATATTTAGGTTTAGGTTTAAGCATTATATTATTTTCTTGTAATTAAAATTAATTTAGAACTTAGGTTTCTTTTAAATAATTAATATCCATATTAGTTTTATTAATTTAAAACCTTTTCATAAATAAAACCCTAAAAAAATCTTTTTTAGTTATTTTCTTTTCTTATTTAGTTTAAGTTAATTTTGTTTAGTTTTCCTTAATCATTTTTTTAATTAGGTCAGGATTAAACCCCTTTCCTAAAAAAACCAAACAAAAATCATTTTTTTTTTCATTTGCATTTGTACATTGTTATTTATTCAATTCTTGTACAATATTCAATATGGTTGTAATAATTATTTATATTTAATTTTCTTGTAATTTCCCCATTTGTAAATTTGTACACCCCTCCCCTAATAATGTAATAGCTTAGTGTTTTTATTTTACGCAATTTAATGCTTTATATATAATTTCTAGTAAATTAGGGTTTGTACGGAAAGATTAAAACCAACAAATAGCAAACCCTAATCAAGACAAATCAAGCATGAAAAAGACACACTTGCACATTTACACCCTTAGGGTAAATCCACTTTATTGCCTTATAAAATGGCCATATTATGCATGTGGGGTATCTTAGCAAAAACAAACAAAATACAAGATCATAGTCCCTCGACGACGCCATCAAAATTGCCTTTCAAAAAATGATCTTAGTCCCTTAAAGAAAATGCTAATACGTCTTACAATGTTGCTAATCATGGCTATATGATGACACTTGCCCGTCCCTTTTACATCCAAAGATAGGGTTACTTATAAATCAATGGTAAAATAACAATGTCAAAGGAAAGAGGAAATAAACAAGAAATACTTTTGAGTAGGTAGAATGTTCCTAGTTGCTTGCTCATTTTCAAACCAACACATCCTTGCTATTTTCAAAACAAACCCAACACTTTCAAAACATCTTTCAAAACTTGAAACATTTGCAAAAAGATCAACACTTTGTATACATTCTTACGAACGAGAATCATTACAAAGTTTGCCTAAATGATGGCGCCTTTTCAAAATCCTTTCAAAAACTACACAAAGCACCTTTTTCAAACAAAAGTAAGTGATCTAGCAAGCAACTAAGATCCCGTAGATAACTATGGATGAAAGGGGTGCTAATACCTTCCCTTTTCATAATCTACCCCCCTAACTCAAGAAAACATCTCAAAGGTATTTCCTGTTCTTTTCATCCTTTCCTTTTGGATAAAAGAAAAGCTGGTGGCGACTCTTGCTAACCGCAACATTTGCGATCAAATGCAAAACAACCAAGTCAGTTCTTCCACCGCATTACATGGTCATATAAATGATAATTGTTACAAGAAGCATGGGTATCCACCAAGTTTTGATCTAGGGAGCTCATATGCAATTTAGGTGGAAGTGGATGATTCAGATAGCAAATCTGCAATAGCATCAACTAGTGACAATGCAAGCATGTCACTAACAAAGGAACAATATCAGAACTTGATGGTGCTCCTTGAAAATAACACAGGCTTCATTAATCTTACAAAGGGAGGTAAATCTTATATTTCTAGATTTAATGCTAATAGTAGTGTAAGTTAGATTTTAAACACATGAGCTACACACCATATATGCCATAATTGGTTTATTAAACATGATATGATTAAACCTATAATGGTTAATCTTCCTAATGGTAATTCTATATAAGCTTCTATATATGGAAATGTAAAGTTATCCAATGAACTTATTATTAAGGATGTCATATATTTTCCCTAGTTTGAAGTAAACTAGATCTCATTTTCAAAGTTTTGTAGAGAGCAAGATTGCAATCTGGTTTTTAAAACTAACAAGTGTGTTATATAGGAAAAGAAGGACTTGAGGATTGGTTTAGCTATAGAATTTTATGGACTATATTACTTAGAAGCATCTCAAGTAAATAATAATATAGGTTATGTTTCTAGTGTTTTTCTCAATAAGAAAACTGATGATGTAGCTTCAGCCATTTTGTGGCATCTTAGGTCGGGGCATCTATCTTATCATAGAATGAAATATATGAGAAAATTGTATAGCTGCATACCTAGAAGTATACATAAGGCTTGTGATGTGTGTCAACAAGCTAGACAGAATTGTTTACCTTTTCTATAAGTAACAATAATGCACACAATTTGTTTGATCTGATTCATATTGATATATGGGGGCAATTCAATACTATTTTTATGCATGGATTCAAGTATTTTCTTACTATTTTAGATGACCATAACAAACATGTTTGGGTTGTCATGTTGAAATCCAAAGCTGAAGTAGGTCAAAAGATACAAGACTTTGTTGATATGGTTGAGACACCATTTGAAAAGAAGATTAAATCCATTAGAAGTGATAATGGCACCAAGTTTCTCACACTGGCTTATTATGCTTCAAAAGGAATTATACATCATAAGAGTTTTGTTTATACTCCTCAGCAAAATGGTAGAGTAGAAAGGAGGCATCAACATATCTTAAACATCAGTAGGGCTCTTATGTTTCAATCAAGATTACCTAAGAAATTCTGGTTTTATGTTGTGTTACATGCTATTTTTATTATGAATATAATCCATACTAAAGTCCTTAAGAACAAATCCTCTTATGAGGTCATGTATGGTGTCACTCCTGATCTAAGTTCCCTTAGTTTTTGGATGTTTAAGTTATGCTTCTACATTTCCAAATAACAGACATAAGTTTAATCCAAGAGCATGAAAGTGTGCTTTCTTGGGATATAAGGTAGGTATGAAAGCTTTCATCTTGTTAGATACAGTTAACCATGAGATCCTCATTTCTAGAAATGTAAAATTCTTTGACATGGAATTCCCTTACCTTGATAAATCTAAACCACATGTGCCTATAAATATATACCTTTACTATCACCACTCAACAATTGATGACATTGAACCAACCAATTCATCTATCCAAAACCCCATCATTGAATCAGAACATGTTTCACCAATGATTGAAACTGAAGTTGCACAAGCTATCGATATCCCAAAAACAAGTTCTAATAACATCAACATTTCACCTGATACCATAAACACTTCATCTCACCAACAAAGTTCCTCCACCATACAAGACAATATCTAACACACTCTTGTACCTATCCCTCAGCTCGAGCCTATTAGAAAATCAACAAGAACCACTCAACCACCTATTCATCTAAAGGACTACATTTGTGGTTCCTCTATCTCTTCATCATGTCATTACCCTATAGAAGAATTTCTTTCATGTGCTAATATTTCCCATACTCATCAAGCATACATTATGTCACTTTCATCTGAAATTGAACAAGCCAATTACCAAGCTGCTTCAAAGGATCCTCGATGGGTTAAAGCCATGCAAATTGAGATCGATACACTTAATAGTAATCATACATGGGATTTTGTTGATCTGCCTTTTGATGCTTCTCTCATAGGAAGAAAACAAGTCTACAAAATTAAAAGACACGACGATGGAGCTATAGAAAGATTTAAAGCTCGACTTATGGCTCAAGGTTTTAACCAAACTGAAGGTCTGAATTACTATAAAACCTTCTCTCATATTGCTAAAATTTCTATTGTTCGTGTTTTACTTGAATTAGTTTCTATCCATGGGCTGTATTTACATCAATTAGATGTAAACAATGCTTTTCTCCATGTGCATGAAGAAATCTACATGAAGATTCCTCAAGGTGTCATAGCTTCTAAACCATGTCAAGTTTGTAGGATTGTTAAGTCTCTATGTGGCTTGAAACAAGCTAGTAAACAATTTTTGAGAAGATGACTAATTTCCTTAAGGCTTAAGGATTCATTCATGCATATGCTGACCACACACTCTTCACCAAATCTGATTCTACTTCATTCACAATAATTCTGGTTTATATGGATGACATAATATTAGCTGGAAATTCCTTAAATTTGTTTGAAGATTTGAAATGGGAATTACATAGATCTTTTCATATCGAGGATCTTCGCTAGCTTAAATTTTTCCTTGGTCTTGAGGTAGCTAGATCATCTAAAGGTATAACCCTTTGTCAATGAAAATACTGCCTTGAATTGCTTCAACATGTGGGTCTTACTAGTTGTAAACCAACATCGACTCCTTAGATGCTTCCATTCGCTTCTACCAAGATAATGGCTCATTTTTTCTAATATTATTGCATATTGAATGCTTCTTGGAAAACTGCTATATCTTACCACCATACGACCATACATTGTATTTGCAACTCAACAACTCAGCCAACTCATGAGTGATCATACTGAGCTTCATGATAAAGTTTCTCTTCGTGTATCGTGTTATCTCAAACGCTCTCTTGCTCGAGGTATTTTTCTTTCCAAGTCATCTGAATTACAAATACTTGGTTTTGTTAGAACAAGATTTGGATATGTGTTAAAATCTATATGTTTTGATGATGACAATGCATATATTTTATGAAGAACACTTTTTTTATAATGGTTTCATTGAGTGTGCAGATATCATAATTCTAGATAGTCTTAATCAAGATATCATCAGAATCACTTTATCACTCAGGAGAAGAACCATTGAATTCGTTTCTAATGAAACATCAGTAGCTCTGTTGAATGTTGAATGTTGAATGTTTGACAAGAAAAGAATCTTGATGAGTTTCTAAGAAGAACTCAAGCTTCCAAAGAAAAGTTCAAAATTCAAGATTTGTTCATCAGAAGAGTTGCTGCTCATGTCTCTGAAGACAAAGTCAAGATTCTGAAGACTAGGATAGTTCATGGAATACACACTTCAATTCAACATCAGAAGTATTCCATCAGAAGAAAGAGTGAAAGAAAGAAAGATCTTGTTGACTTACTTCTAATCAATATCATATAGTCCATTGCAAGACAAGATCAAAGTATGATATCTTCTCAAATCAATCTACTCAGAAGAACTAATATTCATCAGAAGACAAATATCACCAGAAACACCAGTGCACTCACTAGAAGAACTATTGTGACCGTTTCTAAAGAAACATCAGCAGTTCCAAGGAATTCTGAATGATTCATCACAAAGGGAATCAAGAATGTCCTCAGGAAAGCTTCACTCTTAAGATATCAAAAACAAAGATCTAAGATATCCAAAGAAAATAATTTAAGATTAGAAATTAAGATGTAGCTACCATAAGTTGTTGCTTCCAGCTCAATCCAAAGATCAGAATTCAAGAGATCAGAAAGAAGGAATTCAATGTCAAAATCAGATGTACTGATATAAGCTTCTGCTTCAGAAATCAGACATCAAATATGCGGCTTAGAAAAACTGATTATCAAAGAATAAGACAAGATCAAGATGAAGTGGATCAGAAAATCTTCCACTTAAAGAAGTTGTTCCTCAGATAAGCTGTTGCTTATATATCTGGAAATAATGTTCAAATATCTGAAAGACTATGACTCTACAACAAAGAAGAATCTTCTGGATCATTATTATTCTTTAATCAGAAATCAATCTAGCAAGAAAAGAATCAAAGCTCAAGTACTCAAATAATTGAGAATCAGAAAGACTATTGCCACAACATATGATTTCAAGATCTAAATATCGGAAAAGCTTTCGCCTACAATGACAAGACATGTTTCTCCGATAAGTTATTGCTTATATATATATATATATATATATATATATATATATATATATATATATATATATATATATATATATATATATATATATATATATATATATATATATATATATATATATATATATATATATGAAAAAAAGAATCCACTATTGGAAGATTCTTAAATGAAACATCTTCTCACTTAATCTTCATCTCTCAGATCAGATCAGAAATATGCCTTCAAGATTAGTTCTAACATTAGAAGTCAAGCTTCATGTTTCAGAAAGGTTGTTGCTATTATTTATAAAGACAAGTCATGGTTTTGATAACTCTGGTGCTCCTATGCTACAACAACAAATTAGTTTCAAAACTACTCATCAGTTAATCGTTAGAAGAACAAAGACAAAGTAATTGATATCTTTCAAGCTTAATACTTCAAAATCATAAGTACATCATCAGAAGATAAAGATCAAGAAACTTAGTCAAGAAGAATACAGTACAAACAATACACCACAAATTCCACTATCATGATATTGGTTGTACTATTCAAAGAAGTTGTCTTCCATGTTTTATGCTAAACAATTGTAAGCAGTGGGCTAAGGAAAGTGATGTTTCGTACTGTTCCAAACCTCTCTTGAATATATCCATTGGGAATCAACCGTTGGAAGGTGAAAGGACTTTTTCATCCTTACAAGGACTCTTTTTAAAGGCTATAAAATGAGATTAATGAAATGAAGAAAAGTGTTGAAAAGCCATTGAAGCAGATCATGTTGGAGCTGTTACGTTGAACATGCTGAAGCTAACCAAAAAGAAAGAAAGAAGATGAAGAAGAAGAATTATACAAGATGATAGTCAAATTCTTATCAAATACATCTTGGTAGAAATATGAAGAAGCAAGGAGTTGTTGCTCATAGCTTGCTCAACAAAGAAAATAAAGACAAGAAGACTACAAGATGCTGCACTTAAACTTAGATTATATTCATCTTTGTAGAATCATGTAAACACAAGAGTTTTTTTTTCATATTGTGTTATATCTTTAGTTCTTCATGTAAGTTTTTTGTATAGAAGATTTGTTGCTCATAATTGTGTCAAACAACCAGGACTTAATCATTTGTGTAATCTGCTTAGAAAGAAGCAATCATGCAAACACAAACTTTATCAACTGAATGTTGATAGTTCCTTGAGACACTCAATTGGGTAAGGATTATCAAGAAGACTTTGGTTGCGTTCATCGTAGATGAAATCCTGTTAAGAAAGACCATGCTGGTAAGATTTATTAAAGGGTCAATGATTGTTATATCTCATGGAGATCACTGAACGTATCATTTTAGTGTTCCTTGAGAGACTCAATTGAATTAGGATTCTCAATAAGGCATAGGCCACAGTCTTTCCAGAATTGGTGTTGTACCCCAAAATTTGCCCTCCCATTTTCTTCAAGATTTGCAAAGAGCATGCTTCAAAATATCCCAAGGGTTGCACAGGTCAAGGGCCTCCTAACAGTCAAAAACTAGGGTTTTGGTTCTGACAAAGAAATTGAAGTTTCCAATGGTCTAAACAAGTCCCACATGCCTACAAACATTGTCAAGCATCCTTATGCCAAGTTTCAAGACTTTCAGCACAAAATTACACAGTCAAAAACCCTAATTGCTCAACAGTCATCTGTAGGGGCAAAATGGTCATTTGACAGTCAAAAGTTCAAATTTTTGGTCAACATCTTATTTTGAAGCCACAAACATCATTTGATCAATTCTTGATCATGATTTTCAAGGCATGGCTCAAAAAGTCTCAAGATGCAAAAGTTTCCATATTTGGACAGTTGAAAAAGTCAACTGTAACTTGACCAAGGCATAACTTCCACATGGTTTATCAGAAAAATTCCATCCAAAGCTCATATTGAAGATAAAGACATTTCCTACAACTCCTCTTCACACTTCAAGTCCAAGAAATTCTCTCACAAAAAGTTATCAATCTCAACATTATAGGTCATTTTCAAAAGTCAACAAAAAGGCACTTTAAGTCAAAGACAATAACTTGAGATTGGTAAATCAAACTGACATGGGACCAAAGGCATTGGTTAGAGGACTTCAAGGCCTTTCCAAAATGTCCAAGAACATGATCAAAGCTTAAAATTTGAGCAAGATATGCCTTGTGGAAGTTGGGAAATTTTTGGGAATTTTGAAAAGTCAACTTTGCTTCAAATGCCTCAAAATTGCTAATGGGCCTCAATTTCTTCCAAGAATCATCACCCAAAAGCTATGCACGACCCATTGACCCAAAGGGGAGTTATTTCATCATTTTTTATTATTTATTTGAATTTTTATCACCATTAATTCATTTAATTAAATAAAATATGACAAAAATACTAAACACATGTTTTCCAATCCCTTTTTGCAGCATATTCTCTCCATAAAACCTCAAGATTTCGTGCATCACTAATATGGAAAGATTTGGCCATGATTGGTATCAAAAGGGCATGAAAAAGATTGGAAAAGATACCATTAAAAATCAAATATTTGATTCATGATTACAAAGGTTTTGGACTTGTTTTGCAAACCTAAAACACTCCTCATAAAAGCCAGAACACAACCCTAATGCAAAGAACCTGAATGCTGTGCTAGAACCTAAGAACACAAACTCACTTTTTCCTTAAAAACTTCAAACCTGTTTTCTTAGTTGCAGGGCATTTCAAGGCGTGGAAAGTACCTCAAAAGTTTGTTGGGACCTCTCTGATCATAACCCAATCAAAATCACATCTCCATACACAAAGAACGGGTAGAACGAAGCCGCCCTGTTCTTGATATTTTGCATATTCGTGTTTTAATTTATATGCCATATTCATACATTCTAATGCTTGTTTTACACTAACATGAACTCAACGAAACTCATGGTATCATTGAATTGAATTAATATTTCTTGTATAGAAAATTGCCATGGCTATTTTTTAGGGTTTCAGGAACCATGAATTGGGGCTTTACGCTTGGGGAAAAATTGGCCAACCTAAATGGCACCATTGAAACCAGAAGCTCATGACGATTCAAAGCCATGCCTCGCGCTCAATTTATGATGAACCAGGCCCTATTCGCTATTATTCGTGGCTTCATTTAGTGGGGGTTTAAAACCCCCGCTATCTAACGTGTTTTGTTACAGGAAAACGAAGAAGAAGATTAGGTGTCCTCACGTGATAGGGCCATTCAAACATTCGCGCATTTTTTTTATATTTATCAATGGCATATATTCTCTCTCATATTAATCACGTTCCAGTAATCTTACAAACGAACGCACTTGGTTGGTTGGTTGATGCGTTGTCCTTTGAACATTGGGACCTGGGTTCGATTCCCAGGTCCCCTCCCTTCTCAATATTATTTTGCCTAATGTCTTCCTACGCGGCGTATCTTTCAATGGTCCACCATGCATCCAGTATCCTTGCGCGCCACATGTCCCAGGAGACGAATCTGAAGGTCAGGATCTGGAGTCCACCATGGACATCAGTCAAAAGTTCCACACGCATCCCAGAAAAGTCAAAAGGGCCTTCCTCAAATGGGCCAAATTGCTGGGAATTTACCTCCAAAATTGGGTCTACCACCCCTATTGTTTGTATCTCTATCCCTTTTCTTTTCTTTTTTATTTGGTTGTTTCAATTTAATTTTTTTATTTTAATTCTTCAAATTAATTTTAAATAATGAAAATACAAAAAATCAGAAAAGTCAAAATAAAAATATATTTTATTATTTAATTCATTAATATTTCATTTTGTAAATAAATTCTAAAAAACTAATTAGTTTAATTTTAAGTTTAATTTTAATATTTTTTTTTTTGAATAAACTAAAAAAGGTAGAAATTAGGGTTTTTATGCTTTTATTCTTTTTTTCCTTTTTTCACCATATTTAATTATTAACTTTTTTTTTTAAATAAATTTATAATTAGGTTTAAATTAGGTCAAGATCAAACATTTTGTATATAAAATAAAAACAACTAGAATTAGGGTTTTGTTTAATTTTTAATTTTAATCCATTTTTCTCTATTATTATTAAATACCAAAAAACCAAAAAAATAATTTCTTTTTCTTTAATCATTAATTCCAATTTAATTTCCTTAAAAGGGTCCAACGCCCTCGCATTCCCGATTTTATTTCTTTTCGCACATTTACTTTTATTTTCCCTTTTTAAATTTCATGTACTTGTCCCAAAGCCGTGTAATAGATTAATTAGGGTATTTACTTTCCGCATTTTATTTTATTCAAATCGGGTCTTGGATTAATTTGGCGATGTAGACCCGCGCCTTTGTAATAGCATAGGACTTTTATCTTCCCGCCTCTTTTAACTGTTAATAACCACATGAAAGAATGAATGCCAAAAATAAAAACAAAGCGTAGATCACCAATGCATGAACAAGACAAATATAACTGAAAATGACACACAAATCACACACCACCCCTAGGGTACGTCTCACTGTTGCCTTGCCCCTCGAAAAGTGGTCGTCGAGTAGAGGACGTTTTAGTAAGTCCTCATGTCCATGAACATGGCATGAGGGTAGCTTCTAAGGTGTCTTCCTATTGCTCTGGTGACCATACTGTCCCGAACCCTCGAATTGACCCGAACACCTCCAACGGTGGTGCTACCTACCTCTCAATGGTGGGATGGCACTACTTTAAGGACATTTACACAGACGAATTCCTTAGGGTAGGTAGATGACTCGTAGATACTTGCTCTAATTTCAAAACAAATCAAAAACCTTTTCACACCGACACCTTTCAAAAAGCTTTCAAAAGCAATTTTTCAAACACTCTTGAGGACTGATACAAGAGTCGAACTGAAATTTTCAAAGAAACTTTTTCAAACCCACTCACCTTGAAAAGCAAACAAACAATTTTGAAAACACAAATGAGCAAGTATCTAAGAGCCCATGGATAACCATGGATAGAAAGGGTGCTAACACCTTCCCTTTCTATAAATCTACCTCCCGAACCGAGAACTAATCTCAATAAGGAATTTTTCTGTGCTTTTGTCCTTTCCATTTGGAGAAAATAAAAGACGGTGGCGACTCTTGCTTCCGCGACATTTCGCGAACCAGCGTTAAACAGTCAGTTCCAGATCCACCGATCACAGAACTGGCGACTCTACTGGGGAAACTTTTAAAGTGAGGTGTACCTTAGGACTAAGATCACTGTGTTTTCAATTGCTTTGACTTGTTTGCTTTAAATTGTGGGACTGTCTTGGGAATTCTATAGATCCTAACCCGGATCTGGGGGATACCTTCTTAGAAAGTAGCAACAAGGCTGTGAGGGAACTGTGCGGGGTATACCGACATGGTTGAAACAGTCTGCTACGTTGATGTGGCACTTTGGTGTGTACCGGTAACCCTTGAGTTCAGTCAAGGAGAGTACGGGGCCTCCATGTGGTGTCGTGAAGCATCAACTGACCTTAGGAACCTTAATTGAACTATCTTGGCCTCTTTAGGGTAGTGAGATAACTGACTTTGGTGCAGTCCGAGGTTGGTTGATACTCGATACTACACTCAATTGAGGGTTGCTTTCCTGGAATATTTCGGTCGCCAGTTCAGTGGCTAAATCGAAACGGTGAACAATGAAAGCAATCCAGTGATATTGGGACCCTTAGAACCCGGTTACTTCTAATAGGACAGGTTGAGCCCACCAACTTCAAGAGGGTAATACCCAGACCCCATGCTGGCCTAAACTCTAAGGGCTTGTCTTGTGTGACTTGTGTGCCTTACATGTTTGCCTTTGTAAATATTTGTGGTGTGTTTAATCATAGCATCATGACATCATCCAGCATCATATGCATTGACTAACCATTTCAGGGGTTCGAATCTTCATCTTTGTTCTTGTTTTGTAGGACATGGAAACTGTTCGCAGAAAGACAATTCAAATCAGCCTTGTAAGGATCCCTCCTCAGCTTAAGGAGCTTATATCCAGGATTCCCGAGAGCTCTTCATTCAGTGAAAGACATGGAAGACTCATCAGCTTGGTCAATACCAACATTGAGGAAGATATGATAAAGGTCTTGTTCCAGTTCTTTGACCCTCTGCATCATTGTTTCACTTTCCTGGATTATCAACTGGTGCCTACATTGGAAGATTTCTCTCGGCTTCTAAAGATCCCTATCCTTGACCAACTACCCTACAACGGTACGGAAAAGGAACCCAAGCTTGAAGAGATTGCTAAAGCCTTACACCTACAATCATCTGACCTCAAGGGACATTGGGAGGTTAGAAGTGGCATCAAAGGGTTCTTAGCCAGGTTTCTGTTTGAAAAGGCCCAGGAATGTTGGAACTCCCTTGACTTACAAGCTTTTGAAGAAGTTGTGGCCCTCCTTGTCTATGGTTTGGTGTTGTTCCCTAACCCATATCAGCTTATAGATATCAGTACTGTCCAGATCTTCATGTCCAGGAATCCTATACCTACGTTGCTGGGGGACATCCTTCACTCATGTTACACTCGAACCATGAGAAAAAGAGGTGTTCTTATGTGCTGCACTCCTCTCCTGGGAAGGTGGTTTATTTCGCACCTTCCACAATCAGTTTTGAAGAACGAGCGGGGTTTGAGATGGTCACAACGGTTGATGACTCTTACACATGCAGATATACATTGGTGTTCTCGGTCCAGAGAGGATGTCACTATCATTGATCGTTGCGGGGAGTACCCTAATGTTCCTTTATTTGGAATCAGAGGAGGTATTACTTAAAACCCATGCCTGGCTTGGAGACAGTTTGGTTATGCCCGGAGGGATGGCCCTCATGACATGTTAATTCCTAACATAGTTTTTGACTTCGACAACGATGCACAAGGACTTCGCCAGAGATTTATCAGAGCTTGGAGGATGCCCAGTAAGATAGACAGCAAGACACTGAGGCACAGGAATTCCATCCCATTGGAACCTTATCTCAAGTGGGTATGAACCCGCTCCCAGAAGTTAGTAATGCCATATCCTCATATGCTCCCTGTGATCAAAGAGCCAGTCTCGGAGGGAGAGGTGTCCTACACCATTCAACATCCTGACATGCCCACGTCCTGGGAAGAGATGCAGAAGAGCTGGATCCAGCTTAAGGAAGAACGAAATTCTCTTGAGACCAGTCTACATGCTAGTGAAAAGAAGGTCTTGGAGCTCACCCGCCTATTGCACGAGGATAGGAATCTCAATACCTACATAGCTCCAAAGAGGATGCGTAGTGTCTTTTGGGATTGATTTTCTTTGTAATACGTGCCCGTGAGGCTTTGATGTACTGAACAATTATTTCCTTAATGATAACGTGTGTTCCTTTTTTGTCTATAACAAATTTGAACTTTCGAACCCTTGAATGCATTGCATAAACACATATCATTCATCACGTGCATAGCAGGTTTTCTTCTTTTCAGGTTGCTTACTGTTCTTCGCTGTTTATTTCAGCATCATGAACCCTGACTCATCATCAACCGAGATGTCTATCAAGGCCCTTCAGGCGCAGAACGCGCAATTTCAGGAGCTGATCATGGGTTTGGCTCAAGGCCAAGAAGAGTTGAAGGCTTTACTCCTGAAGAAGGAGAAGAAGAAGAAGAAGAGAACTGTTCTTTTTAACTCGGGCCGGAGGTTTGGCAACACTCTGCAGAATGAAGAAGCTGGTTCATCTGTAGGCAAAGGCAGTCCCCAGGGGGAAAGGCTTCAAGTCCAGTAGTCTCTGACAACGAGACTGACTTTAATGAGGAACAGTATCCTCCGGCTGAAGACCGGTATAAGCAGTTGGAAGACAGACTGAATGCGATGGAGATCCAACAAGTGCCTGGGCTGGATTTTGGAGACTTGGGCTTATCTACTGGTGTGATTATTCCTCACAAGTTTAAGGCACCATCTTTCACCAAGTATGACGGGGCGTCTTGTCCCAAGCTACACCTCAGATCTTATGTGCGGAAGATCCAACCGTACACTGTGGATAAGAACTTATGGATCCACTTCTTCCAGGAGAGTCTTTCAGGGACTCATCTCGAATGGTTCTATCAGCTGGATGGGACCAAAGTTCATAACTGGGAGGAGTTGGCTACTGCTTTTTACAAGCAATATCAATATAATGCCGACCTTGCTCCTACACGTACCCAACTCCAGGGTATGTCGCTAGGATCAAGCGAAGGTTTTAAAGAGTATGCACAGAAGTGGAGGGATCTGGCTGGCAGGGTGCAGCCTCCGTTAACAGACCGTGAGCTGGTGGATATGTTCTTGGGGACCCTCTCCAGGCCGTTTTTCAATCATCTTATCGGTAATTCGTCTGCAGGGTTTACTGATCTTATTCTGACTGGGGAGAGAATAGAGGCTGGAATGAAGTCCGGTAAAATTCAGAAGGGTGCATCATCAAGTTCTGAGAAGAAGCCCTTTAAGAAGGAGGCCAGTGCTGTATATGGGCCTAGAAGACATGATAAACCTGAGCGCCGCCAATCTGTCAACGCGGTGATGATTGCTAAGCCTGCTGCCACTCCTCGGCAAACTAATCCACAAAGGGCTGAGAGACCCAGAAGAGAGTTTACCCGGCTGAGTATGACCCTATCACAAATCTTGCCGCAGTTGTTATCCACCAACTTAGTGACTGTCAGGGAGGCCCCGAAGGTTGTGAATACTGCCTCTCCGAAGTATAATCCAAATGCCCGTTGTGCTTATCACTCCGATAGCCCGGGGCATTCTACTGATGATTGTTGGGCCTTAAGAAACAAGGTGCAAGACCTTATTGATGCAAAGGAGGTACAGTTTGAGGCACCTGAGAAGCCCAACGTGGTGACTGCTCCCATGCCTAACCATGGAGTGAATGCTATCAGGGAGGATGATGAAGTGGAAGTATCAGAGTTCAACAGCTGGATTTATCCGAAAGCCGACAGTGGACCTAGCAATTGGACTGCAAAGGACAATCTACCTGTTACTTTTGTTACGGAGTAATGAATTCCTTTGTTTTTGTTATTTGTAATAAACAATGAATTAAAACTCTATGGCCCGGTGTCTTACCCGGGGCACCGTGGCTTCATTTGTGAGGGCATATTAATTGTCATTTCATATATCATGAATAAAGACCTTGGACGTTTTCTCGCATTTCAAATCTTATGCTCCTTTTCTTTCTTTCCTTTCTTTATATAATGCAAAACAGCTGTATTTACATACACTCACTCATACAGGTTTCAATCCACTCTGGATCTCACTGGTAACGACTCTGCTACTGCCAGTTATGACTTCGAAAATCCGATCAACTTAGCCGAAGACGAAGGTGAAGATGATTGCGAAGTGCCTGGCGAGCTTGCAAGACTGTTACTCCAGGAAGAGAGGGCAATTCAACCACATGAAGAGCCGGTGGAAACGATAAATCTGGGTACTGATACAGACAGAAAGGAAGTCAAGATTGGTGCCAACCTAGAGCTCAGCGTGAAGCAACGGTTGACTTAGATGATACATGATTATATGGAGATCTTTTCCTGGTCCTACGAAGACATGCCTGGGTTGGATACCGATATTGTGGTCCATCATTGTCTACCAAGGAAGACTGCCCTCCGGTCAAGCAAAAGGTCTGCCGTATGCGTCCAGAGATGTCTGAGAAGATCAAAGCCGAGGTTATGAAACAGTTTGATGCCGGGTTCCTTGCAGTGACTTCTTACCCTCAGTGGGTTGCTAATGTGGTGTCGGTACCAAAGAAAGATGGTAAGGTCAGAATGTGTGTTGACTACAGGGATTTGAACAGGGCCAACCCCAAGGATGATTTCCCCCTACCTCACATTGATGTCCTTGTTGACAATACTGCTCAGCACAAGGTGTTCTCCTTCATGGATGGCTTTTCAGGTTATAATCAGATCAAGATGGCTCCTGAAGACATGGAGAAGACTACCTTTGTTACTCAGTGGGGCACCTTCTGCTACAAGGTCATGCCTTTTGGACTGAAGAATGTTGGGGCAACCTACCAACGTGCCATGGTTGCTTTATTTCATGACATGATCCATCATGAGATAGAAGTGTATGTCGACGACATGATCGCAAGGTTCCAAACTGAGGAAGAACACCTTGATCATCTACAGAAATTGTTTGACCGTCTGAAGTTGTACAAGCTGAGGTTGAACCCGAACAAATGCACCTTCGGGGTTAGATCTGGAAAGTTGCTAGGCTTCGTCGTAAGCGATAAGGGTATTCAAGTGGACCCTGCTAAGGTTAAAGCCATTCAAGAGATGCCAGTTCCTAAGACAGAGAAGGAGGTCAGAGGCTTTTTAGGACGCCTGAATTACATTGCTCGATTCATCTCGCACCTAACCGCTACCTGTGAGCCAATCTTCAAGCTGCTGAAGAAAGATCAGGTAGTACGTTGGAATGATGAATGTCAGGCATCTTTTGACAGAATCAAGGAGTATCTCCAGGAACCACCCATTCTTCTGCCACCGGTTGAAGGGAGACCTCTGATATTATACCTGACAGTACTTGACAACTCAATGGGGTGTGTGCTGGGGCAGCATGACGAGTCTGGCCGAAAAGAGCATGCCATTTATTACCTTAGCAAAAAGTTTACCGACTGTGAGACCCGATACTCACTACTCGAGAAAACTTTCTGCGCTTTGGTATGGGCTACTCGCCGGCTGAGACAGTATATGCTGACTCACACTACCTTGTTGATCTCAAAGATGGATCCATTAAAGTACATATTTGAAAAGCCTGCTCTGTCTGGGAGAATAGCAAGATGGCAAATGATCTTGACGGAATACGACATCCAATACACGACCCAGAAAGCTATCAAAGGGAGTGTATCGGCAGACCACTTGGCACATCAGGCAGTAGACGACTATCAGTCAATGAACTTCGAGTTTCCAGATGAGAGTATCATGATAGTGACTGATTGTGAAGTACCTAGACCGGATGAAGTACCTGAGGAAGGATCCCGATGGTCTATGCACTTTGACGGAGCCTCCAATGCTTTGGGTAACGGCATCGGCGCTATGATAATATCCCCCCAAGGCACTCATACTCCACTCACTGCCCGACTATGTTTCAACTGCACCAACAACATGGCGGAGTATGAGGCATGCATCATGGGTCTCCAAGCTGCGATCGACCTAAGGATCAAGTATCTGAGTGTCTTCGGAGATTCCGCTCTCGTGATCAATCAGATCAAAGGAGAGTGGGATACGAAACATCCGAATCTTATTCCTTACAGAGAATGTGTGTTGACCTTGATCCCCCACTTCACAGAGATAACCTTTGAACACTTTCCGAGAGAGGAGAATCAGATGGCGGACGCGTTAGCTACGATGTCTTATATGTTCAAAGTCAAATGGGATAATGAGGCTCCCCGGATCATCATCTGGAAACTGGACGAACCGGCATACTATTGTGATCTCGAGACTGAATTGATGACTGAGAAGCCTTGGTACCATGAGGTGAAGAGATACTTGGAAGCTCAGGAATACCCTGAAGGTGCATCGGTCAATGATAAGAAGTTTCTAAGAAGGTTCGCAGCGAAGTTCTTCCTTAGCAACGGCATTCTGTATAAGCGAAACCATGATTCGACCTTACTGCGTTGTGTGGATAAGACTGAAGCAGAAAGGATCATGGCAGAGCTACATGAAGGGACCTTCAGAACACATTCCAGTGGACACACTATGGCAAAGAAGATCCTTCGGGCAGGGTATTTCTGGTCCACAATGGAAGCCGACTGTTACCAATACTCTCGGACATGCCATAAATGCCAGATCTATGCAGACAAGGTGCATGTTCCTCCAGTTCCTCTAAATGTTCTGACTGCGCCTTGGCCTTTTGCAATGTGGGGCATAGATATGATCGGTGATATTAAACCTACAGCATCCAACGGGCATCGCTTCATCCTGGTAGCGATTGATTACTTCACGAAGTGGGTTGAAGCAGCTTCCTACGCTACAGTAACCAAGACTGTTGTGGCACGGTTCATTCGGCACAATCTGATTTGTCGATACGGCGTCCCAGAGAGGATCATTACTGACAACGGTACCAATCTTAATAACAAGATGATCACTGAGCTCTGCGAGCAGTTTAAGATACAGCACCACAACTCTTCTCCTTATCGGCCGAAGATGAATGGGGCTGTAGAAGCAGCAAATAAGAACATTAAGAAAATCGTGCAGAAGATGACAATGACTTATAAAGATTGGCATGAGATGTTACCGTTCGCTCTACACGGGTACCGTACCTCAGCAAGGACGTCAACCGGGGCAACTCCTTTCTCCTTGGTCTACGGTATGGAGGCAGTCTTACCGATCGAAGTGCAGATACCCTCTCTCTGGATAATGAAGGATGCAAATTTGAGCGAAGATGATTGGATCCAGACACGACTTGATCAGCAAAACCTTATTGATGAAAAAAGACTTGCTGCTATCTGTCACAATCAGACGTATCAGAAACGGATGATCAGGGCATTTAACAAAAAGGTCAGACCACAAGAATATCAAGTTGGGGATCTGGTAATCAAGCGTATCATCCTTCCTCAGAGTGATCCAAGGGGCAAATGGACCCCTACGTACGAAGGGCCATTTGTGGTTAAACATGTGTTCTCAGGCGGAGCCATGATTCTAACCAACATGGATGGTGACGACCTTCCTCACCCCGCCAATGCAGACATAGTAAAAAGATACTACGCATAAAAAAGACCCGCTAGGTTGACATACCTAGGCAAAAATTAGGGCTTCCCGGCGAACCAAAAGGGTCGGGCAAAATGAAGGGATGAAACAAAAAAAATCTGTACACCCGGCAAGTCGAAAACCTGAAAAGGCGGCTTGGGCAAAAATGGGTATCCCGGTGGACTGAAAACCCGAAAGGGCGGTCCAGGCAAAAGTTAGGGATGAAGCGTAATACTATGTCTCATTGGATCACCTTGCATCCAGAATCTGGTATCAGCCATCAAGTTCAAACGACATCGATCAATCAGCTTCATCTTCGGTTAGGTCATCAAGTGATGAGACGCTCGAAGATATAAAGGCGATAGCAGAGTTGGAACCCAGTGGGATTATTCTTTTCACACAGCTGTTTTATATTCCTTTGTACAAATTTGTATTAAACTCTCTTGTTCGACGGCGTTCTCTTACTAGGACGTCAGCCTCTTATACATAAACGCCTATTTACAGGCAAATTCAAAAATCAATACAAAATACACTTTTCAGTTAAAACTGCCTTTTGTTTTTCCCTTTTTCTGTTTTGTTTTGCGAAGAACGTCCAAGGTTCAATTTGTGATATATGCATTGACACTAATTGCTAACTCATAAATATTTTCATACGAAACAAAGGATCAATTACAGGTAACAGTAGAAATAGGGGCAATAAAGAGTTGTCTAAGCAATCTAATTGTTCTGTCCTCCAAGGTATCAAGGTGGGTTCGGCTGAAGAACATAACCAGTACATCTTAATTCCCCAGAGAGTGAGTCAGCAAGTCAATACACTCTCCCTAAGCAAAGCTATACAATCAGCCTTAAGGAGGTTGGGTATCCCCCGCAGATCTCAACATTCCCCAGCACGACATACAGATATTCTTAAACAAGCATCCTCGGCAGTCTTGACCTAAAGATTGTTCCCCGGCGGTATATCAAACTTTCAACAGAGTCACTCCCCAGTGCACCACAAAATTTCCCCAGGAGATTCCAATCCAGTTTCCCCAGGGAAGTTGAAATCCATCTCCCCAAGCAGTAAGCTTATCCCCAGTAGATTCTGGAAGCTTATCTCCTACAGAGCACGAACGCGTCTCCCGGCTTTATTCAAAGGTTATTTCCCTACCAGGATATAACTGGGTTATCCTCAGCCAAAAGCCATGGAAAGATCGTCTTCGGCACAGTCTTCTTATCCCCAACAAAGTCCATTAACACTTCCAACACAACAATGGTATCCCCAGCGAAGTTATCATCAACATCCCAGCAAAGTACCTCTCTCCCCACAGAGTTTTGTTCCCCAGCAAGATCGCTAGAGTAATTTTCTCCCCGCAGAGTGTTCTATTCGCCAAGTTAATTCCCCAACGGAGTTATCTTTTCCTACCGGCATTCTTGCAACCATCACTCCCAAGCGGAAACAAATACTCATTTCTTCAAACATCAGCCCAGGAGTTAACTTCCCGGCACCCGTCAAGGATTTACTTTCCTAGACAAAAACATACGTTCATAAACATCACATTTCCATACATTATAGCATGCATATACGCATCATATCTTACAAATCTCATTTATATTGAGAACATCATTGCTCGATCCATATCATGCATTGCATATGACTGACCTTTACCTTTCAGGAAAGATCTAGTTAAGTGTTCAGCTATATTTCAAGACTTTAGTCTGGTTCAGTTAAATCGACCCTAAGATTTTCCTGATTCTTATCCAGTCAAAGGCCTTCTCTGGTTCAGTAAGATCGACCCTAAGATCTCCTTGATTCTTATCCAGTTGAAGATATTCCAAGACCTTGCTTGGTTCAGTTAAATCGACCCTAAGATTTTCCTGATTCTTATCCAGTCAAAGGCCTTCTCTGGTTCAGTCAGATCGACCCTAAGATCTCCCTGATTCTTATCCAGTTGAAGATATTCCAAGACCTTGCCCGGTTCAGTTAAATCGACCCTAAGATTTTCCTGATTCTTATCCAGTCAAAGGCCTTCTCTGGTTCAGTCAGATCGACCCTAAGATCTCCCTGGTTCTTATCCCAGTAGAAGACACTCAAGGTTCTCTCAGCGTTATTGTTGAGGTAGTAATCACCCCAGATTCTCTCAGCGTCCCTATTGAGGTAGTAATCGCCCCAGATTCTCTCAGCGTTACTGTTGAGGTAGTAATCACCCCAGATTCTCTCAGTGTCCCTGTTGAGGTAGTAATCGCCCCAGACTCTCTCAGCGTCCCTGTTGAGGTAGTAATCGCCCAAGATTCTCTCAGCATTCCTGTTGAGGTAGTAATCGCCCCAAGATTCTCTCAGCGTTCCTGTTGAGGTAGTAATCGTCCAAGGTTCTCTCACCGTCCCGTCGAGATAGTAACCATCCCTGGTTCATTCATCACCTTTTGAAGCTCCAGATTCAATTCCTGTAACCAGTCAGGGCACATCTACATAAGAGCTTGAAGACCAACTCTGGTAACAGGTCAGGTAATCATCTGTCTTTTTCAGGTATGCAAGTTCTCGCTAAGGAATCTCTTACGCGATTGACACCCAGATGGCATCTATAAGCCCATCCACTCATCCATCATCTCTTAGCATGGCATCTATAAGCCCATCTTCCTATCAATCAATCTTCAAATGGCATCTGTAAGCCCATTCCCATCATCACACTACTATGTGAGTGCAAATTTCTGGGCACTCTAGTGTTCAATCATCTTCCACCTTCGGACTACGAAAGGCACGACAGCCAATATACATCCTCAGGTCTAAGAAGATTGAACAGGGGCAACTGTTGTACCCCAAAATTTGCCCTCCCATTTTCTTCAAGATTTGCAAAGAGCATGCTTCAAAACATCCCAAGGGTTGCACAGGTCAAGGGCCTCCTAACAGTCAAAAACTAGGGTTTTGGTTCTGACAAAGAAATTGAAGTTTCCAAGGGTCTAAACAAGTCCCACATGCCTACAAACATTGTCAAGCATCCTTATGCCAAGTTTCAAGACTTTCAGCACAAAATTGCACAGTCAAAAACCCTAATTGCTCAACAGTCATCTGTAGGGGCAAAATGGTCATTTGACAGTCAAAAGTTCAAATTTTTGGTCAACATCTTATTTTGAAGCCACAAACATCATTTGATCAATTCTTGATCATGATTTTCAAGGCATGGCTCAAAAAGTCTCAAGATGCAAAAGTTTCCATATTTGGATAGTTGAAAAAGTCAACTGTAACTTGACCAAGGCATAACTTCCACATGGTTTATCATAAAAATTCCATCCAAAGCTCATTTTGAAGAGAAAGACATTTCCTACAACTCCTCTTCACACTTCAAGTCCAAGAAATCCTCTCACAAAAAGTTATCAATCTCAACATTATAGGTCATTTTCAAAAGTCAACAAAAAGGCACTTTAAGTCAAAGACCATAACTTGAGATTGGTAAATCAAAATGACATGGGACCAAAGGCATTGGTTAGAGGACTTCAAGACCTTTCCAAAATGTCCAAGAACATGATCAAAGCTTAAAAATTGAGCAAGCTATGCCTTGTGGAAGTTGGGAAATTTTTGGGAATTTTGAAAAGTCAGCTTTGCTTCAAATGCCTCAAAATTGCTAATGGGCCTCAATTTCTTCCAAGAATCATCACCCAAAAGCTATGCACGACCCATTTACCCAAAGGGGAGTTATTTCATCATTTTTTATTATTTATTTGAATTTTTATCACCATTAATTCATTTAATTAAATAAAATATGACAAAAATACTAAACACATGTTTTCCAATCCCTTTTTGTAGCATATTCTCTCCATAAAACCTCAAGATTTCGTGCATCACTAATATGGAAAGATTTGGCCATGATTGGTATCAAAAGGGCATGAAAAAGATTGGAAAAGATACCATTAAAAATCAAATATTTGATTCATGATTACAAAGGTTTTGGACTTGTTTTGCAAACCTAAAACACTCCTCATAAAAGCCAGAACACAACCCTAATGCAAAGAACCTGAATGCTGCAATAGAACCTAAGAACACAAACTCACTTTTTCCTTAAAAACTTCAAACCTGTTTTCTTAGTTGCAGTGCATTTCAAGGCGTGGAAAGTACCTCAAAAGTTTGCTGGGACCTCTCTGATCATAACCCAATCAAAATCACATCTCCATACACAAAGAACGGGTAGAACAAAGTCGCCCTGTTCTTGATATTTTGCATATTCGTGTTTTGATTTATATGCCATATTCATTCATTCTAATGCTTGTTTTACACTAACATGAACTCAACGAAACTCATGGTATCATTGAATTGAATTAATATTGCTTGTATAGAAAATTGCCATGGCTATTTTTTAGGGTTTCAGGAACCATGAATTGGGGCTTTACGCTTGGGGAAAAATTGGCCAACCTAAATGGCACCATTGAAACCAGAAGCTCATGACGATTCAAAGCCATGCCTCGCGCTCAATTTATGATGAACCAGGCCCTATTCGCTATTATTCGTGGCTTCATTTAGTGGGGGTTTAAAACCCCCGCTATCTAACGTGTTTTGTTACAAGAAAATGAAGAAGAAGATTAGGTGTCCTCACGTGATAGGGCCATTCAAACGTTCGCGCATTTTTTATATATTTATCAATGGCATATATTCTCTCTCATATTAATCACGTTCCAGTAATCTTACAAACGAACGCACTTGGTTGGTTGGTTGATGCGTTGTCCTTTGAACATTGGGACCTGGGTTCGATTCCCAGGTCCCCTCCCTTCTCAATATTATTTTGCCTAATGTCTTCCTACGCAGCGTATCTTTCAATGGTCCACCATGCATCCAGTATCCTTGCGCGCCACATGTCCCAGGAGACGAATCTGAAGGTCAGGATCTGGAGTCCACCATGGACATCAGTCAAACGTTCCACACGCATCCCAGAAAAGTCAAAAGGGCCTTCCTCAAATGGGCCAAATTGCTGGGAATTTACCTCCAAAATTGGGTCTACCACCCCTATTGTTTGTATCTCTATCCCTTTTCTTTTCTTTTTTATTTGGTTGTTTCAATTTAATTTTTTTATTTTAATTCTTCAAATTAATTTTAAATAATGAAAATACAAAAAATCAAAAAAGTCAAAATAAAAATATATTTTATTATTTAATTCATTAATATTTAATTTTGTAAATAAATTCTAAAAAACTAATTAGTTTAATTTTAAGTTTAATTTTAATTTTTTTTAATAAACTAAAAAAGGTAGAAATTAGGGTTTTTATGCTTTTATTCTTTTTTTCCTTTTTTCACCATATTTAATTATTAACTTTTTTTTTAAATAAATTTATAATTAGGTTAAAATTAGGTCAAGATCAAACATTTTGTATATAAAATAAAAACAACTAGAATTAGGGTTTTGTTTAATTTTTAATTTTAATCCATTTTTCTCTATTATTATTAAATACCAAAAAACCAAAAAAATATTTTCTTTTTCTTTAATCATTAATTCCAATTTAATTTCCTTAAAAGGGTCCAACGCCCTCGCATTCCCGATTTTATTTCTTTTCGCACGTTTACTTTTATTTTCCCTTTTTAAATTTCATGTACTTGTCCCAAAGCCGTGTAATAGATTAATTAGGGTATTTACTTTCCGCATTTTATTTTATTCAAATCGGGTCTTGGATTAATTTGGCGATGTAGACCCGCGCCTTTGTAATAGCATAGGACTTTTATCTTCCCGCCTCTTTTAACTGTTAATAACCACATGAAAGAATGAATGCCAAAAATAAAAACAAAGCGTAGATCACCAATGCATGAACAAGACAAATATAACTGAAAATGACACACAAATCACACACCACCCCTAGGGTACGTCTCACTGTTGCCTTGCCCCTCGAAAAGTGGTCGTCGAGTAGAGGACGTTTTAGTAAGTCCTCATGTCCATGAACATGGCATGAGGGTAGCTTCTAAGGTGTCTTCCTATTGCTCTGGTGACCATACTGTCCCGAACCCTCGAATTGACCCGAACACCTCCAACGGTGGTGCTACCTACCTCTCAATGGTGGGATGGCACTACTTTAAGGACATTTACACAGACGAATTCCTTAGGGTAGGTAGATGACTCGTAGATACTTGCTCTAATTTCAAAACAAATCAAAAACCTTTTCACACCGACACCTTTCAAAAAGCTTTCAAAAGCAATTTTTCAAACACTCTTGAGGACTGATACAAGAGTCGAACTGAAATTTTCAAAGAAACTTTTTCAAACCCACTCACCTTGAAAAGCAAACAAACAATTTTGAAAACACAAATGAGCAAGTATCTAAGAGCCCATGGATAACCATGGATAGAAAGGGTGCTGACACCTTCCCTTTCTATAAATCTACCTCCCGAACCGAGAACTAATCTCAATAAGGAATTTTTCTGTGCTTTTGTCCTTTCCATTTGGAGAAAATAAAAGACGGCGGCGACTCTTGCTTCCGCGACATTTCGCGAACCAGCGTTAAACAGTCAGTTCCAGATCCACCGATCACAATTGGCAATAAGGATCATCTAAACTTATTGGGGTTGTCTGTAAGGTTGATTGGACTTATTATTGTGAATTGTAATCAGATTTGGTTATAGTGGATTAAGTCCTTGTTGGAAAAAAAAATCATCTGAGGAGGGTGGACAAGATGTAGCCTAGCTAGAGGTGAACTTGTATAAATCAAATGTGTTTCTTTATATTTCTAGCATTCTATATTTCTTCATAGTTTTATCAAATAGTTTTTAAAAGGGGAAACATTTTTAAAACCCAATTCAACCCCCCCCCCCCCCCCCCCTCCCCCCCCCCCCCCCCCCCCCCATTTTCTTGTGTTTTTCTCTACCTTCAGGTTTTAGTGATGCTGATTGGGGAGGGTGTGTTAACACAAGAAGATTCAATTATGGTTATTGATTCTTCATTGGTAAATCCTAGGTGTCATGGAAATCAAAGAAACAAGTGACTGTGGGTTTCTCATCCGTTGAAGCTAAATATTGTGCCCTCGCATCTGCCATTCGTAAGCTTCAATGGATCTATTTTTTGTTGCATGATCTCAACCAACATCCTTCCTGACTTCCAGTTTTGTAATGTGATAGCCAAAGTACCATACACATCTCTGCTAATCCTGTTTTCCATGAAAGGACTAAGCATTTAGACATTGATTATCACTTGGTGCGTGAAAAGCTACAGGTCGGTGTCATGCATTGAAGCGTTGAAAGAACATGTAAAGAAAAGCATGTGACAACTTAAATTGCAACTTGTTAATCACAATGGGTTGAAGCAGTGTGTTGTACCCCAAAATTTTCCCTCTCATATTTCTCAATACATTTCAAGAAAGACCCTCAAGTTGCTTAAGAAAGTCCAAGGGTTGACCAGACAAGCTCTCTCCTAAGGCAGTCTACCTCAAATTAGGGTTTCATATTGCATCAAGATACTTGAGTCCAATAGATCCCAAATGCTCAACATTGTCATAATATGTTCTCAAGATCATCCATGTCAAGTATCAAGCATTGAAGAGAAAATTTGCTCAGTAAATTGCTCAAATGCCTGAAAATCGACTGTGCTAGGGCAAAAGTCAATTGTGGCCCACATACAGTCAAACTTCAAGATTTTTGGTAAACATCCTCATTTTGAAGTAAATTTCATCATTTTATCAAGGGTTGAACATGATTCATCAAGGATTGCTCATAATTCATCATGAACCAAAAGTTGCTAAATTAGGGTTTTGCAGGAAAAGTCAACTCAACTTTGACCAAGCATAACTTTCTCATACTTTATGAGAAATGACCCATCCAAAGCTCATTTTTAATAGGATGAAATTCCATACAATCCATCTTCATCTCACAAGTTCAAAATATGCACTCACAAGAAGTTATGAATTTGGACATTATAGGTCATTTTGAAAAGTCAACAAAAAAACCTTTTTTGTCAAAGCTTCATACATGAACATGGAATAAAAAATTGAGATGAGACAAAAAGGGTTGCTTAGAGGACATCTAAAGCTTTCTAAGAAGTTCAAGAACACCTTCAAAGAGTCAAAATTGAGGAATCTATGCATTGGTGAAGTTGACCTTTTTTGCAAAATTGCCAAAATTCAACTATACCTCAATGGGCCCAATCTTTTGCACTTGTTTTAAGTTGGCAACATGGTCCACGAGGACTAGCCTTTGCCACTTGTAATTATCTTGTTTTTATTTTTTATTTTTATTTTTATTTGAATTAAATCAATTTAAATCAAAACAAATCATAGAAAATCCAAAATATTGAAATCTCAAGATTTGGTACATGTTTCAGGTCTTAATATCTAACTAGCATTAGATTGAATTTGTGTAAAGTCTTGATGTGCACAAAAAGATTGAGTTTGCTCTATTTTTAGCAAGATTTTCAAGTGTATCAAATCCAAATCAAAAGCAATGATGGAGGAAGATTGAGATCAACTTTTCAACCCTAATCCAATCCTTGATATATATTGAGTACGCGCAGACCTAAAGAGAGGCTAGAGAGAGGCGTGAGAACCATAACCAAACTTGAAAAAAATAAGAAAAAGTATTGAATCGAATTCTTAGTTTCAAGTAATTACAGGCCTTCATGACCATCCCAATCACTTCCTGGGAGTGTAGGCAAGCGAAACCAGTCAAGAACAAACATTTCCAAGCCCTGAAACTCGTTGTTTTTGTGCTTCGATTTGGGATTTCTTCATATAGGTAAAATTGGGCCATGAAAGGGCCACCATTGTACTCAGTAGGTCAAGACGAAGCTATTTATGGCTTTGGTTTTTATTTATCATGCGTGTGTTTGATTTTGAGAATGACAGGGGTTGTAGCTACGGACATATGTCCGTAGGTAAAAGTGTTCAACTTTTACCAACGGACAAGGTTGAGGGTGATGGCGTGGCAAGCTTCTATTGCTTCGTTTAAAAATGCACGCGTTGAGTTTACATGTTTTGCTTTCTTAATATTTAATTATTATTTTGTCTTTGATATACAAACAGAGCAACTAGCGCAGTTGGTAGCCAGTCATGAGAAAATGCCTTGGGGCCTGGATTTGAATCCCAGGTCCCCCAATTTCTTCACATTATTTTTCTTTCAGGGATTACATGCGCGTACAAGGCCAGGGTCTATCATGTGACCTCATCATCCAGCCTGCCAAGTGGCCAGATGGCCAGATCCAAAGACCATCAATGAAGGAGCACCAAAGGCATGGTCAAAGCAAATGCATGGGATATCATAAGGTCAACATGGACCTTTGTGTCTTGGGCCCAGATTGCTAGCAATGCACCCCCCAAATCACCTTTCAGGCCCATATCTCTTTTTATATTTTTTTTTTCCTAATTAATTTAATTAATTCTTTTACTAACATAATTATTTATTTCTTTTATAAAAAAAATCATAAAAATAATGTTTTTCACCCAATTAGACTTAGGTTTATTTTTTATCAAAAAATTAATTAATTAATTAGGTTATTTGATCTTAGATAACTTTGATTATTTTGTAAATAAATTAAAAAATAATTAGAACAATTAGGGTTTTATTTATAATTTAATTATATTTCCTTTTTCTTAAAATAACCAAAAACACAAAAAATAGGCCATTCATTATTTTTATTAATTGATTTAATCACTAGTTATTTTTGTATTTAATTTTTAAAAAAACCTAATTCTTTTCTTAAAAACAACAAAAAAAAACAAATTTTCTTTTAATTAGGTTAGAAGGGTTCAAAACCCTAGTTCTCTCTCGTTCTAATTTCATCGCGCGTGCTTTATTGTTTTACTTTTTACCCTATTAATGTAATTGCTCACAAGTTGTAATAGTTTAAATTAGGACTTTTACTTTCATTTATCACTTTATTGTTTAAGGGTTTGTTTTTGGCTATGTAAATACCCGAAGCCTTGTAATAGCGTAGTTTAATTTCCGCACTTTAAATTCCGCAAAATATTAACGGTTAGATGTATGATTAGGGTTGCATGACAAGAATGTATGATTAATTTTAAAACAGTTAGATAACCCTAAAATGTGCAAAGATAATAACTTGAAATTGAATCACTCGCACATGCGCACTCCTAGGCTACACTCCCACTTCGGTTGCCTTCGGTAAACAGTCATTGAGTATAGGATATTTTAGTGGTCGCCCTTTTTGTCTCAAAGATCAAAGTTTCCTCGGAAAGGTTGCCTCAGAATTGTTGCCTCGAATAATTGATCTAAGACATTAGGGTTATTACTAAGACGTCCTAACATTGCTTTAGTGACCGTACGTCCCTTTCGAATTGACCCTCAAACTCCAACGATGGTGCTACCTACTCACTAATAGTGGGATAGCGCTATCTAAAGGGAACGAACATAGAACGATTCTTTTTTCGAGTAGGTATATTAACTCTTAAGTGCTTGCTCAAACAAAACAAACTTTTTCACACTTACACCCCTTTCAAACAAAGTTTTTTTCAAAAAAAAACACTTCGTAACACTCTTGAAGACAGAAGCATGGGTTAAATCGAAGTCAAAACAAAAAATTTCAAATCACACAAACACGCAAAGAAGCAATTTTGAAAATGATGAGCAAGTACCTAAGAGCCCGTAGATAACTACGGATAGAAAGGGTGTTAATACCTTCCCTTTCTATAACCTACCCCTCGTACTCAGAAATATCTCGAAAAAGGAATTTTTCTGTTCTTTTTTCCTTTCCTTTGTTGGATAAAATAAAAGTCGGTGGCGACTCTTGCTTACCGCAGCATTTTGCAAACACAAACACAAAACACAAACCAACATTCCTAAAAACAGTCCTGATTCTGGCCACCGTATCACAGAACTGGCGACTCTGCTGGGGAGTTAATAAGTGGGGTGTATCTTAGGATTAGTTCATCATATTGTTTTCTATTGTTTGATTTGATTTCTTTATCTTTGTGGGCTTTGTATCGGAGTTACTATAGATCCTAATCCGGATCTGGGAAACACCTTTTAGGTAAGTAGCAATAAACTGTGAAGGAAATGTACGGTATAGACCGATACGGTTGAAGCAGTAGCTACGTTGATGTGGCACATTAGTTGGTACCGGTATCCCTTGTGGAGGAACAAGGATAATACGGGGCTGCTATATGGGTCGTTAAGCATCAACTGGCCTTAGAACCTATAATTGACCAACTTGGCCATAGGAAGTAGTGAGATAGCCAATCTCGGTGTAGAGCTGGGAACTGATTGATACTCGATGCTACACTCATTGAGACCATACTCTCGAGATGGTTCCGGCTGCAAGAAAAGATTGTGTGAGCTGAAACTATGACCGATGGAGGATGGTCAGTGATATTGAGTACCTCTAGAACTCGGTTACTATTATTAGGACAGGTTGAACCAACTAAACTGCAAGAGGGTAGTACCTAGACTCCATGCAAGCCTAAACTTAAGGGCTCTTGTGTGACTTGTTTGCCTTTACCATGTTTGATACCTGCTATACCTGTTGTGTGTTTTACCATGACATCATGCATCATGACATAGCATACATATTTCATTAGACTAACCATTTCAAAGACCGAGGGGATTCATCTTTGTTCTGTTTTGCAGATTATGGCTTCTATGTGTAGAAATACCATTCAAGTCAACTTCGTGCTGATACCTGCTCAGCTCAGAGAGTTGGTCTCAAAGGTTCCTGATACTTCCTCCTTTGTTAGAAGAAATGGTCATCTCCTTAGCCTGGTCACTTCAAAGTTGGATGAGCAAATGATGAGCGTCCTTTTTCAGTTCTTTGATCCGTTGCATCATTGTTTCACCTTCCCGGACTATCAGCTAGTCCCTACTTTGGAGGAGTTTTCTGATTTACTGGGTATATCTATTCTAGAGCAGACACCCTTTACAGGTTTGGAGGAGGTTCCCAGGCCAGAGGATATTGCTTCAGCTCTACACCTAAAAAGGGTTGATATAATATCTAACAGGGAGACTCTGAGTGGGGTTAAAGGTTTCTTGGCTAAGTTTCTAGTGGATCAAGCTCAACAGTTCTGGGATAGTTTGGACTTTCAAGCATTTGAAGACATCTTGGCTCTCCTCATCTCCGGCTTGGTTATGTTCCCGAATCTATATTCTTTCATAGATGTTAATGCAGTCAAGATCTTCATGTCTCGTAACCCAGTGCCTACTCTTCTAGGTGATATTTTGCATGCTCTTTATACTCGTACTGTGAGAAGGAGGGGAACCCTCATGTGTTGCACGCCGCTGCTGGAGAGGTGGTTTATTTCACCCCTCCCCAAGTCTGTATTGAAGAATGAGGAAGGTGTAGGTTGGGCTTCCAGAATCATGTCCCTTGCTCATACGGACATCCTTTGGAGTTCTAAAGATATGGAAAGGGTAGCTGTCATTGATCGATGTGGGGAATACCCTAATGTTCCTTTGCTTGGAATTAGAGGGGGTATAACCTACAATCCTTGTTTGGCTTTACGACAGTTTGGACGAGCTCGGAGAGATGATCCTCATGAGTTGTTGCTTACAGATATTGTCTTTGACTACAAGGGGGACGTTGATGGGCATCGCCGCAGATTTATACGAGCTTGGGGCATGGTGAATAGTTCTGACCCACATGAGCTAGGACTGAAGACTTCCCTCCCGATGCAACCTTATCTCCAGTGGGTTCAAGCCCGTGCTCAAAAGCTAGGGATGCCTTATGAAGCTGTTTTGTCGGTGATTGTAGAGCATACTAATGAAGAAGGTGTTCCTTATACAGTCCTCCATCCCTATATGCCTACTGATCTTGGGGAATTGAAGAGATCTTGGATCCAGTTAAAGGAAGAAAGGGATACCTACAGGGAGAAGTATCATGAGCAGGAACGGAAGATCTTGAAGCTTACAAGGCATCTTGAGAATGAAAGGACAATCAACGATTATGTCAGCACGAAGGGAAAACGACCATGGGATTTCTGATTTCTTTTACTATTTCTAGTTTAGATTTGCTTTTCAATTTATTTCTTTTGTAAACGCCTTGTAGGCATTGTTAAACATTATTACAAATTTTAATCTAATAAAGTGTGTTTTATTTTGTTTTACAAATTTGAATCTCCCTAAGTCTTTGAAATCATTTCATACGCATTCCATTACCATGCACCTCATCACAAGTACCATTACAGGTTTCTTATCTTCTTCGTTGTTTATTTCAGCACAACATGTCTTCTGAAACACCTACCGATCAAGCTATTAAGGCTATTCAAACTCAGAATGCTCAGTTCCAGGAAATGTTCTTGAACTTGGCTAAAGGACAACAATATTTGAAGACTCTCATCTTGAATGACAAGAAGAAGAAGAAGAAGAAGAAGGTGGTTCTGCTGAATATGGGTCACAGATTTGGGAATAGGTTGCGAGAGGAAGTTGATTTATCTCATTCATCTGGAGGAGAAGATAAT
Source organism: Vicia faba (assembly GCA_948472305.1). Taxonomy (NCBI): domain Eukaryota; kingdom Viridiplantae; phylum Streptophyta; class Magnoliopsida; order Fabales; family Fabaceae; genus Vicia; species Vicia faba. Next base: position 61,326 of record CATIWC010000819.1, on the reverse strand, counting down.
CAAGAAGAAAGGAAGGCTCATAGCCCTGTGGTCTCTGACAATGACACTGATTTTGATGATGAACAGTACCCTCCGGCTGAGGATAGGTACAAACAACTTGAAGACCGTCTGAGTGCCATGGAGATTCAGAAGGTTCCCGGTTTGGACTTTGGAGATCTGGGGCTAGCATCAGGGGTGGTGATCCCCCACAAGTTTAAAGCTCCTTCCTTTGCTAAGTATGACAGGGTATCCTGCCCGAAGCTACACCTCCGCTCATACGTCAGAAAGATTCAACCCTATACTACTGATAGGAACCTGTGGGTCCATTTCTTTCAAAATAGTTTGTCAGGGACTCAGCTGGAATGGTTCTATCAATTGGAGGGAGCTAATGTCCGCAACTGGAAGAACCTTGTTGCTGCTTTTTACAAGCAATACCAGTATAATGCCGACCTTGCTCCCATGCGTACTCAACTTCAGGGTATGTCTATGGGTGCGAGCGAAGGTTTTAAGGACTACGCTCGGAAGTGGAGAGATCTGGTGGTAAGAGTCCAACCCCCTCTGTCTGATAGGGAGATGGTGGATATGTTTTTTGGGACTTTGTCGGGTTCGTATTTCAATCATTTGATCGGAAGTTCATCGTCTGGATTCACTGAATTGATTATGATTGGGGAAAGAGTAGAGGATGGTATCAAAAGTGGCAAGATACAGCAAAGTGCTTCATCAAGTACAGAAAAGAAGCCTTTCAGGAAAGAAGCTAGTGTAGTTTATAGCTCTAGGAGCCAAAGCCGACCTGAGAACCGCCAAGCAATTAATGCGGTGGTAATATAAAGACATACTGTTGCCCCACAATGCAATAATCAGTAGAGAGTAGAAAGACCGCAAAGACAATATACTCGGCTCAGTATGACTTTATCTCAAATTTTATCGCAGTTATTGAAGACTAACCTGGTAACTCTGAGGGAAGCTCCGAAGAATCCTAGTACCACCTCTTCGCTGTATAACCCAAACGCCCGTTGTGCCTATCACTCTGATAACCCAGGGCATGATACTAACAACTGCTGGGCCTTGAGGAATAAGGTGCAAGATTTGATTGAAGCTAAGGAAATTGAGTTTGACTCACCAGAAAAGCCTAATGTCATAATTGCACCCATGCCCAAGCATGATCAAGGAGTCAATGCAATTGGGGATGATGATGAAGAGTCAGATATCGACAACTGGATTTACCCGACTACCAACGGTGGCTTGAACAATTGGACGGCGAAGGACTTCTTGCCCGTTTCTTTTATTACACAGTAATAGACTTTTGTTTTGAGATTTTTAACAGAAAGTTTGAAACTTTACGGCCCGGTGCCTTGCTCGAGGCACCTTGGCTTTGTTTGTGAAGGCTTATTATCTGTCATTTTCATATATCATCAAATAAAGCATTGGATGTTATCTTGCATTGCAAATTTTACGCTCCTTTATCAAAACGGATATTTGTCTTACACACACTCACATATCATAATACAGGTCCGCATCCACTCTGGATCCCACTGATAACGACTCTGCTACTGCCAGTTATGACTTCGAAAATCCGATCAACCAAGCCGAGGACGAAGGTGAGGATGATTGTGAAGTGCCTGGGGAACTTGCTAGACTGTTACTTCAGGAAGAGAGGGCCATACATCCGCATGAAGAGCCAGTGGAAACAGTAAATCTGGGTACAGAAGAAGACAAGAAAGAGGTCAAGATCGATGCAAATCTGGAGTCTAGTGTTAAGCAACGGTTAATACAGATGCTGTGTGACTATGTTGAGATCTTCGCCTAGTCTTATGAAGATATGCCTGGGTTGGATACCGATATTGTGGTACACAACTTGCCAACCAAAGAAGATTGTCCTCCAATGAAGCAGAAAGTTCGTCGTATGCGCCCAGAGATGTCTGAGAAAATCAAAGCTGAGGTCATGAAACAGTTTGATGTCGGTTTTCTAGCAGTTACTTCTTATCCACAGTGGGTTACCAACATGGTTCCGGTGCCAAAGAAAGAGGGTAACGTCCGTATGTGTGTTGACTATAGAGATCTGAATAGGGCAAGCCCTAAGGATGATTTCCCTCTGCCTCATATTGATGTTCTGGTTGACAACACCGCACGGCATAAGGTCTTCTCCTTTATGGATGGTTTTTCCGGTTACAATCATATTAAGATAGCTCCCGAAGACATGGAGAAGACGACCTTCGTTACGCAGTGGGGCACTTTTTGTTACAAGATAATGCCCTTCGGGTTGAAGAATGCTGGGGTAACTTATCAGCGCACCATGTCGCCTTATTCCACGACATGATTCGCAATGAGATAGAGGTTTACATTGACGACATGATTTCAAGGTCCCAGACTGAGGAAGAACACCTCGACCATCTTCAGAAGCTATTTGACAGGTTGAAGTTGTACAAGCTGAGGTTAAACCCGAACAAGTGCACCTTCGGGGTGAGGTCTGGTAAGTTGTTGGGTTTCGTCATCAGTGATAAAGGTATTCAAGTGGATCCCGCAAAGGTGAAGGATATACAGGAGATGCCAGCTCCCCGAACAGAAAAAGAAGTCAGAGGCTTTTTGGGACGGTTGAACTACATTGCCTGATTCATTTCACACCTGACTGCTACTTGTGAACCGATCTTGAAGCTCCTGAAGAAAGATCAAGTGGTAAGATGGAATGATGAATGTTAGGCCACTTTCGAAAGGATCAAAGAATATCTCCAAGAGCCACCTATTTTGATGCCTCCATTTGAAGGGAGACCTTTGATCTTATACTTGACAGTACTTGACAATTCAATGGGATGCGTGCTGGGGCAGCATGACGAGTATGGCCGAAAAGAGCATGCTATTTACTACCTTAGCAAAAAGTTTACCGACTGCGAGACCCGATACTCGTTGCTCGAGAAACTTGTTGCGCTTTGGCATGGGCTGCTCGCCGACTGAGACAGTATATGCTGACTCACACCACCTTATTGATATCAAAGATGGATCCAATCAAGTATACCTTTGAAAAGCGTGCCTTGTCCGGAAGAATAACAAGATGGCAGATGATCTTGACTGAATATGACATCCAATACACAACCCAAAAAGCAATCAAGGGAAGTGTGTTGGCAGATCATTTGGCGCATCAGGTTGTAGACGACTACCAATCCATGAATTTCGAGTTTCCGGATGAGAACATCATGTTGGTGACCGACTGTGAAGAACCTGGACTGGATGAAGGACCTGAGGAAGGATCCCGATGGTCTATGTACTTTGATGGAGCTTCAAAAGCTTTGGGTAATGGCATTGGCTCCGTGATTATATCTCCTGAAGGTTGTCATACTCTGTTCACCGCCCGATTATGTTTTAATTGTACCAACAACATGGTGGAGTATGAAGCGTGCATCATGGGTCTTCGAGAAGCTATTGACCTAAGGATTAAGATCTTGAGTGTGTTCGGAGATTCCGCTCTCGTGATCAGTCATATTAAATGCGAGTGGGATACAAAACACCCGAATCTTATTCCTTACAAGGAATATGTATTGACGTTTCTTCCACACTTCGAGGAGATAACCTTTGAACACTTCCCAAGAGAGGAGAATCAGTTAGCGGACGCGCTAGTTACCATGTCTTCTATGTTCAAGGTCAGGTGGGACAATGAGGCTCCCCGGATTACCATCGAGAGGTTGGATGAACCCGCACATTGCTGTGACATTGAGACTGGAGAGGTAATAGATAAACCCTGGTTTCATGAGGTAAAGAGGTATCTTGAGGCTCAGGAATACCCCGAGGGTGCATCTGTTAATGATAAGAAGTTCTTGAGGAGGTTCGCGGGAAAGTTCTTCATCAGTAATGGTATCCTTTACAAGCGTAACCATGATTCCACCTTACTGCGATGTGTGGACAAGAGCGAGGCCGAAAGGATTATGGCAAAGTTGCATGAAGGTACTTTCGGAACTCATTCCAGTGAACATACTATGGCGAAGAAGATCCTACGGGCAGGATATTATTGGTCTACTATAGAAGCCGATTGTTATCAGCATTCTCGGACCTGTCATAAGTGCCAAGTCTATGCTGATAAGGTGAATATACCTCCAGATATTCTGAATGTTTTAATAGCACCTTGGCCTTTTATAATGTGGGGCATCGATATGATTGGCGAGTTCAGACCTACTGCGTCCAACGGGCATCAGTTCATCCGGGTAGCTATTAATTATTTTACGAAGTGGGTTGAAGCAACTTCCTTTGCTACAGTAACCAAGAATGTAGTGGCACGGTTCATTTTTCACAATTTGATCTGTCGATATGGTGTACCAAAGAGGATCATTACAGACAATGGTACAAATCTCAATAATACGATGATCACTGAGCTCTGCAAGCAGTTCAAGATACAGCATCACAACTCTTCTCCTTACCGACTGAAGATGAATGGGCTGTTGAAGCGGCTAATAAGAACATCAAGAAGATTGTGCAGAAGATGACGGTGACATACAAAGACTGGCATGAGATGTTACCATTTTCTCTTCATAGGTACCGTACCTCAGCGCGAACGTCAACAGGGGCAACACCCTATTCTTTGGTATATGGCATGGAAGAAGTCTTGCCCATTGAAGTTCAGATACCCTCTCTTCGGATCATGAAAGATGCAGGTTTGAGCAAAGATGACTGGATCCAGACCCGACTTGATCAGCTGAACCTAATCGACGAAAAGAGACTCACTGCTATTTGTCATGGTCACACGTATCAAAAGCGGATGATCAAGGCATTTAACAAGAAAGTTAGACGACAAGAGTATCAAGTCGGGGATCTGGTAATCAAACGCATCATACTACCTCAAGGTGATCCCAGGGGCAAATGGACCCCTACGTACGAAGGGCCATTTGTGGTTAAGAACATTTTCTCAGGAGGAGCCATGATTCTAACCACCGTGGAAGGTGACGACCTTCCTCACCCCGTCAATACAGACATAGTGAAAAAATACTACGCATAATCAAAGACCCGCTAGGTCGACTGGCCTAGGCAAAAATAAGGGCTTCCCGGCGAACCAAAAGGGTTCAGGCAAAAATAAGGGATGAAAATGAAAAAATTGTACACCCGGCAAGTCGAAAACCTGAAAAGGCGGCTTGAGCAAAAAAGGGTATCCCGGTGGACTGAAAACCCGAAAGGGCGGTCCAGGAAAAAATTAGGGATCAAAGTATAACACTATGTCTCATTGGATCACCTTGCAACCATAATTCGGTATCGACTGTCAAGATCGGACGACACTAATCAATCTGATCTACCTTCAACCAAGTAGCAAAGTGATGAGATGCTCGAGGATACAAAGGCAATAGCAGAGTTAGAACCCAGTGGGATTATTCACATAGTTGTTTTCTTTATTTTTCATAAATTGTATAAATTCTGTTTGATTGGCGGCGTTCTCTTACTAGGACATCAACCTCTTGTACAAAAACGCCTATTTACATACCAACTTCAAAATCAATACAATTCATTTTCACAAAGAAATTTCAAATTGTTTTTCCTTTTTCTGTTTTGTTTTGCAAAGAACGTCCAATGTTCATTTTTTATATATGCATTTGACAATAATTGCTGCTCATAAATATTTATGTGTGAAACAAAAGACGATTACTCGTAATATCAGAAACAGGGGGAAACAAGAAATGTCCAAGCCTTACAGTTGCTCTATTCATCAGGTACAGGGATAGACCTAGATGAAGAATATGACTAAAAATGCATACACTCCCCGCAGACTAGGAAGTACCCGAATATAGTATTATCAACTCTCCCCATCTGAGGTTCACAACTGCGAATGAGTCGGTAAGATTCTCCCCAAGCAGAGTTTATCTATCACCAACACTGAAAGATTATCCCCAGTGGAGAACTAGAAGATTATCCCCAGTAGAGTCTAGAAGATTATCCCCAGTGGAGTTTATTTCTACCACAAACAGAAACTTTATCCCCGATAGAGTTTATCATCGCCAGTAACAGTAATTCATCCACAACCGAGGGTATTTCTCCAAGATCAGCAAATCCTCAGCAGAGCATCTCTTCCCCATAGAGTCATTCTCTCACCAATACATTCTTCAGCAGGATTATTCTCCCAATCATCTTCGATTGTTATCCTCAGCGAGCGAAACTCTTTCACTCTCCAGCAGCAATCCGGGATTTATTTTCCCACAGCTAGAGAACATCATAAAAACATCGCATGTCCATACATCATGAAATGTACATACGCATCATACAAAACAATCTCATTTATTTTGATAACATCATTGCTTGATACATACCATGCATTACATACGACTAACGTTTACCTTTCAAGAAAGATACAATCAAATTCTCACAAAACTCAAGCTATGAAGCCCGGGTACGACCGGATGGTATCTTGGTTTCTACACCATATTGTGAAGCTCGGAGAACAACCGGATAACAGTATCAGAATATCATGAAGCCTGGATTACAACCAGATAGTGGTATCTCTTAAAAGCAAGCTATGAAGCCCGGATTCGACCGGATAATAGTTTAATCCCCAACAAGCCGTGAAGCCCGAATTATGACCAGATAACAGCTCAGCAAGTACCATGAAACATGGATTCAACCAGATAGTGGTATATCATAAACACAAGTCGTGAAGCCCGGATTATGACGGGATAACAGCTCAACAAATTATTGTCAGGCTTGGATTATGACCAGATAGCAATACAAGACCGTGAAGCCTCGATTACGACCAGATAGCAGTACAAGAAACTGCGAAGCTTGGATTTCGACCAAATAGCAGTTTACATGGGCAATTACTAAGAAGCCCGGAGTCGACCGGATATTAGTGTGCCCTAAATTCAAGTTAAAGCCCAGACGCGACCGGATAACATTTGAATTCCTTTTGAAGCCTGGATTACGACCAGATAAGAATTGAAAGATTGCGAAGCCTGGATTATGACCGGATAGCAAGTTTGATCTCATCTCCCCAGTAAAGTCACTGTAAAGCCTGAATTACGAACAGATAGCAGTCAACCTTATCACTATGAAGCCTGGATTACGACCAGATAATAGTTTATTCTCACCTCTTCAACTAAGAGACGGTTCCTCAGTAGAATAACAGACGACGGAAGTTCCTAAAATTCAACAGAGATGATTCCCCAGTATAATAACAGACGACTGAAGCTCATAAAATTCAACTTTTCTCAAGACAAAGAACAACATCCCCCAGCGGAATCTTCCTTAACAAACAGGTATACAAGCTCTCGCTAAGGAATATCTTATGCGATTGACACTCCTTCGGATGGCATCTTTAAGCCCATTCCCGACATCACAAGACAATTACCACTTCATGCGAGTGCAAATTTCTGGGCACTCTGGTGTTCAATCATCTTCCACCTTTAGATCACGAAAGGCAGACAAGCCAATCTAAATCTTCAGGTATAAGAAGATTGAACAGGGGCATCTGTTGTACCCCAAAATTTTCCCTCTCATATTTCTCAATACATTTCAAGAAAGATCCTCAAGTTGCTCAAGGAAGTCCAAGGGTTGACCAGACAAGCTCTCTCCTAAGGCAGTCTACCTCAAATTAGGGTTTCATATTGCATCAAGATACTTGAGTCCAAGAGATCCCAAATGATCAACATTGTCCTAATATGTTCTCAAGATCATCCATGTCAAGTTTCAAGCATTGAAGAGAAAATTTGCTCAGTCAATTGCTCAAATGCCTGAAAATCGACTGTGCTAGGGCAAAAGTCAACTGTAGCCCACATACAGTCAAACTTCAAGATTTTTGGTCAACATCCTCATTTTGAAGTATATTTCATCATTTGATCAAGGTTTTATCATGATTCATCAAGTATTGCTCATAATTCATCAAGAACCAAAAGTTGCTAAATTAGGGTTTTGTAGGAAAAGTCAACTCAACTTTGACCAAGCATAACTTTCTCATACTTTATGAGAAATGACCCATCCAAAGATCATTTTTAATAGTATGAAATTCCCTACAATCAATCTTCAGCTTCCAATTTCAAAATATGCACTCACAAGAAGTTATGAATTTGGACATTATAGGTCATTTTGAAAAGTCAACAAAAACACCTTTTTTGTCAAAGCTTCATACATGAACATGGAATACCAAACTGAGATTAGAACAAAAGGGTTCCTTAGAGGACATCTCAATCTTTCTAAAAAGTTCAAGAACACCATCAAAGAGTCAAAATTGAGGATGTTATGCATTGGTGAAGTTGACCTTTTTTGCAAAATTTCCAAAAGTCAACTATGCCTCAAATTGCAATTTTTTCCAAATGGGCCCAATCTTTTGCACTTGTTTTGAGTTGGCAACATGGTCCACGATCCCTAGCCTTTTCCACTTGTCATTATCTTGTTTTTATTTTTTATTTTTATTTTTATTTGAATTAAATCAATTTAAATCAAAACAAATCATAGAAAATCCAAAATATTGAAATCTCAAGATTTGGTAGATGTTTCAGGTCTTAATATCCAGCTAGCATAAGATTGAATTTGTGTAAAGGCTTGATGTGCACAAAAAGATTGAGTTTGCTCTATTTTTAGCAAGATTTTAAAGTGTATCAAATCCAAATCAAAAGCAATGATGGAGGAAGATTGAGATCAACTTTTCAACCCTAATCCAATCCTTGATATATATTGAGTACGTGCAGACCTAAAAAGAGGCTAGAGAGAGGCGTGAGAACCAGAACCAAACTTGAAAAAAACAAGAAAAAGTATTGAATTGAATTCTTAGTTTCAAGCAATTACAGGCCTTCTTGACCATCCCAATCACTTCCTGGGAGTGTAGGCAAGCGAAACCAATCAAGAACAAACATTTCCAAGCCCTGAAACTCGCTGTTTTTGTGCTTCGGTTTGGGATTTCTTCATATAGGTAAAATTGGGCCATGAAAGGGCCACCATTGTACTCAGCAGGTCCAGACGAAGCTATTCATGGCTTTGGTTTTTATTTATCATGCGTGTGTTTGATTTTGAGAATGACAGGGGTTGTAGCTACGAACATATGTCAGTAGGTAAAAGTGTTCAACTTTTTACCAACAGAGCAAGGTTGGGGGTGATGGCGTGGCAAGCTCCTATTGCTTCGTTTAAAAATGTGCGCGCTGAGTTTACATGTTTTGCTTTCTTAATATTTAATTATTATTTTGTCTTTGATATACAAATAGAGCAACTAGCGTAGTTGGTAGCCAGTCATGGGAAAATGCCTTGGGGCCTGGTTCGAATCCCAGGTCCCCTAATTTCTTCACATTATTTTTCTTTCAGGGATTACATGCGCGTACAAGGCCAAGGTCTATCACGTGACCTCATCATCCAGCCTGCCAAGTGGCCAGATGGCCAGATCCAAAGGCCATCAATGAAAGAGAACCAAAGGCATGGTCAAAGCAAATGCATGGGATCTCAGAAGGTCAACGTGGACCTTTGTTTCTTGGGCCCGAATTGCTAGCAATGCACCCCCCCCCCCAAATCACCTTTCAGGCCCATATCTCTTTCTATATTCTTTTTATTTTATTTTTCCTAATTAATTTAATTAATTCTTTTACTAACATAATTAATTATTTATTTTATAAAAAAAATCATAAAAATAATATTTTTCACCCAATTAGACTTAGGTTTATTTTTTATCAAAAAATTAATTAATTAGGTTATTTGATCTTAGATAACTTTGATTATTTTGTAAATAAATTAAAAAATAATTAGAACAATTAGGGTTTTGTTTATAATTTAATTATATTTCCTTTTTCTTAAAATAACCAAAAACACAAAAAAAATAGGCCATTTATTATTTTTATTAATTGATTTAATCACTAGTTATTTTTGTATTTAATTTTTTAAAAAACCTAATTATTTTCTTAAAAACAACAACAAAAAACAATTTTTCTTTTAATTAGGTTAGAAGGGTTCAAAACCCTAGTTCTCTCTCGTTCTAATTTCATCGCGTGCGCTTTATTGTTTTACTTTTTACCCTATTAATGTAACTGCTCACAAGTTGTAATAGTTTAAATTAGGACTTTTACTTTCATTTATCACTTTATTGTTTAAGGGTTTGTTTTTGGCTATGTAAATATCCTAAGCCTTGTAATAGCGTAGTTTAATTTCCGCACTTTAAATTCCGTAAAATATTAACTGTAAGATGTATGATTAGGGTTGCATGACAAGAATGTATAATTAATTTTAAAACAGTTAGATAACCCTAAAATATGCAAAGATAATAACTTGAAATTTAATCACTCGCGCATGCGCACTCCTAGGGTACACTCCCACTTCGGTTGCCTTCGGTAAACCGTTATTGAGTATAGGATATTTTAGTGGTCGCCCTTTTTGTCTCAAAGATCAAAGTTGCCTCGGAAAGGTTGCCTCGGAATTGTTGCCTCGAATAATTGATCTAAGACATTAGGGTTATTACTAAGACGTCCTAACATTGCTTTAGTGACCATACGTCCCTTTCAAATTGATCCTCAAACTCCAACGATGGTGCTACCTACTCACTAATAGTGGGATAGCGCTATCTAAAGGAAACGAACATAGAAAGATTCTTTTTTCGAGTAGTTAGATTAACTCTTAAGTACTTGCTCAAACAAAACAACCTTTTTCACACTTATACCCCTTTCAAACAAAGTTTTTTTTCAAAAAAAAACACTTCGTAACACTCTTGAAGACGGAAGCAAGGGTTAAATCGAAGTCAAAACAAAAACTTTTCAAATCACACAAACACACAAAGAAGAAATTTTGAAAATGATGAGCAAGTACCTAAGAGCCCGTAGATAACTACAGATAGAAAGGGTGCTAATACCTTCCCTTTCTATAATCTACCCCCCGTACTCAGAAATATCTCGAAAAAGGAATTTTTCTGTGCTTTTTTCCTTTCCTTTGTTGGATAAAATAAAAGTCGATGGCGACTCTTGCTTACCACGACATTTTGCAAACACAAACGCAAAATACAAACCAGCATTTCTAAAAACAGTCCCGGTTCTGGTCACCGTATCACACAGTACTTTAAGAATTAAAGATTCATGAAGGTCAAACGATGAAGTTTTTGGTTGAAAAAAACCAACCATTTATCTAGAAAAACATCCAACCAGTCATAGAATAAGAAAACAAATTTATATGATATTCAAGTTTTTTGAGATTAAGTTAACAATGATAGATTAGAGCTAGAATATTGCAAGACTAGGATGTAATTGGCTGACATGTTCACAAAATCATTGAAAAAGGCAAGACTCGATAAATTGAAGAAGTTTATTATAATGAAAGGATTCCAAACATTAATTAGGTGATGTGTTAAGTTTTATTTTAAGTTTGAAAGTTTTTAATCAAATTGGTTGTTAAAAATTAGTTACTTGATTATTAAGGTAGTTAGAGTTTGTTAAAAAAACTTGTTATGCAAGTTATATGTATGGCTTAATTTTGTTTTTGCCCTTCATATAAACATACACTATACCTATACTAATCAATGCATATAATTATAATTATAATCAAATTGTTATATATTGGTTTGCATAGCTTTAAGTGTATGAAGTGTAGTAGCTTGAGTTACAAGTAACACATTTTTCTATTTTGCTTCTTCGTTCTTGTGCTATTAACAAGATATTCGTGCGTCTGCATGGATAAATATATTTGATATAATATAAAATATCTTTAGATACTCATGTAAATATGAAATAAGTTATTTAATTATAAAATGAATAATAATTAAATAAATTCAATTATATTAAATAAGTATTATGCTGATAGTGATTTGTGAAATGGAAAATTAGTTGTTTAGACGACTATTGATTATTATCCAATTTGATAAGATATAACATATATATAGATACATATATAAATTTGAAATAAGTTATTAATTGAAAAAAGAACAATGATCCTATAAAATCAATTAAAGTTGATTAAAAATAAAAATGTATATTTTGCTGATAGTGACCCGTGAGATAGAAAATTAATTGTCTGCACGACCATGAAATATTATCCAAGTTGATACTGTATAAAATGTATTTTGCAATACATGTTAATTTGAAATGAATTACTTAATCATAAAATGAATATAAACAATATAAACTCAATTATATTAAATAACCATATAAAAATAAATAAATAAATAAAAAGAACAAATAGAAGAAAAAAATTGACATTTGAAAATAAAGATAAAGATAATTGTTGATTAAAATAAAATAGATATTGTACTGATAGTGACGCATGAGATGAAAAATTAGTTGTCTAAACCACTATTGAGTATTATCCAATTTGATAAGATATAAAATGTATTTATATATGTTGAAATATTAGATTAGGTTTGACTAGATTTAATATTTAAATATAATCCAAGTTGTGTTAGTCCAAGCCCAATTAGGGTTGTATATAAATAGTCATAGTTTATATCCTTATTTGTAACAAGTGAATAATATAAACCTTATTTCCTTTATTATTCTCTCTTTCTCACCTCTCTAAAAGTTCCTCATGCACTAACAAATCAGTATCCAAAGCTTTTAGTTATTATTCTTGATCGAGTTTTCAAGAACTTCACGTCAGAGATCGTGTTTCTAGGGAAAGTGAACCAACGACTGTGAAGATGGCTAGTGATAAGGGCATTCTGAATTCTCTTCCAATGCTCGATGGAAAAAATTGAATCCGATGGAAAAAACATATGCAATTCTTATTTGGATTCTATGAAACCCTAGAAGTGGTTACTGATAGTATTTCTGAGTTGGCTGCAAATGCAACCGTAGAACAGAAAAAATCCTACAATAAAGTCAAGAAGAAAGATTACAAGGCTGATTATTGCATTTACACGGTGATCAATGCTGCTAAATTTGACACAATCTCTCGTGATAAAATGGAGAATGAGGAATGAGATATTCTGGTCAAGTATTATGAAGGAGATAAGATAGTCAAGGTTTTCAAGTTGCAGACCTTGCATCGACAATATGAATTATTATCGATGGGAGAAGACATCAAGATTGTAGAATATGTGTCGAAGGTTTAGAAACTTGTCCATCTTATGAAGGGTTATGGTGAAAACATAACTGATAAGATGATAGTTGAGAAGGTAATGAGAATGTTGATCTCTCACTTTGGTCACGTCATCGTAGCTATTCAAGAATCCAACAATCTTGAAACCCTAAAAAGGAAGATTTGGTTCGTTCGTTAGAGGCGCATGAGATGAGGATTATCAAAAGGAAAGAAGTTTAAGACTCGATACAGGAACTTCAAGCTCAATCATGGAAAATGGATGGTGGTTCAAACAAATTCAAAGGCAAGTTCAACCAAGACTGGAAAGACTCAGGGCAAGAAGTCTTGGTCGAATCCCTACAAGAATAAGGTAGAAGATAGAGCTTTTGAATCTTAAAAAAAGGGAGGAGGAAACTATCGAAAGGACAAAGAAGATAAAAAAAGGTGTGTAGTGATATAATTGTAAAAAGTGGGGTCATGTAGCCAAGAATTGTTGGTACAGAAAGTACAAGGGATCGACAGGCAAGGACGAAGGAGCGAACCTTGCACGCCAAGATTCAAATGATTCTGAAGATGGTATGATGGTTATGGCTGCAGTTGAAGATAACCATGTCGAATCTAAGATTTGGTTCCTCGACTCAGGCTGCTTGAATCATATGACTGATCGAAAGGAGTGGTTGGTAGATTTTGACGAGTCGAACAAGAGCAAGGTAAAACTTGATGATAATAATTTATTGCAAATAGAAGGTACTGGAAAAATAGTCTTTCAAATGAGTAATTGAGGGAAAGCTATCATCAAAGATGTGCTCTATGTACCTGGAATAAAGTGCAACTTGCTAAGTGTTGGACAACTAGTTGAAAAAGGTTTCTCAATTGTCATGAAAGATGGAGTTTTAAAATTGTTCGACGCCAAGAACAATTTGGTCTTAAAATCTCCTTTGTCAAAAAATAGAGCGTTTAAGATTATGATCACTCGACAGGAGTACAATGTCTAAAAGTTGTTGTCGACCACAAGGATAGTTTGTTGTGGCATTTGAGGTTTAGACATTTGAACTTTCAATCACTCAACCAGCTGATTACTCAAGATATAGTATCTTGTATCCCAAGTCTTGATATGACCGACAAACTCTGTGAAGGTTATTTAGTTGGAAAGCAATCCAGAAATTCTTTTATTTCGACTATGTCAATAAGATCATCCTGCATACTCGAAATGGTACATTCAGATGTATGTGGTCCGTTCGAAGAACATACCATTGGTGGAAACATATAGTTTGTTTCGTTTGTAGATGAGTTTAGGCGAAAGTTGTGGATCCATGTGATCAAGAGTAAGGACAAAGTATTTGAAATCTTTAAGAGATTCAAGATTCTTGTCGAAAACCATAGTGGAAAGATGATCAAAGTTCTACGAACGGATGGGGGTGGCGAATACACATCCAAGACATTTGAAAAGTTTTATACAGAACACGGTGTCGATCATGAGGTAACTGCTCCTTATACCCCTCAAAATAATGGAATTTCAGAAAGAAGAAACAAAACCATATTGGATATGGAGAGATACATGCTAAAGTAGAAGAATTTTCCAAAATATTTATGGGGTGAAGATGTTTCGACTACAGTTTATACTTTGAACAGGTGCCCTACCAAGAAGTTGGAGAATAAGGTTCCTGAAGAAGTATGGAGTGGAAACCGACCATCAGTGACTCATCTGCATGTGTTTGGCTCTATGAGTTACAAGCATGCCCCTGATGTAATAAGAAGGAAGCTTGATGACAAGAGTGAACCTATGATTCTGGTAGGATATCATAAAATTGGTGCATACATGTTATTCAATCAAATTAATGAGAAGGTTATGTTGAGTCGAGACATTGTGATTGATGAAAATTCTACTTGGGATTAGAATTTTAGTGATGCAATTAACAAGCTATTGATGAGCTATGGTTTCAACGAAAAAACGGATGAAGTCAAAGTCAAAGAAGTTGATAATATTCCAATCAAAGTTGAAGCAGTTGCTAAGATTCCAGAAATAGTCGAAGTCGGAGAGGTTGTGGCTGAAACAAGCCAAATACCTCAAATAAATAGAGTTCTTCCAACAAGACTTCATGATTATGAAGTGATGGGTGATGATGAAGTCACACCATATGAAGAATTAGTTCATTTTTCTTTACTTGCATGTGCTGAACCAATCAACCATAACGAAGTTTTAAAGATTAAATAGTGGAAGTTAGCTATGATCGAAAAGTTACAGGAAATCAAAAGAAACAATACATGGGAGTTAGTCGAATTTCTAACACATATAAAAGCTATTGAAGTGAAGTGGGTGTTCAAGTTGAAACACAATACCGATGGGTCGATAACAAGACATAAAGCAATATTATTAGCTCAAGGATTTTTTCAAAGAGAAGGACTCGATTACTCTGAAGTATTTGCTCCAGTAGCAAGATTAGAGATTGTTCGACTAGTGGTAGCATTGGCATGCAACCAAGGCTGGTCGACATTTCATTTAGAGGTGACATCATCATTTCTAAATGGCCCTTTAGACGAAGAGGTCTATGTTACACAACCTCCATGGTTTGTGATTCAGAAGGAAGCGAGTAAAGTATATAAGTTGTACAAAGCGCTCTATAGCCTTAAACAGGAACCTAGAGCATGGAACAAGAAGATTGACTCATACTTAGTCGAATTGGGATTTGTCAAACGCAAATCTGAGTATGGTGTCTATGATCAGGTTGTAGTACAAGATATAACAATCATCTTCTTATATGTCGATGACTTGCTAGTAACTGTAAATAGATTGGAGAACTTGTCGAAGTTCAAAAAGCTGACGATGAAGGAATTTGAAATGTCGGATCTGGGAAGATTTTCTTATTTCTTAGGTATGGAATTTCAAATGTCGAAGCAAGGTATGGTTCTACATCAAAGGAAGTATGTCAAAGAAATACTCAAGAGATTCAGAATGGAAGATTTGAATCCTACATCCTCACTTGTCGAACCAAATGTGAAGTTGGAGAAGAATGGAGAGGAAGACAAAGTTGATGTAACTTTGTTCAAGCAAATTGTGGGATCTCTGAGGTATATGTGCAATAATCGACCTGATATAGGTTTCTATGTCGGATTAACAAGCAGATATATGAGTGAACCAAGAGTGTCACATATGAAGGCTGCAAGACGAATCTTGAGATATTTAAAGGTTCGATAAACTGTGGAATACTATTTCGACGAGATTCTGAAGGAAAAGAAGCTACAGTTAATTTCTTTTCAGATGTTGATTGGTGTGGAGATAAGGAAGATCGAAGAAGCACAACTGAATATTTCTTTCAAATATTTGGTGCCCCAATCTCATGGTGTTCGAAGAAGCAACCTATGGTAGCATTGTCATCGTTTGAAGTTGAATATATAGCATGATCCTATACTACATGTCAAGCAATTTGGAACAGATCTGTACTTGAAGAAATGGAGGTCAAAGTGATGAAACCTCTAGTGTTACAAATCGACAACAAGTCATCCATAAATCTGGCGAAGAATTCAATTATGCATGGAAGAAGTAAACATATCGAAGTTAGGTTTCACTTCCTAGGGGAAAAGGTAAATCAAGGTGAACTTAAAGTTATGCATTGCTCAAGTGAAGCACAATTGGCCAACATTTTCACCAAATGATTGAAGATCGACATATTCCTGAATTTGAGAAAGAAATTATAAATAGTTCATATCGGCTATGATTAGCATAGGTTCGACAACTTGGATTAAGGGGGTGTGTTGAAATATTAATTTGGATTTGATTAGATTTAATATTTAAATATAATCCAAGTTGTATTAGCTCAAGTCCAATTAGGGTTGTATATAAATAGTCATAATCAATATCTTTATTTTTAACAAGTGAATAATATAATTCTTATTTCCTTTATTATTTTCTCTTTCTCTCCTAGTAACTCACCCAACAAGATACACATATAAATTCGAAACGAGTTATTTAATTATAAAATAAACAATGATCATATAAACTCATTGTATTAGATAACCATACCAAAAAGAAAGAGTTCATAAAATGGAGAAAGGAAAAAAAATTGACATTTGAAAATAAGAATTTTGTCTAAAAAAAAACAATTGTTGCATATAAATCCTCCTAAATAATTTAAAAATATCATTTTTAAAAATAAATTTTTAAATATTTTTCTGATAATTTAATTGAATACTTGTGTAAAACAATTTAGTATTAATCTTTTAAAAGAAGTTAATTAATATGTTCAATAATAATAATATTATTATTATTAATAATAATAATAATAATAATAATAATAATAATAATAATAATAAATAAGTTTGATTTATTATTTTATAAAAATATTTTAAAAATAAATATGAAATTTTATAAATTAAAATAGTAGAAATAAATATTAATTTATAAAAGTATATAAAATAAGATATGTGATGGGTTTAGAGTGATGGAGAGAGAGTAACTGAATGAAATAAAAACCTAAAATAAGGGGGAAATGTATTTGAAATGAGAAAAATAAAAGTGTCATGTTTCATTGTAGGGATGAAAGTTAGAAATATATAATTTCTCCATTTGTAAAAGACTTATTTATTTATTTTTAGTGTAACTAAATTGACATGAAATGGTATATTAGGTAGTATGTTTCATTAATAGTTATATTAATAGAAAGTTAGTTCCAACAATTACTACTATAAATTGTTTATTTACTCATGTTCACTACTTATAAATCTCACATTTAACAAGCTCTTATCATCTATAACTTTGAAGTACATATTGGAAAATCTACTTACTTACTTTAATCTCTTATCCTATGGAAGGAGTCGCACCACCAAAAATCAAACATTAAACTAGGCCAAACTCACAATTAGAAAACAATTAAAAACTATTTAAGTAGAAAATGTGTTGTTTTACCGTCCACTCATAAAAAAATACAACAAGACTCGATGACTTATCCAAAGCCCACTTCCATGAAGATAATTTTACAAGATCCACCATTTTTTTCCAACATTATGTCTGAGAAAATAAATTTATTTTGTGACCTCTAGATCAACCGAACCATAAAACACTATGCCAAAGCCAAGCCACACTAAAAAAGAAAACATTAAGACTAAACCAAATAAGTTAGCACAAACACACAAGATATAAAAGACACCTCGTTGTTTTTTTGGGTGAGACTGAACGTAAATTCCCTTTTCCATATAACTTAAAAGGTGGAAAGTATTTTTACTACTATGGAGCTTAATTATCAATAACTTAGGATAAAAGTAATAAAAATTTAGATTTGTAAATAATATTTTAAATTTAATGTTTTTGCAAAAAAAATTTTATAATATTTTAAATACGTTTGCAAAAAATGAGGAGTAGTGGAGTCATAAATATGTTAGTGATGATTCTACTTAATTTGGTTCTTTATTCGATCTCTATTTTTTGTTGTTGTTCTTTTTAAATGCTTGTTAAGGTGTGGAAGAGGATAGTAAGGATCTAAAGAAGGTTCTTTTGAGGAGAGATGAAAGGAGAGTCTACGATTTCTTGAATTAAATAATTTGATGTTTGTAAGCCTAAGAGGAGAGGTGAGATGGGTGCTCATGACTTTTGTTTGGTCAATTTTGATCCGCTAGGTCAATGATTGTGAAAGTTTATCTTTGATGCTATCAACATATGGCATGATATTCTTTCCGTTAGATATGAGGATTAGATTCTTTCCTTTTTCAAGGAGTAAGTGTTCTACTTTTCAAACTCATTATACCTGGTGGAAATTAGTCTCTCTTCTTGGTTATGACCCAAGAGTTTCCTCTAATTGGTTTATGATGGCATGCGAAAAAAGATGGGCATTCTTCTCATCTTCTTTTGAGATGATCCTTGGGGAGAATCTCTCTTAAAGTCAAGCTCCATAGACTCTATCTTATTTCCATCTAACATGATATGAAAGTCGGGGAATATGAATTTTGGGAGGATGTGGAATTGGTTTTGGAGCTTCAGTGAAGGGGAGCCATTTTTTGTTTGGGAGGAGGTGTTGGTTGTTGATCTTCTTATGGAAGTTCAGAGAATTATCTTTTCCCTGACAGACATTTTATGGCGTCATGAAAATGATGGTGTTTATCTAGCTATATTGACTTAAAGTGTCCTTCTGAATGCTAATCTTGGTGTTGCGAGTTCCTTGAATATAGAATATCTGATTTTTTCCCCTTAATTTGGGTAAGTCGCCCCCTCCCGTCTAAAATTATTGCTTTGTTTAGACAACTCTTCTAAAATAGAATACCAACGCGAGAACCTTCTTAAGTGGCAATGTCTTTCACGATCTCATTTGTTTTCATGTGGCTCTTTGAGTCACTTTATCACATATTTGTGACATGTGAGGTTGTGGCTACGCCATGATAAATGATATTTCAGTGGCTTAGATGATCTTTTGTTCTTCATATGAATTTTTGTTTGTTTTTTTGAGGTTTTTATATCATTGGGTGTGTCTCTAACTATGGTTTGGAATTCAATGGTATAGTCAATTTGAAAATCCCATAATTATATCATTTTATCGGTAGATCTCAAAAAATGGAGGATTCGGAAAACAAAATTATTTTCTCTTCTTGAAAATTATATTTTTGTAGATCTACGGCCTACTCAAATACTTTATCTAATTGACTGGAGAATTATATTATCTGCTTGAGCCAATATCGAATAGATAGTTTTACTTAATTCTTCAGATGAAATGTGCTTGAAATTGTTGAACAATTTTGTTCTATAAATGATAGTTATTGATGTTGAATTCTATCGAATATCTTTTTGTGGTGTAGGAGAATTCTCTCCATTTTGTTCTTTTGGTAGTTTGTCGAATGAATTTTTTTCTTTTTATTATTACTTTTTAAATGATTTTAAATTTATTTATTTTTATTAGAAAAACTTCATATCTCCAATGTCTTTTATTTGATTTGTTGTATGATTTGTTTGTTGCTTTTCTTTATTATATCCTAAAAAAACTGTTATGAACAGAAAAAAGAACTGTTCAAGTTAAGAAAACTTTTTAGAGAAATGTTGAAATTTTGTAGGATTAAAGTATATTTGATGTTATTTTATGATCCTTAGCTGTATTTTTAATTTTATTTTAACGCGCAATGGTAGCACATGTGTTTCATTACTAGACTAATTTTCCTTAAAGTGGGTAAATCTTAAGGAGACAGGATTATGTTTTTGTGCTGAGCTGATAATTAATTAGCAATATAGATTATTCATTTGTGATTCCTTAATAGGCTTAGGTGATTCTGCAAATCATCTCTGAAAGTGACATATCTAGGTTTGATAAAAATAAATAAATAAAAGAACTCTAAAATTATTTACTAAATTTGGTTGAATTGTTTTTTTTTAATTTGAATTCTCTCCTTTAATTTCTTCTCTCTAATTATTTTTTTCCCACATTTTTATCTCGATCTTTCTCTAATATTCTTTCTTTCTTCCTTTTATCAAATTTTTTTTTTTAATTTCATTAAGTCTATTACATTTGTTATTAGTGTCTGTTTGACTGTGAGAAAAAATAAAGAAGAATGAAAAATGTGAAAATAGTACGAGAAAAAAAACAAGAGATGGAAAATAGAATAAATTTAATATAATGTCTGATATAAAAAAGTAAAATATTTATTTTAATCTCTTGACTATATTTTTCAGTTTATATTGATTCTTTAATTTTTTTTTGTGTCTTTTAACTTTTAAAATGTTTCATTTTAGTCTCTTTTGTCTAAATAGCGACGAATTCAGTGACAGATTTCAAAGTTATTTCATCGCTAATTAAACAAAAAGAATTAAAATAATTTTTTTTGAAAGTTAGAAACTACAATGACACGAAAAAAAGTTAAAGGATCAATATAAATATAAGAATATAGTTAATAGATAAAATGAATATTTTAAAAAAAGAAAGAGAAATAGTGAAGAAAGAGTAATAATAATTTAAAAAATTAACAATAAAGCCCTTATTTTAAAAAAGTCACCTTCATTATATTTTTTTTAAAAAAATTAATTATATAATTTCTTTACTATAACTTATTAGTTTATTAAATTGATTAAATAAGGGAGTTGTAAAGAAAAAGTAAATTTTTTAATTAAAACATAATGACTGATTATAAAAATTGAGAGCTAAGTTTCGCATTAATAAAATGAAATAAAGTATTTCATTTATTTTGTCCAAAATAAATTAATGTTTTTTTTTTACTGTGTTAAAAAAAATTTTATCTCTTCATATTAATAAATACTTGAGACATTGCATGCAACCATACTTTTGTTTTCTATTTAACACTTGCAAAAAGAAAATCCAAATAAATATATTTAGTTGAGTCCCTTTTTTTTTTTTTTTAATAAAAGCTTATATATTGATAAATAAAAAATATAATGGGAGACCAAAAAAGGAACTAAGATAATCCCATTAAAATCTAGAAAATATAAAGAAAGGTATTTCTAACCTACAAAGTCTCATCTAATTTCAATAGGATTGGCGTCAAAAATAAGGATAGAACTTGTGGTGAGCACTAAATTAGCCAAAAAAAATCAGCATACGGGTTCCCCTCTGTTTCCAGTGATTTCTGGTAAACAACCGCTAGTCTTCCAAAATATCGAATAATCTTTGTTAACGCTATTCAATCTCTCTGGTAACTCACAGGATCGACTAGATTGATCCTAGGACTCCTTGGATATTAAGGTTACTCTCACAATCGAACAATTATTCATGGTTTCTATTGTACAAGTGTTTGGTTTATTTCGATTCCTCTCTCTAAGAGTTTAAGAATGTGGTCAAAATGTATATGAAAACTAAGTTATACGAATAAATGCTAATTGTAATGCTGATTGAAGAGACATATGAAACTGTATGAAAAATGAAGTAAATGGTTTCGATTTATAAAACATTTAACATAAAAGGTTTCTGGAATGTAGAAGTTAAAAATGTGAAGAAAGCGTTTAATGCAAGAAATCTATAAATGATTTTAAGTAAAATTATGCGCTTGAAAAACAATACTTGAAAGTAAAGGTATTGAAAGTGTAACAGTTCTCTGAAATATAAAGTGCTCGAAGTATAAAGAAAGCAGTAAAACGTAAAACTTTGAGGAAAAGACTTTGAAATGAAAAGACAGTAAATAAAGAAACTTGCAAATGTTATTCGACAAAAAGAAAAGAAGAAAGTACTGGAAATGGTAAAAAGGCTTTCATTAAGTTAGAAATACATGGTGCTATCATACATACATTTCTCTCGCATTCGTTTCCCTTGCCATGTGGTAGTTTGAATGTTATTGAGTATTTTGTACAACAGATATGACACACTGAAATCCTAATACTAAGACTTCTATTTATACTAATTCGACCCTAACGGTCTCGCTATAGGATCATGCCACGTTTCGAACATGCAAGACAATGCTTCTTTCATCTTTCCACGTGTCCCCAAATGCTCCAACACATAACTTTCAAACTTTGAAAGTCCCGCTTCCATTTGAATTTTAAATGCTTTGGGGTTTCTCCGTTTCGAACGCTCTAGCCTCGCTGTTGTTTCGAGACCCCTTTGGATATGTTCCCAAAATCACCGTTCGAAGCTTCAAGCTTTGACACACTTATTCGAAACACTGCTTCTGCAACTTCGAAATATGGCGTTTAATTCCACTTCGATCAGAACTTTAACTCTTTTGAATTCTAAATAACATTATCAAAATCTTCAGCCAACAAATTGCCCCTTTAAAATATGTATTTCGACCTCTTTGAGAAATACCTATTTTAAATATTTATACAAGATTTTGATAGGATTTTCGAATCATCATAACATTTAATGCATTTGACTCCAGTCACATCAATCATAGCACCTTTTGGGTTCCTTAACCGCCCAGAGTCACTTCACAGCATGGTGCAGTTATAAGCAATGATTATTTTTAAATCACGCCTATTACCTATATCAACTTCTCGCCACCTCTTCATCACACCAACCCATGATCTCCACGTATCACACTTTTACTCGGTGGATGCTTAATCTTCTCATTATAAAACATCAACTTAATCTTCCTTTCTCTTTTTACACTCTAAATCTTTCATACTCTGGATTTTTACTCTTCTTCTCTCATAAAACAATCTAAGCTCTCAATCAACAAAAATGTCTTCCTCCACCTCTTCCCAACTCAAGAAAGTCTCCAAGAAGAAAGGAAAAACTACAGGAGCAACCATGGAGAGTAAAATCGTCACCATTCAAGGCCAATCTGCTCTTGCTCCTCAAATGATTTCCAAAGAAAAAGAAATGCTGTACGCATCACAGGTACTCATCCCTACCCATGTTGCTGGTAAGAGGTTAGCCTTAAATGGCCCTCTTACAGTTTTTGAAATACTAAAGGACACCAGGACAATTTTCCCCGTATGTTATAGCTTCAAACCCTTATTCAACAAAATGGATGCCCCTAGGGCAGTAGAATCTCTTAGTTTGAATACCGTAGAAACCCCAACTGTTCCTCCCAAGGACCCATTTGTTTTGGACTATGTAAAAAGCAATTTTAAGCCATTTCGATCTTGCCCTACTTCTGATATTGCCTATCAAAACTGGTTCACGAAAGTAGAAGCCAAGAAATCCCAGCAATGGGAAGAATTAGGCATTTATAACCTCATTAAGCTATCGAAACCTGGATTCACCTATAGCCATCCTCTGCTGTTTGCGTCCCTTTATTTCTGGGATAGTACCTACAACACTTTCCATCTCCCAGGTGGCATGATTACCCCAACCTTCTTCGATATAGCGGCCATTACTGGGCTGTCGCCAGTGGGAGAAACTTATGTTCCTGACAATGAAGAGCACTCAAGCATAATTGACTTCGAAGTCAAGTTAGCCAGCTTTTCCAAATTTATCAGCCATTATCATGCTGAAGGGGATAATGTGTCTGACATAGAGCACATTGCTTTCTTGACCCTGTGGCTGTCTAGGTACGTTTTCTGCAGTAGATCCCTGCAGGTAGCTAGTAGGTTCATTCCTTTAGCTAGGGATTTACACGAAAATCGCAAAGTGTGCCTAAGTGAATTACTCTTAGTTGACCTCTATGAGAGCCTGAGGTCAGCTGTTTCGAGCCTCAAATCCCACACTTCCAAAAACATTCTATTAGCTGGCCCATTTTGGTTACTTCAACTATGGTTGAATGCCATGTTCGAACCTTCTTTATCAACCGCCAACACCATAGATGAGCAAGATTCAGAAATAAGTGATAGGATAGTCGAAGGCACTAGGCTTCGAAGACTAACTCCTAATGATGACAAGGATGACTTCAAGGTTCAATTCTCGAAGTACATCATGATACTCTCAAAAAGGCATAAGTTCGAAGAGAGCATGGCGCCTTTTGCTTCGAGGGCTCATGGACCTTCTTGGTTCACCATGGCTCTCTCAGAAGCCATCAAGATCAAGGAGATCCAAGATGTATGGAGAGCTTTCTTGCTTCCTAGACTCATCTCTTCAAGGATAACCCCAGCTAAGAACCAAATTCTTCTCTTTGCCTACCAACCAAACTTCGTTTCGAGGCAGTTTGGCTTATGCCAACTGATTCCTGAACCTTTGTTCCAAACTGAGAGTGCCATCACATCTGGTCGAACTTTCAAGGCAAGGGAAGCCAAGATCCAGCAAGAACAATATCAAGGCTTTGCCCAATTTGAGCTGATAGCCTTCGAACCTACCCATCTCGCGGCTAAAGGATTTCTGGAGTGGTGGATTAAGTTTTATCAAACTTGTATGTTCGATACACTTACAATTCGACAGAAACTAATTGATGCCTTCGATGTGCAGGTACCAGCAAAGAAAGGTATGTTTACTCATGCCAAAGAGATAAAAGCTTTTCAAAATTATTTTGAAACTACTTACGACCCCACGCGCTTGGACTCCACTGTGCATCAAGCAGCTGAGACCTTGAAGGAAAAATTTAAACAAAAAGTTTCTAAGCTAAAACTTCCTTCAGGGCTGTCACCTGAGGATAGGTATAGGTTGGCATTCGAAATGCATCCACCTAAATTTCCCAGATTACCTACCTCAGAACTGGCTCTGGCTTGGTTTCCCCCATATCCATGGTGGTTTACTTGCAAAGAGATGTTCAAATATCTTCAAAGGAAACCAAAGCCATCTGAGACTGTGACATGGGCTCGATACTGGCTTCATGATTTCCCAGGACATCTTCGATACGACCTTTCTGCCATGTCAATTAAATCTGATCAAGGCACAGGTGCGAATGCTTGGGAAAAAATCCCAAATGTCTTTTATTTTCCATATCTTTAACCTTTGCTTTAATTGTTTTGATTTTCAGCTATCAGGATAAAGACCGCTGCCTCGAAATCGAAGGAAGGGAGTGCCTCTCAAGCCTCCATCGAAACTACCGAAAAAGCTAATCCACCCGAAACAACAACTACTGCTGCAACTACAACAACAACAATAACGCCAACAACCACAAGTGCCCCAATTCCAACGGTAATCACTTAGTTTTTGATGCTTCGAATTCACTCAAGCTTTTTATATCTAACTTCGTTAAAATTCGTTCATACTAACAAGCTTCCTCCCACTACTCCCAAGAAGCGGAAACCAAGCACTACTGGGGAAGATCCCACTGCTGGAGGAAACTCAAATACTGCTTCGAAGAAGAAGCTAAAGAAAGCTACGCCTAAAAGCACTGTTCCGCCTAGTGTCTCTGGACTCGACTCCAGGGATGCTGCTCCCTTACCTAAATCCAAAAATCCACCTTCGACCTCCAACCCACAGTTGGAACGTATAGCTAGTAACCTCTCCTCTGAGGGCCCACAGGTAAATCGAACTTCTTTTTTAAAAATGTTTAACTTCTTATTACCTTGGTGAATGTTTTTCTTTAACATTCTGCTGCTCCTTGCAGAACATCTTGAATCCCACTTCTACCATTTCGACCTCACCGTCCAGAGCTGCTGCTCCGCTTAACTCCTCTCCTCAAGGAGATTCCAGCAATTTGGTCCAAAACAAAGGTTCTTCCAATGTGGCGGTTTTGGCTGGAACTTCTGAACAGCCAGATGACCAAGGTACCTCCATTCCTCTGAAAGAGGTGAACGAAACGATACTTCAAACGTCTGCAGATGATTCACAAAGGGTTCTTCAAAAGTCCCCTCTTGAAACTCTTCAAGAGGACCCAAAGGATACTCAGACTGAAGAAGAAAAAGCTGATTCTGGGCGAGGATTCGAAGAATCTGCAGACGAAGAATCTGAGGAGGAAAACGCAAATGACGAGGAAGACGTCAATGACGAGGAAAACGTAAATGACGAGGAAGACGTCAATGACGAGGAAAACGTCAATGACGAGGAAAACGTCAATGATAGTTCGACTGCCGGGACGGAGTCTAACGCACATAGCGGCGAAAGGGACGGTATCGAAGTGGTAGATTTGGACGAAGATGAAGAAGATCAAGAGCACGAAGCAAATGAAGGGGATGGTGATGCAATCAACGAAACCCTAGAGGTTGAAACAAACGTGGTTCCCCTACGCGTGGAATTCCCCCAATCCTCTCCGTCTCGAATGACTGACGAGGAACTGGCACTTCTGAGGCGAAATGACCCCATTGGGTATATGAAGGCAAAGTTGGCTCAGAGGGACGTTCCACTCGCTAGGGCTGGCACAAGTTCAACCAGTTATCCTCTTCCCACAGATGAAAGAGTTGTTCTTCTCAACAAAATTAGGAGAACTATTCTTAATGTGGATATATTCGAAGTGCTTAAACAAGATAGTACTGCTTGCTATACTATGAAGGAGCTTCTCACAAAGGTTAATCTTTCCAACTGCTCTTTGCCAGTTAGTACTCTCTTGTTTGATCTTCAGAATTTGCTGGACAACGTAACTGGCTACCTTCTCCAAGACGAATCTGCTGCCAAGAAGGTTCACGAGAAACGCATTGCTATGGATGCCGCTTATGAAAAAGCTTCGAAGCTTTCTCAAGAAGCTGAGGATCAGGCTATGCATCTGAAGCAGACGAAAACTGAATATGAGGCTCGAGCTGAGTCCATTCTTATTTGGGAAAGGCAGATTCTGGAACTTCAGCAGAAAGTTAAGGAGGCTAAGGAACAACAACTAGCCTTCGAAACTAATCCTGCAGGTAACCAATTCGAAGAGCTTCTCAACCAGGGGCTTGCAGAAATGGAGACTGCAGAACAACTTAAAGGAGAAGTGGCAACCTTGGAAGGTGCCAGGCGGTTTGCTCAGCAGAAACTTGAAACATTTCGAAGCACCTTTAATCGATTGAAAAATAATGTTTATTTCTAAATTTTTATGTGTAATATTCGAACAACGCCATTTTGGCATTCTATCTTGCCATCTTGGCTCTTTATAATATTTTGTTTACGTTGTTATTATTCGAATCTCCCGCAGGCTTGGCTTATATTTCTTTAAATATTTCCCATTAACCTTTAGGACACGTTTATCATCCAAGAGTTCTTCGACTTCGTATGCATTGTTTGAGAATACTTTTAATATTCGAAAAGGTCCTTCCCAATGAGGTGACCATTTACCTAATGCTTTGTTCTTCTTATCCATAGGCAATATGACTCTCCAAACCAAGTCATTAATAACGAATACTTTTTTCTTTACCCTTTTATTGTATGTTCTGGCCACTCTTTCTTTTTGCCTCATCAAAATTTCCAACGCATGTAACCTAATTTCGTCCAACTCAACTAATTCATTCATCATCATTTCCCAATATAATGCAGCTGGAATTTCGTTTTGTTTCTGGATTCGAACTGATTGCAGATGAATTTCTACTGGTAACACTGCATCATGGCCGAATGTAAGTTGGAAAGGCGTAGTGTTAGTGGCTTCCTTAGGAGATGTTCTACAAGCCCATAACACTTGGTCCAGAGTTTTGTGCCAATTTCTTGGCTTCTTGCCAATATGCTTCTTGATTAATCCTATTATTACTTTATTTGCTGCTTCGACTTGTCCATTTGCTTGAGCATAGTATGGTGTTGATGTTAGCAATCTAAACCCCATTTCTTGGGCAAATCCTTGCATCTTTCTACCAGTAAATACAGAGCCTTGGTCTGTAGTTATACTTTCTGGCAATCCAAACCTATAGATAATGTGCTTTTGTATAAATTCGATAATTGCCTCTTGATCAGCAACTACCAACGGTATAGCTTCGATCCATTTGGTAAAATAATCTACTCCTACCAAGATATATTTCTGACCTTTGGACGAAGCAGGATTTATCTCCCCTATCAGATCCAATGCCCATCCTCTGAATGGCCATGGTTTGATGATCGAATGCAACTCACTTGCAGGGGCATGTTGAATTCCTGCATGTTTCTGACATTCCTCACATCCTTTAGCAAAGTCTATGCAATCTTTGAGCATGCTAGGCCAATACAAACCATATCGAAATAGCAGCCATTTCATTTTATGGCCTGCTTGGTGTGCCCCACATGCCCCATTATGGACTTCAGACAATGCTAAATATGCCTCACTTTCTCCTAGGCATTTCAATAAAACACCTTCTTGGGTCTTTTTGAACAATTCGTTCCCCATGAGGAGATATGACAATGCTCTATATTTTGTTTTTCTATCTACCTTTAGAGTTGGGTCTGCTAAATAACTCTTTAATGGACTTCGCCAATCTGTATCTGACAAAGTATTTATGGCTAGAATTTCGAATCCCTGTTTCTCAGCATATCCCAATCTCATACTTTCCAGATCCGATGGTGTGAATCTAGTAGCCATAACTCTTCCCCTTATTTCGACCAAATCCTTAAGATTCTTGGTAGATACTCTATAACCTGAAGCCAACTGTGCTAAGTCATTTGCTTCTTGGTTTTCTAATCTTGGTATGTGTTGAATATCCATGTATTCAAACTTTCTCAATAGCCTATTGACTATGACGAAGTATACCATTAGATTTTCCTTTATGCACTTGTATTCTTTTGTGATTTGTTTGACCACCAATTCAGAGTCTCCTTTAATTTCGACTCTGGTTGCCCCCAATTCCAACAAAGCTTCAAGTCCAACAATGAGCGCTTCGTACTCAGCTTCGTTGTTCGAACAACGAGGACCATCCAGTTTATACTTGAATTTTGTTGGAATTCCTTCAGGAGAAATTAGAAGGACTCCAACACCACTTCCATTCCTGTGGGTTGAACCATCAAAGTACAATTTCCATGGTTGCATTTCGACGTAACTCATGCTTGTCTGCTCAACCAACGAATGATCCACAATGAAATCAGAAATCACTTGACCTTTCATAGCTTTTAAGGGCATGAACGTCAATGAATATTCTGTTAAGGCCAGAGCCCACTTTCCAACTCTACTATGCATTATTGGCTTTGAAAGCATATGTTTAATGACATCGAAGTGAGACGAAACATAAACATCAACAGGTTTTATATAATACTTGAGTTTCATACAAGAGAAATATAAACAGAGACATAGCTTTTCTAAATTGCTATATCTGGTCTCTGCATCATTTAGCACTCTACTTAAATAGTATATGGCTCTTTCGACGCCATTGTTATCCTCTTGTGCTAACATACTACCTATGCTAACTTCAGAGGCAGATATGTACAATCTCATGGGCTTCCCCCATGATGGTGGAGACAAAATAGGAGGCTGGGAAAGATATTCTTTTATTTTGTCAAACGCTTCCTGGTGAGCTTCGTTCCATTCGAAGGCCTGACCTTGCTTCAGACGAAGTAACGGAGAGAAAGCTTGGGTCCTTCCACTCAGGTTCGAAATAAATCTTCTGAGGAAGTTAACTTTCCCTAGTAGAGATTGCAACTCCCTTTTTGACGCAGGTGCTTTCGTCTCCATTATGGCTTTGGTTTTGTTCTGGTTGATTTCAATTCCTTTCTTGTGGACCACAAAACCAAGAAAATCTCCAGCCTACACAAAAAATGCACATTTAAGGGGATTCATTTTTAAGCCATGTTTTCTCATTCGTTCGAATGATTGGCTTAAATGATGCAAATGTGCTTCTGCAGATATAGATTTGATGACTATATCATCAATATACACCTGCATGAAGGTTTCGATGAAGTCATGAAAGATTGAATTCATCGCCCTTTGATAAGTTGCCCCAGCATTTTTTAAACCAAAAGGCATCACCACCCATTCGTAGGTGCCTAAGGCTCCTGGGCAACGAAATGCTGTTTTTGCAACATCTTCTTCAGCAATGAAAATCTGGTTATATCCAGAGTATCCATCTAACATGCTCAAGTATTCGAATCCTGCAGCAGAATCTACTAGCATCTCTGCCACGGGCATGGAATACTCATCCTTAGGGGTTGCAGTATTTAAATCCCTAAAATCTATGCAAATTCTTAAAGAACCATTTTTCTTAATAACAGGTACTATGTTTGCTAACCATTCAACGTACCTTGTTGTTCTGATGAATTTGCAGCGAAGCAACCTTTCGATCTCAGCTTTAATTTTTGTGAGAACCGCTGGTGCGAATCTTCTGGGAGTTTGTTTGATGGGCTTCTTGCCATCTTTGATTGGCAGTCTATGTTCGACCAACTCCCTCTTTAAACCAGGCATCTCATCATAATCCCATGCGAAACAATCTTTGTTTTCCTTAAGGATTTCGATCACTTTTTCCTTGAGGCCTGGGCTAAGTTTAGCACTTACGTAAGTTACTCTTTTCGTTTTTTCATCCCCTAAGTTGACTTCTTCGAGCGGGTCCTGTGCCAACATTTTGACATCTGAGTTTATGGGGTCCCTTTCGAAGCCTAAGGGTTCTTTGTCATAGATGGCATCCAACCTTTGATCCATCTCCAACTCTTTGATGGGTGAGCATTTCGAACCCCCTCCACTAACTTCATTCGTCTTTACAGTTGATTCATTTATTTCAGCCTCTAGGGCCGCTTTCGATTCATTCTCAGCCATATAGGCCGAAATCCTTTCGAAGAAGGTAGACTCAGTCATGGTTAAGGTTGTCGAAGTCCCAGCCTGCTGGCCGTTTTTGTATAACACCTTCAACTTCCTCTTCTTCACTGATTATTGTTCTATCCCAGTAAAGACCATCATGACGAAGTGTCATGTAGTAGTGGGCGTTTCTAGTTTCATTCATCTCATCGTTTGGAACACATGGAGCAATCTTTGCCAGATTTTTATCATAATCCCTTTTGTCAACTAAATTGACAGTTGACATAAAGTAACTCTGGTCTGCTTCGATGTTTTCCACGATTCCGTCATCTCTCCACAGAATTAGTCGTTGATGCATTGACGAAGGAACTGCCCCCACGCCATGGATCCACTCTCTTCCTAGCAGTAGGTTATAGTTGGCCTTGGCTTCGATAACCATAAACATGGTGGGCCTGCAACTTGAGCCTATTGTCAATTCCAACTGGACCACCCCCAGTGTTTTGCCCACTTTTCCCTCATAATTGGATAGAACCATGTTATGGGGCTTGATATCTCCTTCACGGATCTCTAACCTTTTTAGCATAAAATGGGGAATCAGGTTGACTGCAGCACCCCCATCCACTAGAACTTTGTTCACACCATGGACACCTACTTTCGCTCGAATGAAAAGTGGCTTGAGATGATTCTTCATTGCAGGCTCTGGACGTTCGAAGAACGCATTTTGTTCCTCAACAGCCCCATTGTCCATCACGTAATAGCATACGGGCCTATGTTTCATTAAATCTGTGGTGTCTTCCTCCTCATATTCATTGATTTCGGTTTCTTGCCCAAATTCGCAGGGAAGCACAGACACCACGTTACAGTTCAGGTTGAATGAAGACTCCCCCTCCGATTCGAAGTTATCTGTTATCATATCTTCGTCCTCTTCCGGGCCTGGAGTGTATTCCTTTGGTTCGTCTCGTTGGTCTTCAGAAAAAAGCCTCCTATTGACTGGAGGTTTCTCTTCAGTCTGATTTTTTGGTTTGTTGGTGCTCGATTCACCTTGTAACTTCGTTGAAATGTCCCCTTTGTTTGCCACAGCTTCTCTCTCAGCCTTTCGAATCCTTTGCTGTCTGCGCCACTGGGATCTTGACATGGGGTTCCTTCCTTTATAATTCTCTAATCTCACTTCCTCCCTTTTTTGTGTGTTGAATTGCCTCCTGTATGTCACAGCATGGCGTGCATTTCGTTCAGCACCCCTCCATTTGTCTTTGCCTTTGTCATTTCTGACTTGTAGCCATCTATCAGTTGGTACTTCAGCAGGGAGTTTGAAAGTCACTCTTCGAGCAACTTTGGGGTGAGGGCTATCAGGTCTTCGCTGTTTGTATCTGCTGTCGAAACGCGGGCCCATCTGGGCAGTTTCTTGATGGTTCCAGCAAGGGGCGAAAGGGATCGTTTCGAAGGCCCTGGCCATGCTTTGGTCATACACAGCAGAACACCTTGGGCAAACCAAGCACTTAGTTGCCCCCTTGTAGCAGCGAAAAACAAACTCCAACAAACTCTCTCCAGCCTTGGGATAGCACCTAAAGAGTTGGTTATCCTGGCGCCAATTGTTGCCAGTTCGAGCCCTCTGTACCCTTTCGAAATTTGCAGCAATTCTTTGGTTGCAGAGGATGCTGCACCTAGGGCACAATATCATGCCTGGATCTCCTTTGTGGCATGTCATGAGATAATCTTTGAGAGTAGCATCTCCAGTGTGATTATCCCCCATTCTGTGCTTTTCTTTTTCTAGGTATTTTTCCACTTCCTCCATCTCAGAATGGGGTCTTTCCATATCCACCATATTTATTTCCACGTCCCCCTCTTTAGTTTCGTCATTGCCCCATCCTGTGGGCTTTATATCTTCGATCTGGACCTTCGAACTTTCTGGGGCAGAATATTTGACCAGATAGTCGAATTTTCCACTGGGTTCCCCCAGAGTGTCCCATATTTCCTTCTGAAGGGGAACTGGCTGCGTAATTTGGACTTTCTCCAATTCCAGCCTCAAGCCCTCAGTGACTTGTGTCAATCCTTCGTTTTGATTCCCTTGGCCTTCAGTAGCCTGGGTTTCTCCTGCAACAGCCACAGGTGCAGCAATCGAAGTGTCTGGCGTATTCTGGATGTCTTCAGTGACTTCCTCGCTGACTTCGACCATCACCCAGTTTTCGACTTCAGTGTCCTTCTCTCCTGTTGGGGCGTCACTTCGGTCGGTTTCCACCATGTTGACCTCTCTAATGCATGCAGGCTCGGAGTAGTTGGTGTCTGCGACGTCCAAAGGATCTTCGTCCACTTTCATCTTCACCTTGTCAGCAAACTTTAGTCTGCCATCTTTGATCGCGTTTTGAATCAAGTCCCTGAAAAGAAAACATTGTGAGGTCTTGTGGCCTAGGAAACTATGATATTTGCAAAATCCCCTTTTCTTCCTCTGATCCAAGGGAGGTATTTTGACATTTGATGGCACAATTAGTTGGCCATCCTTGACAAGCAAGTCAAAAATTTCGTCACACTTAGTGACGTCGAAGGTATAAACCTTCTTTGGAAACTTGTCACTTTTCTCATTTTCAACAATATCTTTCCCTTTCGTGGGAACTAACATTTTGCAGGAGTAAGGTGGGGCCTGTTTTAATTCAGCAAGGTCGATTTCGACCTCTTCGAATTCGAATTCAGGATATTCTTCTACTTCTTCAGTCCCAACATAGGAAACCCTTTCTTTCTTACTATTCTTAAAGACTCTGGCTTTTTCAGCTTTTAGTCTTTCGACCTGTCGAACCCTATCGGCTAATTGAGCCATATCCCTCAAATACTGAGTATCTAATTTCTTTCGAATAGAATAATCCAACCCCCCAGCGGCCATTTCGACTAACTCATGTTCAGGCACTACTGTGTAACATCTGGATTTTAACAGCCTAAATCTATTCAAATAATCATCTATGGGTTCAGTGAACTTTCTCTTAACACTGGCCAATTCCTTGAAACTTATTTTCGATTGTCCCATGTAAAATTGTTCATGGAATAATCTCTCTAAAAGGGTCCAAGTGTCAATAGACCCAGGAGGCAACGTGGTAAACCAAGTGAAGGCGTTTTTTGTTAAGGAACTTGGGAAGTATTTGATCCCGAGATCTTCATTATTGGCTATATCTCCCGCTTCGGTTAGATATCTCGCTATGTGTTCGACTGTTGATTCGTTGGTATCCCCAGCGAACTTTGTAAATTTAGGGACTTTATATCCCCTTGGTAAATCAGTATGCATTATACAATCCAATATAGGAGAAGCGTAATTTGGCCTCCTCATTCCCGTATTGAGGCCATTCTGGGCCATGATCCTCTCTATCATGGTGGTTAGGTTATTTTCTGCCAAGATGTTATCGTTTCGAATCCTATGAACGACGGCATCGGCATCTTGATTTCGACCGACCAAAACAACTCCCCTAGGTTGTTCTTCTCGAAATTCTGGGGCTTCTGGCCTTTCGATCCTTGCCCCTGGTTCCATAACTTCCCTTTGTGGGCCCGGAATTATTAGGGCTTCTAACCTTGGTGCTCTGGCCCCTAAGTTAGCTTCTTCCCTGGGTAGTCTATGAATTGGGTCGTTAGCAATTCGTTCTATGACAGGCATGTTTGTTCGAAGTCCCGCCTGGTTCTGCCTACGCCTTTCTGTGGGAGCAAAGAAGTCTGCTATTCGACTCATATTGTCAGCGTTTTCCCTGTTCGTCACAGTCACATTCTGAACTATTGGGGCAAATATTTCCTGCATGGTTTGCGCTAACACCCCTATCATATTGTGGTTGCTGTCATCCATCAATTGCCTAAAAGCCAACTGGTTATCTGTGGTTAGGATAGGCAACGTGCTATAACCCACTGACCCTTGGTTATTTGTCGTAAATTGGTTCGCCCCAGACCCAGATCCTAGTTGTGGGGATGAATTCGATGTGGAATTGTGTAAACCTGCCATAAAAGATGTTGGCATTCCGTAAGAAGAACTTCTAATTCTATTCCCATCGAAGCCGGGTGGTCTAGTTAATGGTGTGGCGAAATGGGATTGTGTTCCTGGTGGTGGAACGAATCCCCCAGGGTAGCCCATAGTTCCAGTATTTCCTACGATCGAACTGTTAGTTGATATGCCACTCACTCCATTGGTGGCCATGTTACTGGTTGAAGATGCAACAGACTGTGCATTCGAAGGGATTACATTAGATGTTCCGCTCGAAATGGACGCGTTAGTGCCTGTGGTATGTGGGCCACCTTGGTCTCCTTGTTGATTGTCTGAATTAGACATTTTGTCCAAACGTTTTCTTCTGGATAGAGGTTGGTTGCTGGTTATCTTACCACTTCTCAGGTTCATAAAACAGCAAACTTCTCAGGTTCCTACGTTTTTGGGATGGCTACGTCTCGACAATCCTTAATTCTGATATCCAACTATTGGTCCCACCGGGTGTGCCAATTTGTTTCCAGTGATTTCTGGTAAACAACCGCTAGTCTTCCAAAATATCGAATAATCTTTGTTAACGCTATTCAATCTCTCTGGTAACTCACAGGATCGACTAGATTGATCCTAGGACTCCTTGGATATTAAGGTTACTCTCACAATCGAACAATTATTCATGGTTTCTATTGTACAAGTGTTTGGTTTATTTCGATTCCTCTCTCTAAGAGTTTAAGAATGTGGTCAAAATGTATATGAAAACTAAGTTATACGAATAAATGCTAATTGTAATGCTGATTGAAGAGACATATGAAACTGTATGAAAAATGAAGTAAATGGTTTCGATTTATAAAACATTTAACATAAAAGGTTTCTGGAATGTAGAAGTTAAAAATGTGAAGAAAGCGTTTAATGCAAGAAATCTATAAATGATTTTAAGTAAAATTATGCGCTTGAAAAACAATACTTGAAAGTAAAGGTATTGAAAGTGTAACAGTTCTCTGAAATATAAAGTGCTCGAAGTATAAAGAAAGCAGTAAAACGTAAAACTTTGAGGAAAAGACTTTGAAATGAAAAGACAGTAAATAAAGAAACTTGCAAATGTTATTCGACAAAAAGAAAAGAAGAAAGTACTGGAAATGGTAAAAAGGCTTTCATTAAGTTAGAAATACATGGTGCTATCATACATACATTTATCTCGCATTCGTTTCCCTTGCCATGTGGTAGTTTGAATGTTATTGAGTATTTTGTACAACAGATATGACACACTGAAATCCTAATACTAAGACTTCTATTTATACTAATTCGACCCTAACGGTCTCGCTATAGGATCATGCCACGTTTCGAACATGCAAGACAATGCTTCTTTCATCTTTCCACGTGTCCCCAAATGCTCCAACACATAACTTTCAAACTTTGAAAGTCCCGCTTCCATTTGAATTTTAAATGCTTTGGGGTTTCTCCGTTTCGAACGCTCTAGCCTCGCTGTTGTTTCGAGACCCCTTTGGATATGTTCCCAAAATCACCGTTCGAAGCTTCAAGCTTTGACACACTTATTCGAAACACTGCTTCTGCAACTTCGAAATATGGCGTTTAATTCCACTTCGATCAGAACTTTAACTCTTTTGAATTCTAAATAACATTATCAAAATCTTCAGCCAACACCCTCCCATTGTATATGAGTGATTATGATGTTCGAAAAGTTAGAAGGATTTATATTTCTTTGCCACTTGTGAAGAAGTTTCAATAGAACCAAGTCAGGTTTGGAGAAAGCTTTAATGACCAAACTGCAATCTGTTTCAATCCAAATCTTGTTCCAACCCCGACTAATTGCAATATCCAAAGCCTCAATGACCGCTGGGAACTCAGCAAAAACCGAAGAGCCAGTATCAATATTTTCCTCAAATGCTAGCAAGAAATCTCCAAAGTGATTCCTAAAAATGCGGCCACACCCAACCGCCTTTGAGACAGGATTAAACGATCCACTGCAATTACACTTCAACCAGTCAGGATTAAGAGAAATCGACAAGACCTCCTGTATGTTTGGAGTATGAGGCAGGCGAATAATAACATCAAACGCTTTAATGACGGTGGAATCAGAAATAGAAATAGCAGAGGTATTAGTTGAATTATTTCCTGCCATATTCACACTAGCCAAAATCAAGTTAATGGATCTATTCTTTCTAGGAAAAATGTTGTTATGCTTCCAACAATTTCTAGAAGACCAAATCTGATTGACGATGAGAATAACTACAGTCTTCATTAGCAGGGAAGCTTAATTGCAGTTAGAACCTATATCACAGTTCAGCCATTGCTCCAAAGTAGAGGGATTAGAATTAGTGTTGGCTTTTCTTTTAAACCAGTTCCAGAGCGAGGTGGCGAAGCTGCACTGGAAAAAGAGATGGGACGTTGATTCTTCAGTTGCATTATAAAGGCAACACATAGAGGACAAGGTGGTGCCTTTTCTTTTCAGTAAACAATCAGAGGGAATTTTATCACGTAGAAGCCTCCACATCAAAAGAGCTTTACTGGGCGAAACATCCCTACACCAAATGAGTTTCGACCAAGACTACACAGGCTGAGACTTGTCTTTGAAAATATAGGCATCTTTAATTGAGAGGGTACCTGGATCATTGTGATTCTAGACAAAAATGTAATTGTTATCCGGATTAGTGCTAGGATCGTCGAAATCCAATTCAGAAGAGAAGGAAACCACAAAATCGAATTAGAGGGAAAGTCCCAAAATCCATTCTTAACATAATCCGCTAAAAGCGCATGAACATTAATACCTTTTGAGAGGAGAAAATCCAAGGAAGAATGGTTGATTAAAGGCTGACCATGCCACGAATCCAACCAAAACCTGATACGATTACCTGAATCGATACACCAGGAAGAGTTGTTGTGGAGATTTGAGAATTCTGACTTAATACCAGT
The DNA here is from genome assembly GCA_948472305.1 of Vicia faba. Lineage (NCBI taxonomy): Eukaryota > Viridiplantae > Streptophyta > Magnoliopsida > Fabales > Fabaceae > Vicia > Vicia faba. The sequence continues at coordinate 23,717 of CATIWC010000819.1, read as the reverse complement.
CCAAATTGTTCAAAAATATGATACTTAATCATCCCTTTCACTTTTAAAATACAGTTCCTTAGGAGGATAGCCCAACTCTCCATACTGTTCACCAAACCCAACCTAACTTGAGGTTTGAAGCTTCATGTAATCTTTCCAAAGACCGAATACCAAGACCTTATTCATAGTAGGTTGGCAACATTTTTTCCACGAGACCATTGACAATTTCTTGATATGAATGTTTCCTGACAAAATGAAATTTCGACAAGCCCTTTCAATACTTCTCAATAAAGAAACCGGCCAGGAGTAAAGATTAATGGTGTAGTAAATCATGCTATGGATAGTGGACTTCACCACAGTTATCTGACCAGCCATATAAATAAGCGATCCCTTCCAAGCCGCGAGTTTGCAAAGAATTTTGTTCGAAATTGGAGCTAAGAAAGAAGATTTAACTCTACCTTTAAAAATCAGGACTCCAAGATAGTTGAAGGGGAGTGTACCCTTTAAAAAACCAGTGCTATTAAGAATCTCCTCCAAACGATTGTTCGCAATAGATCCCGAGAAAATGAAAGATTTCTTAAGGTTAAGTTTTTGGACGGAAGCAAAAGAGTAGTCCTTGAAGTTATTTTCCAGAGCAGAGATATTAGATTTTTTACCAGTACATAAAATCATAATATCATCTGCATACAGAATTTAAGAAGGAACAAATTTATTGTTAGAAGATTTGATGAGCTTTAACCCCCCCCCCCCCCCCCCCCCCCCCAACATCCACTAAATTTGAGATACTCATACTTCACATTTCTTCAGCTAAACAAAAAAGCAAGGGGGAAAGAGATTCCTCCTGCCTAACACCTATGCTACATTGGAAGAAACCATGAAGGTTTCCATTGAAATTGATAGATAACCTGGAAGAAGATAAAATCGTGCAAATCCAGTCACAAAACTTCTTGTCAAAACCGAATTTAGTAAGCATCTTAGCCAAAAATCCTAACTTATAGTGTCGAAAGCCTTGGAGATGCCCACTTTAAACGCCAAATTTCCATTCTTTCACTTCTCGTCCAACACGTTAATTGCCTCAGAGGAAAGACAAACGCAATCCCTAATATTCCTGCAGTGTATAAACCCTATTTTCTCTTTAGAAATCAAAAAAAGGTAAAATGGAGGAGATTCTGTCAGCAATGATCTTTGATATGATTTTGTACTTGAAATTGGACAGTGTGATAGGTCTGTAATTGTTCATAGTTTGAGCATCCTTGGACTTAGGAATTAACATCACCGTGCAAGATTTGTAGTGAGGTAAAATCCATCCAGTCTTGAAAAATTGGATAGTAGCCTTATAAACATCTTGCTGAATGATATCCCAATAAGTATGATAGAAAACCCCTCTAAATCCATCAGACCCAGGGGCACTGGATTTATTAAGGTTGTGGATAACATTGGTGACTTCTTCCAAATTGGGAATCATAAATAAGATGTTATTCATATTGGTGTCCACCAGATTCGAAATCACCTCATCCACAATTGTGCCATCTTGAGTTGGATCTGCAAAACATAAAAGGTTAGTGAAAAAATTAACTGCCATGTTGGCCATCTCCTCAGGGTTTGTTATGATGTTATCACCATCTTTTAGGACAACAATAACACACTTTAATCTTTTAATTTTGGCCAACCTATGGAAATAGGATGTATTCCTGTCACCAACAAATGCCAATCCAAGTTGGCCTTTTCAGCCCAGAAAAAATCTTCCTTCTGCTGCTCCTGCTCAAGCTCTAGTTGTGCTTGCCTCTCCTGATTCCTAAGCTCATCAGTGGGCCCAAAGATGAAATTTTCTCCTGAATAGCAACCAGGGAATCCAATTTAGATTTCACCAGTACATGGATATTTCCAAAAACCTCCTTGTTCCAAGTCTTCAAGTGAGTTTTAAGGATTTGAAGTTTTTTATTTAGAACGAACATCTGACAGCCAACAATCTTGGTGGACTAGACCTTAGCTATTAAATCCCTGCGATTATCATGTAAGGACCACATCCCCAAGAATCTAAAGGATGATGAAAATTTTGTTAGGGTGAAGGAATAATCCACCAGGATAGGGTGATGATCTGACCTATACCTAGGGAGAGTGATTGAGATAATGGAATTGTTAGTAGTGTATCAATCATTATTGAAAAAATCTCTATCTAAATTTCTCTTAACAGAGGCCTTGCCTTGCCTTCCATTATACCAAGTAAGAGATGGGCTCTTGGCAGGCATATCAATAAGATTATTACTATCTACCCAAGCTTTGAAATCATTCATAGGGACCCTACAAGGGATTCTACTACCCATGTGCTAATGAGCACCCAAAATAGCATTGAAATCATTCCACCAACTTCTTCTATCCAAATGGGAAGTGGAAGCATACACTGCAACAACTCCAATTAAATGGCTATCCATAATGAAAGAAAAAGCAACAAACTGGTCAGTGATGGAAAGGATGTTAGGATCAAGGGAAAGTTTATAAATACACCAAAGATTGGAGTGAAGGTTGGGTCTGTGGTTTACGGCAAAAAGCTTCAACCCAAGTCTATTCTATAAGGACTCAGGAAAATTTAGGTGATTCATCCAAGGTTCTGCAACTATGCAAATATTAGGTTTGTGAGTTTTAAGAAGGTTTTTAAGGGCTAACTTTGAAGGGGAGTTGGCCAGTCCCCGGATGTTCCAGAATAAAAACTTCATAATGAAGGCTTTTTTTGATCAGCTTTTGATCTGGTATCATAGGCCTCTTTGATTTTAGATTTCTATTTTGTCCTTTTTCTTGTGCGACTTTGATAGAACCAGTTGAAACCTGGAGCTATCAGCATCTGCATTAGAGATATCCTCCTCAGAGGTAAATCTCTTATCCTTGTTGTCAGCCATATTATCCCAAGAGAGTTTTATAAATTTAGCATTTTTGTTTGTGTTAACAGCAGGAGGTTCGGTAGAAGCATAAATATGAATGGCATCAACAAACTCAGAATCAGTCGAGCTTATCACATCTACATGTTTCCCTGCAATATCATTGAGGTTATCCCCGTTGTTCCCATTCATATCTAAAACTGGAATATCTGGTTGTGTGAATAAGGTTTCAGCATGCAGAAAGGAGTCTCACACCTTTTGTTGTATATTGTTCTCGTCTCCCTTAGCCACCCCACTAGTGTCACCTAAATCTTGCTGAACTTTTTTCTTCTCCGCCACTTCCTTCTCTATTTCTTTGTGTTTGAAAATAGGGCCATTATTGAGGTCATTTTTCTTATTATTCTCTTTCTCATCTCTGTTTGTAGCTCTCCTGCAATAAGCTTCAGAGTGACCAATTATTCTACAATAGTTACATAAATCCGGGAGCTTTTCATATTCAATATCGACAAAGAAGGCAAAACCCACTCTCTCCACCAATATTTTGTCTCTAAGCTCCTTCATCAGGTCCAAATCAATAAGAAATCTAACAAAGTGACCGAAGGCACGCTCAAAAGGCGATTTATATGAAGAGGAATCAATACATATTGGAGTGCTAAACTACTCGCAGACGCGGAAATAATTTTGGGCCTCCAATCCTTATGAGAGACCATGTATTCTGACCCAGACCTGAGCAGAAGTATTCTTAACATTCCTTGGTATAAAGTCTCTCGTCCAAGGGAAGAGTTTTAGCAAACAAGGGTTAAAGTTCCATGAGGGCATAAATCTGACTCTTCTAACATCCTCCAGATTGGAGAAGGAAAATTTATAGAAACCCTTACCTATGAAAGTAATTCCCCATTTTGCAAAGGAACTCCAAAGAGCGGAGAGCTTCACTCTTATATGTTGAACCATCAGAGGTGTGGCTTCTTTTGCCCACAAAATATAGCCGTGAAGCTTATGTTTACAGGCTTCTAATCTCATCTGGTATTCTTCTTCTGGAATCGAGATTAAGAGTTCATCTCCTTTTACACAAGGCGTTGAGAGTTGACTTGTTAGAATATTGCAGACATTGCCAAGAGCTTCTGCAAAAGTTTTCTGTAGACATTGCCAAGTTGCCACACCTCTGACGGTTCAACAGATAAGAGTGAAGCTCTCCGTTATTTGAAGTTCCTTTGCAAAATGGGGAATCACTTCTCTAGATAAGGGTTTAGAGTTGAGTCTTATTTCTAATGCACATGAAATAGAAAAAAAAAGAATAATAATGACAATACAAATCTACAGTATTTAAGAACATTGATTTCTCCTTTTTCTTTAATATAACCGAACTATTATATTAATGAAAGATTACATAAAAAAAATAAAATATATTATTAAGTATAAGTTTAAGCAAAATAAATTAATCAAAAATAGACAAACATGAAATAGATTGAGCAGAAGAGTTGAAACTCCCAACATAGTAAATTTACAAATTCTTATCGAAAAATAAAAGAACATTTATTTAGTTGAACCTACTAAAAATTTACTATAAATTGTCTAGTTCAATTCTTTTCTCTCTTTCATTAAGAGTATGTTTGTTTTAGATAAAATAGAGAAGAGAAAGGTTGGTGAGAAAAATCGAAGAGAATTGTTAAACTTTTTTGTTCAATTTGAAAAGTTGGAGAGAGACTAATTTTACACTACCACTTTTCTATTTCTTTTCAAAACTGAAAAGGAGAAATCAATATTTTTTTATAACAAAAATGTGTGTACATCTATTGTAATATATATATATATATATATATAAATATATATATATATATATATGATGCATGCTAACGAGTGTTCTAAAAATATTCTTTATAAATTTTAAATAAAAAAATATTACATTGAATACAATTTTAAAAAAAATCATATTTTTTATATATATTTTTAATTAATTATTTTAATTTTCAACCTATTGAATAGAAGTATTTTCAAACGAAACTTACATTTTTAAACTCTTAATAAATATTTCGGAACACTCGTTAATATATATATATATATATATATATATATATATATATATATATATATATATATATATATATATATATATATATATATATATATATATATATATATAAAAGAAAATGCAATAGAATAAAATATATAAAATAGAATTTCTTTTCCGATAAAATACAATTTATTATTTCATTTTTATTTTTTATTTTAAGATACACATGGAATTATGGAAACTATGGAATTTGTTATTAGTAAATTTCCAACAGCTAAAAAGAAACTGTGGAATTTATTAATATAATGCAGGTAACGTAACGTGGAAATACTTTAGAAGGTTCTTAAAAGACGATGACTTAACCATAAAAAGCATATACTATTATATCTGAATATTATTGATTAATTAGTTGATATGTTTAAATATGTGGGTCAGGGAACAACATTTGCATATTCCAGTTTGTTGGGAGAGAAATAGCCAAAAACAGAAGGTTTTATTTTAGTCTCGATCTGAGTTGTCATATTTTGTTGAATGAAATGTTCTTATTTTTTTTAGTTTAAAATAACAACTAGGCATTAGAGCTGTTTATGATAATGTTCCGTCATAAAATTAAATCGAATTAAATTAAATATTATAAGATAATCTGAATCATATTAAAATATTTTAATTTTTTAATTTTTTTAGAATTGAACTAAATCAAAACTTTTAATTTGATATAACAGTTTAGAATCTCATACCAAACCATTTCAAATCAAATAATTTATTGGATTTTGAATTTTTTAATAAAGAATCTATTAAATTTACTTTTAGTATTTCTTTATAAACGTTTTGAATATACTATTTTACATAACTTTTTAACTTAAAAAATATTCTTTTTGTCTATATTCTCAATTAAAATCAAAATTACAAAAAATCATTCAAAAATATACAAATTAATCAACTTATATATATATATATATATATATATATATATTTGAATAAACAACTTATATACAGTTTATAACACAATTACTTACAAAACTAAGCATTTATAAAAATAAGCTTGTATAAATCATTTTTATAGTAAAAGATACAATAAATTTTAAAATTTTTTTCCTTCTGATTTCAGACTAAAAACAGAACAAAACTCCAAGAAATTGAAATGCCATGTCCCTTTGTGTCATTTTCATTGTAGTAGTGTAGCTAACTCTCTTTTTACAAGTGATTGAAATTTCATGATGCCATTGTATAGCTACAAGTTTTATATCAGTTCAGTAGACTAATTCTACTTATCCATAGAGATTAGCTTTTATGATAAGAAGAATCTTGTCTTTAATATAATGTCTACCTGTAGATAAGACGTAAAACTGATTTATAACTTGTGTTTTTTTTTATTTTTTAAACTGAGACATTATTTCACAAGCCTGTATAGTTGTAAGTTCTAACGTGTTTTGGATTGTAACTTCTAAACGATTTGGTTCAGGTTTGGTTTTCACGGCAAGTTCATGTTGAGAAAAAAATAAAATATAAAGGAAAAAAATGAACAAAATAATAATAACAACATAATGATATACTGTAGAAATTTTAAAATTAAAAGGAAAAATCACGGTCGTTGTCAAATAACAATCAAAGAATAATATTATAAGAAAATTGTTACAACACGTAATATATTCTCAACCACTTCAGAACTCATAATACATCCATACTCTTCAAAGTTTAACTATATATAAAAATACTTTAACACAAAAGCATAAGAGAAAAGAAAAAAAATCAAATACAAACTTAAAGTGTTTTTTATTGGTGCATCTTATAAAGAAAAATTTGAATTCTATAAATAGTATCGGACTCCCTCTTCATTCATTAAACTAAACAATGTGGAACTTCGAAAATCTTTAATTTTATATATAGTCTTGGAGTCCCTCTTCTTTTACAAAAATAAGCTATGTGAGAATTCTTCGACATATATATTTTCAACCAAACCCAATAATTTCTACCTTGATTGAAAATAATACATTAATTTTCATTGTCTTCACCGACAATCATACTCCACCATAAATAGTATAGTCACTTGAAGTTACCCCACTACAAGAATTTTCACATTGTCTTCACCGACAATCATAGTTTTAAAAACTATCATACTCCACCTAAAAAAGAGTATACTTCACTTGAAGTTAAACCACTTCAAGAATTTTCACATGCCGAAAACTAGGTTGAAACTTTATGGTGCAACTTTCTTGTTGGCAGGAAGCTCTTCAACCACCGACATAATCTTGCACCTTGTGCAATCTTGATTGTATCAAGACATCTTTAACTTAAACTTTCCACGAGTCAAAAACAATTCTTCCATCAATTTTCTCTAGTCCAAACTGCACAGCGAAACTTGTGACTGCAACTCAACAACTCTTTCATAACATTATCCTTTTTTTCCGATGTGGAAGATCAGACAAAGCTTTAACCACAAAGCATACTAAAAACTCATATCTCAGGATCGAACCAAAAGCTCTGATACCAGTTGTTGGAAAAAATTAAAGCAAAACATAGAGAAAAAAGAGGAGCAAAATAACAACAATAACAACACAAGGATATAACATGAAAACTCTAAAACCGGAAAAAAAAATCCACGACCGTTGTCAAATGACAACTAAAGAATAATATTATATGAAAATTGTTACAACACATAATATACTCTCAACCACCCCACGACTCCCAATACACCCATACTCTCTAAAGTAAATATTTAACCACATCTTAAAACACTCTAACACAAGAGGATAAAAGAAAAGAAAAAATTGAATCGTATATATATATATATATATATATATATATATATATATATATATATATATATATATATATATATATATATATATATATATATATATATATATATATATATATACTCCCTATTTATTCACTAAACTAAGCGATGTTGGACTTAGAAAAACTTAAAATCTATATATAGTCTTGGACTTCTTCTTCCTTTACAAAAACAAGCGATGTGAGACTTCTTCAACATGTAAATTTTCAACAAATCCCAACAGTTCAGTGTTGTGAGAATAGCTAATACAATTCAGTTTTTATGTTTTAAAAATAATGGTTAAGTTTTAATTTATATTTGGTTAATTTTAACTTGGTTCGATTTTAGAATCGTTAATAAAATAGTGGTTTGGTTCACTAACCAAACATAATAGTTTAATTATTTTAACTTTAATTTAGTTCAGATCAACGGTTCAATTCAGATCATGATTTTTTTAAACAGTTTTACTAAGCATACACCGTGCGAGTTTGTTTTGAATATCATTATATTCAAAATAGTAAATATATTTGACAAGTTAAATAACATAAATAATAAAATATACAATTTTTTATATTAAATGATCATATATTTTTATTAAATAATTATTTACTTGTAATATATGTTAATTTTGGAATAAACTGAATGTATTATTCTGATTTGGAATGTACAAAACAGTACTATATATACTGTTTGAGTGTAACAAACTATAACAAACTACAAACTGTTTAGTAACAAACTAAACAAAATTATTTTCATCATGTAATAGCCCCCCACAAGCTGGACTATGGATATCTAATAGACCAAACTTGGAAACAAGAGAGTCGAAAGAGGGAGCTGCCAAAGGTTTGGTGAGAACATCTGCCAATTGAGCAGCTGAAGAAACTGATAAAAGATGGATGAGACCAGTTTGGATTTTCTCACGAATGACGTGGCAGTCAATTTCGATATGTTTTGTTCGTTCATGGAAGGTGGGGTTGTGAGCAAGGTAGATAGCACTTTTGTTGTCACAATAGACTGAGATAGGTTGATCAAAGGAGATGTGGAGATCCTTGAACAAATACTGCAGCCATTGCAATTCACAAGTCAAGCTTGCCAAGGCCCTGTATTCCGCTTCTGAACTTGATTTTGATACTGTAGACTACTTTTTGGATTTCCAGGATATGAGGGAATTGCCAAGGAACACACAGTATCCAGTTACGGATCTGCGGGTAGCAGGGAAACTTGCCCAATCTGAGTCTGCGAAGCCAGAGAGTTTGAGTGGAGAGGAAGATGAATAGAACAAACCCTTGGCAGGGGCACCTTTGAGATACTTGAGTACTCGAATTGTTGCAGAATGATGAACTTGCATAGGATGTGAGATGAATTGGCTAAGCTGTTGAACGATGAATGCAAGGTCAAGTCTGGTGGTAGTCAGATATAGGAGTTTTCCAACAAGCCTTCGATAAGTTGTGACGTCTTCGAAAGGTGGTGAGTTATCATCATGAAGCTTTAAGGAGGAATCGAAGGGAGTAGAGCAAGGTTTAGTAGCCAATAAGCCATTGTCTTCGAGCAATTCCAAAGCATACTTTCTCTGATTGAGAAAAATGCTGTGAGTTGATCTGGCAACTTTTAGACCAAGAAAATATTTTAGTCTACCAAGGTCCTTGATTTTGAAAGTGAAATCAAGGAAGCATTTGACATATTGGATTTCCTGCAAATTATTACCGGCTAAGACAATATCATCAACATAGACTAATAAGGCAGTAAAAGAAGAGTCATGTGATTTTGTAAAAAAGGAATGATCAGCAGAAGAATATGAGTATCCAAGAGAGATAAGGGCAGTGGACAATTTCGAAAACCACTGTCTTCTAGCATGCTTCAGGCCATATAATGACTTATGTAATTTGCAAACTTTGTTGGTCGAAGAAGTGCAAACTTCGTTGGTCGAAGAATTGCTAACTTCGTTGATCGAAGAAGTGCTAACTTCGTTGATCGAAGAAGTGCAAACTTCGTTGGTCAAAGAAGTGCAAACTTCGTTGGTCGAAGAAGTGCAAACTTCGTTGGTCGAAGAAGCAAAAGAAGTGCAAACTTTGTTGGTCGAAGGAGTGCAGACTTCGTTGGTCGAAGAAGCAGGGGGCAGGAATCCAGGAGGCAGATCCATATACACTTCCTCATGTAGATCACCATGAAGGAAGGCATTGTTGATGTCGAGTTGTTCCAAGTGCCAATTCTTAATGGCAGCCACTGAGAGAAGGGTTCGAATAGAAGTAAGCTTCGCAGCATGAGAAAGTGTCGAAATAATCCACCCCCTCCAGCTGAGTATATCCTTTTGCTACCAAACGGGCCTTGTATCGTTCAATGGATCCATCAGCATGATGCTTGATTTTGTAGACCCATTTGCAACCAATCGATTGTTTGCCTGCAGGCAAATCAACAACAGACCAAGTATTTGTAGATTCAAGAGCATCTAACTCAGATTTCATAGCATTGTTCCAACAATCAAACTTGCAGGCTTGTTTATAGGTTTTTGGTTCTGTGAAAGAGCTTATGGATAGACAAAATAATTTATGATCAGGACTACATTGGCTATAAGATAATACAGAAGAGAGTTCCTTGTTGAAGACGAGCAACAGTTTCTTGAATGTCAGCAATGCGAAAAATATCTCCCTGAGAAAAACGATTTTCCAAACTTTTCCATACAAGAGAAGCACGATCATACCAGAGAAGAGATTTGCAATTTCCTCAGAAATCGAGCGTTGGAGCCATGAGAGGACGAGATTGTTGCATCGCAGCCAAGGTTCGTATAGAGAGTCGGAGGTAGGGGGAGGAGAAAGAGTGCCATCAACGAACTTGATCTTGTTCTTGGAGATAAGAGCCACTTTCATTGATCTAGACCAGATCTGGTAGTTCTTGGTATCAAGAACAGGTTGAACAAGAACAAGAGAGGGATTCTCATTAGGGTGCATGTAGTAAGGATTGAAAGGATTGGTAGCAAAATCAGAGTAAGGAAGCGCCATACAAGCTGAAGCAGCAAGGGAAGAAGGAGGCGCGAAGGCGCGAAGAAGAAGAAGGCGCGAAGAAGAAAGGCGCGGAAAAGGGAATTCAAACTGATACCATGTTAATTTTGGAATAAACTGAATGTATTATTCTGATTTGGAATGTACAAAACAGTACTATATATACTGTTTGAGTGTAACAAACTATAACAAACTATAAATTGTTTAGTAACAATTAAACATAATTATTTTCATCATGTAATAATATAATTAAATAAAATAGTTATGATTTTTGTTATAAAAACATGCATCACACTAATAAGATTAATTCATGTAAATATTTATCTCGTCTTTTTTTTAATAATTAACATGTGTCTGTTATTTTTAATATTTTTCTATGTCAAATATTTATCTTGTGTTTTTTTTGTATTAATCATTAATAAATATTTGTGTTTAATTTATAAAATAATAAGTATTGGACATAAGATAATACAGAATAGGACAAGATAATTTTTTGTATTATATTATGTTTGATAAATGAGATATTGGAAATTTTTTAATCTATTTTTTCTTATAAGTTTATATATTGAACCCAATATATAATTTTTTATATAATATTTTTATTGATATATAAAAGATGATATTTTTGATAGCTTTTGATAATTTATGTTTAGGATAAAAAGTTGTCCATGATTTATTGAAGGACAAAAATTTATGTTTTTGGCCAATCCCTTAACACATATTTTATCCAGTCTCTTGACTAATTTTTTTTATCAAACAAAATGTAATAACAATTGTATTGTCCATGTCCCTCACATATGTATCTTTATTTTTAATATTTGTTTAAGTCAAATATTTTATTCTCGTATTTTTTATATTAATCATTAATAAATATTTATCTCTTATTTTTATATGAATTTAATTGAAATACAGTGACAAAATAGATATATTATATTTCAGTTAATCATAATCGTTAAATTTTAATATGTGATTGACTTTTTCTTTAATCACATTAAAATTATCATGTTGGGAATATAGCAAGTGTGAGAAATAGTCTCACATTAGATAAGAATGTGGTGACTTCAGTATTTATAAGTGGGAGAACCCACTCACATATCACCTTAAGGTTTTAGATGGACAAGTGGTGTATTTTCTACAAAGGTGTGTTGTTCAAAAACAAAAAAGTCCCAAAAATAAGAATGCTCATCGCTCGAATCTCCCCCGATTATTGCGCTAACAAATAGTATTAGGTAAATTCAGGATTTTAAGTTAAAAAAAGTGTAAGCCCAATACTAAAACAACCCTAATTTTTTTTCATAAAACAACCCTAATTATCTAGTAGTTTATTGTACTCCTTTATCTCTCTCAACTGTCACTACCTCTCCTTTCTCATTCTCTCTTTTTGTTCTTTATGTTTCTCGTTTTTTCTTTATTCTGTTTTTTTCATCTTTCATCGGAAAATATTTAGTTTATAAACGATACTTGTGTGTATTTAAATCCTCTCCTTTATCATTCTCTCTTTTTGTTCTTTATGTTTCTCGTTTTCCTTTATTGTGTTTTTTTTCTTCACGTTTCATCGGAAAAGGTTTAGTTTTGAAAGGATACGTGTGTGCATTTAAATGAAATTAATTTTTATTTCGGGGGTTAATTTCTAAAGGATACATGTGTGCATTTAAATGAAATTAATTTGTATTTTCAGGGTTAGTTTCTAAAGGATACATGTGCGCATTTAATGGAATTAATTTATATTTTCAGGGTGTGTTTTCAAAAGATATGTGTGTGCATTTAAATGGAATTAATTTATATTTTTAGGGTTAGTTTCTAAAGGATACGTTTGTGCATTTAAATGAAATTAATTTGTATTTTCTTTCGAACCTTGGTTTCTAACTGCGTGTCATCTCTCTCTCTCTCTCTCTCTCTCTCTCTCTCTCTCTCTCTCTCTCTATATATATATATATATATATATATATATATATATATATATATATATATATATATATATATATATATATATATATATATATATATATATATATATATATATATATATATATATATATATATATATATATATATATATATATATATATATATATATATATATATATATATATATATATATATATATATATATTGTACCCCAAAATTTTCCCTCCCATTTTCTTCAAGACATTCTTCTAAGATTCTCAAATACTCAAAGCCATTTAAGTGTTGACTGGTCAAATCTCTTCCTAAGCAAGGGTTTTCAATTAGGGTTTTAGGTTTCTCAAGGAATATTTGTTGCAATGGTATCAAATGACTTTTATGGTTCATCATAGGTCCTCAATAATGCTTATGTCAAGTTTCAAGTCTTGCATCACATGTTGGCTCAATCAATGGCTCAGATGATTGAAAATCAATTGTATTGAGTAAAAAGTCAACTGTGGTCAACATACAACCAAACTTCAATATTTTTGGTCAACATCATCATTTTGAGGTGATATTCATCATTTGATAAAGGGTTGATAATTATTCCTCAAGGGAAGCCCTTCAATCATCAAAGGTCAGAAATTGCCAAATTAGGGTTTTAATTGAGGATGACTGATCATTAACTTTTGGCTTAGTGCATGACCTAATGGTTTGAAGTATGATCTTAAGGACTCAAATATAACATCTTGACCTAATTACATGGCTCAAGACATTTCCAAATATACAAGTGATTGATAGTTGAAGAATTGAATCAATTGATGAAAAGTCAATAGTCACACAAAAGTCAAACTTTGACTTTTTGGTCAATATTGGAATTCAAAAATAAAGAATCATCAAGATATTCAAAACTATAAAACTTGATGGTCAAGAATAAAAAAAAAGTCAACAAAAGTCAAAAGTTGGAAAATTTTCCAACTCTAAGAATTTTTTTAAGTATTTTGTTCTTAACAAAATCACTACTTTATGGCCATTTTCACTAAGATACAAGTTGATTCAAGGAAAACTTTCAACATGAAAGTTTTAGGGATTGATGAATTATATAATTTTGTTAATTTGGGGTGATCTTCAAAAAATGCTTAGTTTAAGAGATATGAGTCCATGAAGTTGAGATATTTTTATCTAACACTTAGAAATTTTTTCAACAAGTTTTGGTCAGTTTTTCATCCCAACTTCTTGGCCAATTTTCACCAAGTTCCCATTTGATTTAGCTGAAGTGGTCAACATGAAAGTTGTAGACAATGTTTCAAGCTTTCCAAAATGTCAAGGAACAAAAATTTATCATGCTTAAGCTAGAAGTTTCAAAGAGATGAAGTTGGGTATCTAAGGTTGCATTATAGGTCATTTTTGTGACAAGTTCATAACCAATTCTCATGTCATGCTTAGAGATCTCACTTTTCAGGTCCATTAACTTACAAATATCCCCATAATTGAGTACTTACACAATTGATTGAACCATTGCCCAAGTGTTTAAGCCATTGTCTAAGATAATTTTTCATTTATGGCACAAAGGCACCATTGCCATTCACATAAAACATTCTTTATGCAAAGTCCACTCTCTTTGAGCCTCTAAACTGTTTCTTATGCACACACACAATGTAAAATCAAGAAGAAACATGTATGCAGTCCCTGGCCATTTTATGAGCCATAATACTATGCATTGGAACTTTGACTTCTAAAGAAAATCACAAGTTACATTCAAACCAAGCCATAACTTGTTATCTTGCAAACCTGTTTACTTCAGCTACTCAAACCTTTTTCCTATAAATATAGGGTCCATTTGCAAGCCAATACAAGAATTCATAAGTCCTCAAACACTCTCAAACTCGGAATCACCAAGAAACCACCATTTGTCTTTTTTATCATCCATACACCTTACATACATCACCTATAACACATCCAAACACCTATTACACTTCTGTAACACCATCTTCATCATCCTCTAAACTCCATATCTGAAGCTTGCACATTGACTTGATTGGAGAGATTCAGAAACTTTCAGCATAAATTAAGGATTGGAACAACTTCAGGGAATTCCAAGGAAGCTCAATCAATCATTTACTTGCACCTGGAAGCCTCCATACGCGTTCTGATTTTTCACTTCAAGAGGTAAGTTTCTCCAACTTTGAAATCCTTATACACGCATCATTTGCTTTCAATTTCAAAAGATAAAATGTAGATATAATTGCCCTGAAACTAACCATGTCCTTAGTTTTCATTTATGTTGACTATGCGATGAGAATTTTGGAATTGAAGTTTATGAAATATTAGATTTCAGTTTGGTAATAGCTTTCAAAAGTTACATGGTTGAATTCATGGTGAAATTTAGAACAACTTTCATGTTTACATTTTTTAAAATGATTGAGAATTTAAGGAGTTAGAAATTTGAGCAATGTTGTTGACGTTGCTGGCGCGAGGAAGAAGATGAAGTTCATCTTCCAATTTTTGAAAACAAGTTTATTATATGTTTATTGGGTGCTGTTTCATAACCGAATGAAACAGCCACCCCAGTAACAAGCGTGTGTATGTGTAAGGTGTTGGTGTGCTAGGGTAGGGGTTCGATCCCCGCCTCTAGCATTTTATTTTCTAATATTTCCTCTATAGATTCAGTACAAGCCATACATATACCTGCACTATGCATCCTCATGTTACAACCATTAGATCTCATCAAAGGCAGATCCAATACACCAAGCGCAAGCCCCATGATGCACCCTCAGAGAGCCATCCCCACTGGATTAATACAGGCACCTAGGCCTCCCTGATTTGGGCCTTTTATTTTTGCTTTCTAACACCCCCCAATTGCTTTTATTCACTCAGGCCCATTTTATTTATTTTTGTTTTGTTTTGGTTAATTTTTTCTTTTTTAAATCATTTTTATTTAATCAGAAAAAATAATAAAATCACAAAAATTTAGATTTAGGTTTTTAATTAATTAATTTAATTTTTGATAAATAAAAATTAATTTAATTTAATCACTTTGATTTCATTTAATTAGAATTAGGTTTTATACTTCATATATCTTTCTAAATAAAACATTAAAATCATTTTCTAACAATTAATTTCTTTTCTTTTTTAAATATCAAAATTAATTTAGACTTCTTTTTTAATTAAGTCAATAAATTAGCTTTCTTTTTAATTAATTAAATTAATTGACCTTTTTTTCATTTCATTAAATTTAATTTAGTTTCTTAGGTATTTATTAAACTTTTGTTAAAATTAATCAAATAATTAGGTTAATCATCAAACTTTTTCCATCAAAAAAATCATAAAAACAATTTCCTTTCTCATTTTCTCTATTTTACAAATCTTCGTGTACTTTATTTCCCAATTATTGTAACTGCTCCAGTCTGTAATAGATAATTAGGTTTACTGCTTTTCATCCCCACTCATAAGTTTGTACTCCCCATTCCCGAGGCCTTATAATAGTGCAGAACATTTAATTTCCACAATTTACTACTTTCCTTATTACTGTTAGTAATTAGGGTTTGTATGACAAAATTAAAATCAACATTAGAAAACCTAATCTCAAGACAAATATTTGAAATCAAAATACTTCGCACACACACACCTTTAGGGTAACCTTACTAGTTGCCTCGGATTTGTTCTACCCCAATTTTTGCCTCTAAGGTCCATTCATCATACCATATTGATTCAATCACAACAAGATCACACTAGGGATTTTGGTTATCCTCCATATCTCTAGTCTTGCTCTTTGAGGAATCACCAAGTACATTGACTTGTTTTCTTTTGTGATCATGAATATTTTGTCCTGATTTTTCCTTTTAATTAATAAAATGCAATGTTGGTTTGTCTTACTTGCTGCTAATGTAGGTAAAGGCAATGGGATTTAGCAAGTTGCTCCATGGATTCATGAGTTTATTTCCATGCCATATTCAATAAAGCTTGAGAAGTTCAAACTTCACTATGGAAGTTATTTTGGAAGAAAAGGCATGGCAAGGTTATTTTGGTTCACCACATTTCAAGGTTATCAAATTTGATTCAAAAGTACAAGGGGTTGATTGGAGAAGTTGTCATGCTTGGACAAGGCTTTGTTCTCATTGGTCACAAGTGTATATTTCTCTCAATTTTCAAGATATGGAAGTGGTTTTGGTGGCTATGAATTCTCATTTTCATCCTCAACAAATTCTATTTGCAAATCATTTGTGTTGGTACAAGAAGTTTGTTCAAAGTTGTCAAAGTTCCTAAAAGCATTTTCTTGATCTAAGAGATAGGGTTTTATAACTTCAAAGAAGTATATCTTGCTCATATTTTGGTATTTTTGAGTGATTCTAAATACATACTTCTCTTCAAAGGGTTATCAATAAATCACTTCAAAAGTTTCAAGGAGTTTTCATGTGGAAGAAGCTTTATGACGAAGAAAGATTACAAGTCCTCCAGATGAACCCCTAATTTCTCATGTGTGACTTCAAATGATCATAACTTGGTCAATTTTTATCACCCTGAGCCCATTCCTTTTCCACAATGATCTTGAGGATGTGAACTTTATGCCTTCTTGTATGTGCAAAGTGACAAAATGGATGGAAGATTCCCTAAGGATACAAAATATTATAGGTCATTTCATGATTTTTTACCAACTTCAACAATTCATAACTCTCTCAATTTTTGGAGATTTTGAATGGTTCAAGTTTCAAAGTGTCATTCAAGAGGTCTATTTCATGCCATATTTTTTTGGTCAAGAGCAAATTCCAAGCGGAAGGCAATGTTTGGATGCAAAACATTATAGGTCACTTTTGAAGGAAAATTTGAAATATTTCCAAGTATGGAAAGTCAACTTCTTTTTCCCAACTTTGACTCAATGCAACTTTCAGCTCAAGCATCCATTTGATCCCATTCTATTTCCATTGCAAAGCTTGTAACCTCATATTTCTAAGGCATCAATAATCATGCCCTAAGACCCATTGAGCTGAGAATGCCATTATTTTGAAATTGGTAAATTGAAACTGAAGTTTCATCACAAGTCAGATTTTGAAATCTTTCTTTTGGCTTCTAATCACAAGTTTTCCACGCGTTTTTGCCTCTAAACATGTTTAGTGAACTTCCAGAATTGATTAGCACAACAAAACACGCGTTTTGGATGAGTTTTGATCAAATTAGAAGTCACACTTTTCTTGTTTGCAACTTCACACGATTTCCCTCAAAACTTCATTATTTCACACGCTTGATCATTCCATTTGATTCCCTATAAATATAGGGTCACCCCCTATTCATTTCCTCAAGCTTGGGTAGCCAGAATCACCCTGCCAAACTTGTTCCATAACTCAAAATTCTGCAACTTCGAAATCAGTTTCAAGCCTTTTTCAATCCAATTTTCCATCAATTTACCTTCCTTGATCTTCCCTGAAGCTAACCATATAATTACATTCAAGAATCGTTCCCTATATTGCTCCACAGAAGTTGAGTTTCAGAGCTCTGCAACTCAACTTCAATAGGTAGATTCCTTCATAAATTCTTCAAAACTTTGATATCATTGTTATGCTCTCGTTGCCATGGTTCTAGTTGCAACACTTACTTTTATCTGGAAGCTTATTTTGACCATGAAATTTCAAATCCCTTTTCAAAACGTCCCTTCCAAATTGCTTGAGCTACAGTTTATATAAATTTGTCGCGAGGGTGTGGTTGTCTTCGTCTTGAAGAGACGAAGCGAATGGCATAGGTCCGAGCTTCTGATTTTACAGTTTGAGAGACATGCAATTCGCGTTGGCCGGAGGTTGAAGATGACCAATGTGTCATCTTCCAACCAATGAAGGCGCGCCATCAGTTTTTTTTTGAAATCTGATTTAATTAATGATCCTATGCTTTATTCACTAAAGTCCATAACATGCACAGTGCGTCAGGTCCACTTGATCTGTTTACTAACGCGTTTTGACATTGATCAGATGACCCATATTATTTTGGTTCTTATTTTATTTTATGATTTTTATATTTAATTATTTTAAATTTCAAAAAATCATAGAAAATTCATTTTTTGTCCAAAAATATGAAAAAATTATGAAAAATATTTTTGATTATTCTCTTTCAGATTTTAATTTTTTCACAATTTAATTTTATGTTTTGGTATTTTTTTAAATAATTTTTCACTTTATTTGAATTTTTTTAAATGTTTAAAAATACTTTTATGCATTTTTAAATTCTGAAAAAAATATGGAATGATCCAATGATATTGTGACAAATATTGGTGACCTCATTTTATTTTTTATTCTGATTTTGTTATTTTTTATCATTTTTGGTTTATTTTACTCATTTCTTTTAATTTTAAAAATAGTTTGACTTAAAAAAATCACCAAAAATTTTGTAAAAATATTTGAGCCCTTCTATGATTTTTCTATAGTCTCACTTTTTATTTCTTGATTAATTTGAACATAGTTGATATTTTTCTATTTTATTTCTATTTTTTAAAACATTTTAAAAACATTTTTTGATGTATATATTAAATGCAATATTATTTTGTGATTATTTTCTGGCTGATCTCGAGTTAAAATTTTGATCATGAACTTGATTAACATCATTGGATCCATGGTGTTGAGTCTAGCTCCACAAAAATGGATGAATGATTTTAATAATAGTTTGATTTACATTTAATTCAAAAGTGGTTTGTATATTCTCTCCCACCACTCTTCATCTCATCCCTTTCTTATTGCACCAAGTGTTATTGGAGCATGATCTCTATATCATGTCTCAAAACAAATGGTGCATAGATTGCTATTGACCGGCCTCAAAATAGGTGCAACTTCTATAAAAGTCCACTTACGATTGCTTAACATAGCGCTAAATTTTGTCCCAATTCGAATAAATGATCATTCGTGGCCCAAACCTATGTTTGCAAGCCAAAGTATGTTAATTTTATCTCTTTGATCCAATAACTTTGAGATCCGTTGTGTGGAGGCTTTGGTTCTACCAATCCTTTAATGGATCTATAACACTTTTGGTCAATGCAGATCACTTAAACATCGTTGATCATTAAATAGTACTTTTGAGGATTCCAAATGGATGATATACTTGACAAAAAGCAAATGCAACTTTTTGTGTGGAGGATTTGGTTCTACCAATCCTCTAATGAGTTCCAAATACAAGTTTCAAGATGGTCATCCAACTAACCACTAATTATTAAATTATTTTTAGTTTATGCTCTTTATTTTTATACTTTATGTACCATTTACTTTAAGCATTACATTTCATGCCATTTTTATTTTGCTCACTTGAGCATTTATATTCTTGTTATTTTTATTTTGCTACCTTGAGCTTTTCTTTTCTCTTTTAAGACACCTTATAATCAACATGAACCATAAAATGCTTTAATGATACTTGGACTATTTGGTTACTATCCTTGGCATTATGGAGCATTGGACTTCTTGGACTTAGGATTAGAGACCTTGGCCTATGTTGGAAACCTTTTGACCTTAATTGATATTTTGTCTGGAGTTCTTGAGGTTTACCTCAAGACATTGGGTTTTTTATTTGCTTTGTCTGCAGGTTATTGTGATTACATACTTTGTTTGTAATCTGGAATTCACCCGTATGCAGTGGTTACTCTGCCCAATTTTTGTGAAGACTTAATACACTTGAAGTTTGGTTCTCACAAGAGGTCTAGTATCTTTGCTTGCTTGGTTTCAATCCAAATAATGGGAATTCTATCTTGGCTCATAATGTCAAGTATTGGATTCTTGTTGGTTAGATGGTTCTTATCCTTATCTTTTACCTTATGCTTTAGGATAGGCTCTTCTTCTCCTCCCATCTTCTTCAATTTCAAAAATATTCTTCCTATTTTTTTTTTAAAACTCTTCTTTTTTCTTTAAACTTAAATTACTTTCATAATAAACTTGGACTTAGGTCCATGCATTTTCAAAACATTTTCATGAATAAACCCTAATCAATTTAATAATACCTTGACCTTCCTTTTTTTTGAGAGAAGACTAAAAATCAATAAATCTCATTTCAAACTATTTTGCCACTTTGGCTTTTACCTTAAAAAAAATTTCTCTAAAGATTAAACTCTTGTCAATCCTTGTAGTGATGCAAACAACCATACTTCTACAATGTGAAGTGAAGAGAGATATTTTCCACTTGGGTGTTGAGTGAGGCATTGTTGATTCTAAAATCCAATCCATATCCTCCACTTTGAGATGATACAAATTCTCCTTTCTCGCGATTGTGGATAGTAAGTATGTTTTCCACACGGACAATGACGATGATGTCTTATCTCATAAAATCAACCAACACACTTGTGTTTTAAAATTTTCAAAGAGGAACTACATCTACCCTGATCCTCTATTGCATAAAAGGTGGTACGTAGGCACTAAAGGTTCGCAACCGCCGCGGGTGCAAAAATCATAAAAAAATATACTTCTTTTCTCACCTCCACCATCTATTTTACATACAACATTTTATAGCCAAATATACAGATTTTACAAAGAGGTTCCTGCGGAGTACCGTAGATGTTTAGGGTTCTAATACCTTCCATTTGCATAACCAACCCCCTTACCTTGAATCTTTCCCCCTCTTTTTGGGTTACTCGCTCTTTTCCCATTCCTTTGGAAACAATAAAGTGCGGTGGCAATTTTTATTTTGATCTGTATAAGTCAAGTAAATCCAATGACTTAGTCTTAAACATTTCTACCGCTACAGAAAAATGGAGACTTCACTGGGGAAAGATTGACCTCTTGATGGTCCATACTTAAGTGGGTTGAGCCTATCTTTGTTTATATCTGTATATGTGCTATATGTTGTATATATGTTTGTCTGAATTTTCCTGGTTTTCAGGGTGCTTGGTAATTACTTATAAGTCCTATACCCGGACTTGGGAAAAATTTAAGATAGGACGGGCGGTATAGTTATGTTAACTTTGAGGAAGTAATCCCAAAAAAGGAGACATGAGATCCCCCACTCAGTGGAGGCCCCTTTGACTGTAGTGTCATTTATCGAGTAATCGGGAGGACGTACTGCTTTCGACCTGGGAGTCTGCTGAAGCTGAGGACCGTAGAATACATAACCCATCTTGGCCTTTTAGGTGTAGTGCGAAAGCTACGACAGAGTAATCTAGAAATAGTTGTCACGCGATACTATGCTCGGACAAGTTTTTCTTGAGAATATTACTAATTACCGAGTTAATCGGGAAGTTGGTAATATCCGAAGGAAGGATGTAGACTCTGGGAACCTCTAGAACCTTGTTCGGCAGGTGATAACTTTTAGACCATACCTTATGGGTAGTACCTTCGACCTCATGCTCGTGACGTTGAATCTATGAACCCTATATGTGTGATCTTGTGTGTGATTGTTTCATCATGCATCCATGCACTCATAAGCATCTTTTGAAGAAATCTTATTTCAAGGGATTTAAAAGTTGACCATTTGTGAATATCTCAGGTACTTTTTAACCATGGATTCTGGAAAAATAAAGACCGAGAAGTACAGTTTCAAGGATCCCAAGATAGATGAGTTGATCAGTCTAATTCCCGAGATTGAGTGTTCTACAGATTTTCGGAAGAAGTATGGATCCATCATTCCTCTCATGAAGCTGAAGATGAAGGAGGGTATTCTCTCGACCTTGGTCCAGTTCTATGATCCGATGTATCATTTCTTTACTTTCCCTGACTATCAGTTGATGCCTACACTAGAGGAGTATTCTTATCTGTTGGATTTACCTATCATTGATCGTGTTCCTTTTACTGGTCTGGAGGGTGAGCCAAAATCACATGAGATTGCTGCATTGATTCATCTGGGGAAGTCTGAAGTTGAAGCCCATATGACTACTAAAAGGAGGGATTAAAGGATTACCAGCTCAGTTCTTATTGGAAAAAGCTCGTTACTTTGCCAGGATGAAGAGCACAATCACTTTTGAGGCCATCTTTGCTCTACTTGCTTATGGGTTGTTCTTATTTCCTAATGTGGACAAGTTTATTGATATTAATGCTATCATGATCTTCATGATTGGAAACCCGATTCCTACATTGTTGGGTGATGCTTATTACTCTATTCGCCTTCAGAATTCTTATCACGGGGGGATGATTATTTGTTGCATTCCTCTATTGTACCGGTGGTGTATCTCTCATATGCCTCAGTCTGATGCTTTTTGGGATGTCAAGAAGGAACCCCATTGAGCTCCTAATATCATGACACTTACTCACTCGAATATTGATTGGTATCATCAGAATTATCAGGATATAGAGATTGTTGACAGTTGTGGTAGTTTCCCCAATGTACCTCTTCTTGGTATAAAGGGAGGAATTAACTATAACCATGTTCTTGCACGACGACAGCTTGGTTATCCAATGAGGGATAAACCAAATAGTATTCATTTGAGTAGTTTCTTTCTAAAGGAGGGAGAAGACCATAGGGAAGCTAGGGAGAAGATTGAGAAGGCCTGACGTCACATTCGTAAGAAGAGTAGGAAAGACTTGGGACCTAGGGGAGTTGTTTCTTTAGGGCCATATCTTTAGTGGGTCCAAATGAGAGCTATTCAGTTGAAGATGTCGTATTCCCGGGAGACAACTATGCCTGATTTATTTGTGAAGACCACTCTTCCCTTATTGGATGATCTAGAGGAGTTGCGGCTTGCTTTGGTCAGAATGCAAGAGGAAAGTGATGCTTGGAAGAATAAGTGTCAAACTTTAGAGATTTCCTATAGAGCAGACTTGAAGAAGAAAGACAACTTGATTGAGATTCTTGAGAGTCAGGCTGTAGAGACCATGGAAAGGCAGGGGGATTTATTTTCTCCTAAGCCTCAGTCGGATGCTATTTGCTCACTTCTTAATGCAGGTGATTGGAAGGGGGTTGCCACTAGATATGCGGAAGAAAATCAGAGGTTGAAGGCTCAGGTTTCCAGGCTTACAGGGAAGCGCCAGCATATAGAGTGATCTTCATCAGCTTCGCTTGAGTTTTAGAATTTATTTTCATCTTGTACTTGGGATCATTAAAACTTGTAATCCATTTTGAAGTTATTGTAATAAAATTTTCAGTATTTTCAAATGCGTTACTACTTTGATATTTGCAATATGTTTATAAACTTTAAATCCCTTGAAATATTTAATAACAAAATAAAATCATGTGCATTGCATATCATGCATCATATTACACATATTTTCTTGCATTTGTTATGCATATCCAGGTGTCTTACCAAGCTT